>OY755217.1:19861594-20195203 GCA_963576765.1 Draba incana
TCTATGCGATTGAAATCTACGATAATTTCCGAGCACCTGCTCAGTCAGAATTCTGCGGTATCATTCAGAATGCCCACTCTTCGAGTTTCCCTTGGTTTGCTAAGTTCGCTAACTTCCTTGCTGCTGAAAAAGTTCCTGAGAACCTAAAAGGAAGTGAGCGAAAGAAGTTCTTCCGCGATATTAGGCGCTACTTTTGGGATGAGCCGTACTTGTACAAGCATTGTTCGGATGGGCTCTATAGAAGATGCGTGTCAGAGGCTGAAATACCTGGAATTTTGCAACGTTGTCACAGTTCATCTTATGCTGGGCATTTCGCCACATTCAAGACGGTTTCGAAAGTGGTACAAGCCGGTTTTTGGTGGCCAACGATGTTCCGGGATGCGAACAGATTTGTGTCTAAGTGTGATGCCTGTCAGAGGCAAGGCAACATCAGTAAACGCAATAAGATGCCTCAAAACTTCATTCTGGAAGTAGAGGTCTTTGATGTTTGGGGAATAGACTTTATGGGACCTTTCCCATCCTCCTATGGAAATGAGTACATCTTAGTGGCTGTTGATTACGTGTCCAAATGGGTTGAAGCCATTGCTTCCCCAACAAATGATGCCGCTGTGGTTTTAAAGATGTTCAAGACCATAATATTCCCCCGGTTTGGAGTCCCCCGAGTGGTGATAAGTGATGGAGGGACCCATTTCATCAACAAGGTTTTTGAGAACCTTCTACGGAAGCATGGCGTAAAGCATAAGGTTGCAACAGCTTATCACCCGCAAACTAGTGGTCAAGTTGAGATTAGCAACAGAGAAATCAAGAGTATCCTACAAAAGATAGTAGGAACCACTAGGAAGGACTGGGCCGCCAAGTTGGACGATGCAATATGGGCCTATAGGACTGCCTACAAAACTCCGTTGGGGACAACGCCTTTTCATTTGGTGTATGGGAAGGCATGCCACCTCCCGGTAGAACTTGAGTACAAGGCGGCATGGGCTGTTAAAATGCTCAACTTCGACATTCTTAGTGCAGCCGAGAGGAGGTCTATGCAGATCCACGAGTTAGAGCATCTAGCCTATGATAGCTCGAGGATCTATAAGGAGCGAACCAAAGCTTATCACGACAAGAGGATTATTCCCCGTAACTTTGCTCCTAACGACAAAGTCTTGTTGTTTAACTCGCGCCTCAGATTGTTTCTGGGCAAGCTCAAATCAAGATGGTCAGGACCGTTTACGATCAAAGAAGTGAGACCATATGGAGCTATAGTGTTGCTGGATACTAAAGAAGGAGAGTTTGTTGTGAATGGCCAGCGGGTCAAGCCGTATCTCGCCGACACATGCGTCGAATGGATATTAGTGGATCAATTCCCCTTAGCGATCCTCCTCAAGCTTAAATGCTTTACAAAGTCGAGCTAACGACTCTAAACAAGCGCTCGATGGGAGGCAACCCATCGGTAAGGTTTTTCGTACATAATTTAGTTTTAAATTCCTTTTATCACTAACATTTTACTTGTGTTTTCAGTATTTGAATTCTAAAAAAATGGTGAAGGAATCTCTTTTGAGCACCTGCTCAGTTTCGGAAAAGCCCGGATTAAGTCTCTGGAAATGAGACCGGTCGATCCCATAGAGAGACCGGTCGATCCAGAGCAGTCAAGAGACTCGGCCAAGTCTCTGGAAATGAGACCGGTCGATCCCCCAGGATGACCGGTCGATCCAGAGCAGACGATGGACCGATCGTTCCGAATGCCGGACCGACCGTTCTCACGCGCGGATCAACACACGATACGTCTCTGGAAATGAGACCGACCGATCCAGTATCGGGAACAAGGATAAGGGCAAGGGTATTGCCACATCCTCCACTGCTCGGAGACCCGTAACCTATCCGTGGCCTCGCCCCGAAGGGACTCCGATTGACATTGACACCGCCGAACTCCCACCTTCTTCAGCAACCGCGTGGGACGAAATCGACGCTTTCAACTACAACAAACTTTTGGCCTTAACGCTCGAGCCAACTAGGTTCTTGTGTAACCAAACATTGACTGAGCTTGGCTTAAAAGAGCAAGTCCATAGCATCCTTCTGCACGCTCGTTGCATGTGTTTCGCTTTAGAAGAAGACGTGCTTTACCCAGATTTGACAAGACAATGCCTCGCGACCGCCACTCTCACGTATGCAAATCCGGAGTCACCGTCCCTTGAAGAGGCTACATTATCGTTCTTTGCTGGAGGAACGAGATACGAGATTCCAATGATTGACTTTTGCAACGTTTACGGTTTTCACACGACCGATACGAGGCTAGAAAGCCCCGGGAGACTAAAGGAATCAAAGACGTTCTGGAACGTCATAGCTTCGGGAACGTACTCAAGCAACTCTGCAAGTCAAAACCGGCTCCATCATCCCGCTCTCCGCATTGTTGCGCGACTTCTAAGCAACATGCTCTTCGACCGACCCGTAGGTAACAAAGTGCATAATGATGAGTTGATGCTTTTGTTTTTGGGTGTTGGTAATATTGTAGGAGATGGAGACTTAGCGCAATTTGAGCACTACCGTTATAATTTGGGCATCCGGTTTGCCGAGACATTATGCGCAATCAAGGCTCAACCTGCTTCAACCGCTAGTGGCCCTCGTGTTGAGCGCATTGGAAGCTTGCTCACGTCACTATTTCGCCACCTTAGATTGGACTTATCCAAGGCTTCCTGCGTCGACGAAGTTTCACGTGTGGATATGCAGCATTTGCTAAACTCGAAGATTATCGTTAAGCCGAGTGCTTATCAGTTCATTGCTGCAAATGGAGAACCTAACTTCATCATGCTTCCATGCCCCCTCCTCACACAACTCAACACGTGGGAGGACCTTGCGTTCCAGCCACCTCTGGAGTACCTCGTGCCAAACCCGAGCCGTTCTTCTTCAGCCTCAAGACCGAGCACCTGCTCGCGCAGAAGTACATCCAGACCGAGCACCTGCTCGATTTCTCAAACCGGAGAAGCTGACCCATCCATTCCGCGCCTAACATACCACACCGTTCCCCAAGGTGAGTTTGACCTCCCACACATCGCTGATGATGCTGACAGTGGTGAATATAGGCGATGGATGATCCAAGCAACGAAGAAGAACAACAGCCTAATGCAAAGGATTTTGGAGAAGCTCTCAAAAGGATGTTGTCACGCTACAGTAGCAAGAGATGCTCAGCCGGTCCCGTCAAGCTCTACCTCCGGTTCGGGTCAACCATTGGAAAGGAAGAGGAGGAGAACGCGCGGCGAAGGAGGCGAGGAAGCCTCTACTCGGTGATATCTCTTTCACCCTCCACTATCATTGTTTTATCCGTTTCTTTTATTTATCTATGTTTTGTGTTCACTAGTTTCTTGTGTCACCATTCTCTTGAACTTTTACACACCGGAGACGGTGTGATTTAAGTCCGGGGGAGCGGTTAGTTATTTGAATTTTCAATGAGTCGGATTTTTAATTGTTATGCCCTCGTAAAAAAAAAAAAAAAAAAAAGAATTTCTAGGATTGCATCTGCATTTTTGCATAGGGGACAATGATGAAATTTCCTTGTAAAGTCTCATTTTAGGATTTAATGATATGCCCTCGTTAGAACTTTTTCGATGCATTAACAATCATGAAGTAGAGGCTCATCCATACTTGGATCTTATTTCTTTGAAAGTCCCATCTCATTAGAAACTTGCATGATCTAGATTCGACTCTATCAATTTGAACTTAATCCTGACTAATCTCTCTCACTTTTGGACTTTGAATCATAACCATGGATAAACACTTGACATTCAAATCATGTTTGCCTTATTTTTACCACTCTTAACTTGATTTGAATGGCTATCTCGATCTAAGTTCATCTTTTAGATGAGGATAGTACCACACCTTTTAAACCCGAGCATTTTGTTCAAGCCCTTGCATATGTTCTTTGAGTGAGGCCTTTTTCTTTGTGTTGCATTGGCAAAATCTTGCAAGCATTAGAGACGACAAGGCAAAGTTTTCAATAGACTAGTTTCTTGTGTCTAAGACTAGTCTTAGGTGGGGAATGAAACCGAAATGGTTAAAGGCTTATTTGAATATCTTTGGGTTTGTGGTTGAGTGTGAAAAGAAAGAAAATAAAGAAAAGGAGAAGAAAGAATAAGTTCTAGGGAAGGGAATTAAAAGGACCAGTATATAGCTCTAAGTGTTTGAAAAGAAAACGGCATTCTCCTAGAATAAAATCAAAAGAGAAGAAAATATGTTAGAGAATGCTAAGATAGAAAGAGCTAGTGCAATGAAAAGAGTATTCCCTAGGATTTTGATCGAAAAGGAAAGAGTAAGGTTGAGAAAGATTTGAAAGAAAAATTTAGCCAAAAGGGCTAGTGGTTAAACATGGGATAGTGAGAAAAGAGAGATGAGAGAATGCAACAAGGGGATAATGGGTAGAACTTTGGATTCCTAGCCTTGTATGCATCAATTGTCTCTTTTCTTTCTTGCTTTTGCTAAATGTGACACTTTCATTTGAGAGTTAACCACCAAAAAGAATATGAACCTTCTCTTTATATCATTTTCAAGCCTTCTTCTACCTAGCCAAGTGGTATTGATTCAATTTCCAATTGTGAGACCGCACCAAACACAATAATGAATGTTAAAGAGTTGAATATTTGTTGATTGCAAGATTTCTTTTGAGTCTCAGGATTTGGAGTAATATTTCATAAGTGATGAGTATGGCGAAAGCTTCTTGAGTAGAGTTTGTTGTGCATCGAGTTAGTTCTTTTTAGGACATGTTGTCGAACCCTTTAGTGCTTCTTTTGGATTTGAGTTCCCGCTTTCAAACCTCTTTTCCGGATTCGTATTTTCTTGTTTGCTTGCGGACAAGCAAAAGGCAAGTCCGGGGGAGTTGATATGTTAGTATTTTGGTGTCTTTTACGCTTTGTTTCTTTAGTCTTTTTGGTTCTTTCTAGTTTATTTTGTGTCTTTTCAGGTTCTAGGAGGCCCTCGAGCATAGATTAGAGTCCGTGAGGGTCATTGGAGCAAAAAGGGACGAATCTGGAGGAAAGACAGTGATTTTCATAAATCGAGCACCTGCTCGGTTTGGAGCGAGCACCTGCTCGCCTGAAGACCCAAGGAAGTCGAAGTCTCTGGAATCCGGACCGACCGGTCCGGATGAGAGGACCGACCGGTCCACACTCGAAGACCCGAAGCCAAAAGTCTCTGGAATTCGGACCGACCGGTCCGAATTGTAAGACCGACCGATCCCAGACCCGAAGACATGCCTCGTGCTGACAAGGACCGACCGGTCTGACATCAGACCGACCGGTCGGGCTCCCAGAACCAAGTTGCCCTAAAATTTCCTTATAAATAAGTTGTAGCCACTTTCCAAGTGGAGAGTTCTAAGTTCTATTTTTTTTTCCTTCTGAGAGATTTTTCCTGAGACTACTTGTTTCCATTGTTGAGATCCTTTCAAGGTGTTTTTCATTTTCCAAGGATTTTGATTGTAAGAATTGGAGGATCATCCACAACTTTCCATTGAGAAGATTTCTTAAACCCTATTCTCTTATTTTATCATGATGCTTTCTTCTCATTTGATTGCTGTGATTTTGTCCTCCATGACTGAGTAGTCTCATTGCTAGATTAGGGAAATTCAATGGTGGATTAGGATGATAGTGACTGAGCCAAATAGGAAATGTTATCATTTGTCTTCATCAATCGGGATTCATACTGCTTAGGCTAATTTGATCACCTAGTCTATGATTTTAGGATTAACTTATTCACGAAAGTGCTCTAGGTTGCTAGATAAACCATTGATGAGCAATTGGTGTGTAACCAACGACAGTTGATTGTTACCATCTATTGTGAACAAATCGAACCAAATTGTTAATGCTTATCTTCATTTCTGAATTCGAACGACAGTTTATGCATTTAGGATGCTAGATAAAGTTATTGATGCATCACGACAGTGAGGCAATATTACATTCATGTTCGAGTTCTAGATTGCGCTAAATTGAATCCTGAATAGATTGCTCAGTCCATAATCCGAAACCACCGGCGAATGACTCTAATCTAGTGCCTTTATCTTATTGAATTTACATCATTTTTAGTTGCTATTTCGTTCATTAATTCGTCACAAACAAATTCCCATTTTATCTTAGCTTTAAACGATAATCCATATTTTCATAGTGTGACCGTGGTCCCTGAGGATTCGATACCTAAAATACTACTGCTTTTGTCTGTGCACTTGCGGATACTATTTAGGTTTAAAACTTCACGTATCAAGTTTACGTGTTTATGTGTTCCGTAAATATTTGCTAAACTTTGTTTAAAACTACTTCTACGTTCATTTAGAACTTATCTAGAATTAAAAATAACCACACTTTAAAACACATAATTGTTCCATACTTTCTCTCCTTGTGCCCCTATAAGTTTACATGTTTATGTGTTCTGTAAGAATTTGGTATAACTTGTTGAAAACTACTTCTATGTGCATTTATAACCCATCTTGCATGAAAAATAACCACATTTTAAAATACACAATCGTTGCATACTTTCTCTCCTCGTACCCCTATAAGTTTACGTGTCTATGTGTTCCATAAAGATTGGCTAAAACTTGTTTAAATCTATTTTTAAGTGCATTTAGAACCTATCTTGCATGAAAATAACCACACTTTAAAACACAGTCGTTCCATACTTATTCTCCTCGTGCCCCTATGATTTTACGTGTTTATGTGACTTGTAATGATTTACTAAATCTTATCGAAAACTACTTCTATCTGCATTTATAACCCATCTTGCATGAAAATTAACCACACTTTAAGACACACATTCGTTCCATACTTTCTCTCCTCGTGCCCCTACACATGTTTATGTGTTCCATAACAATTTGCTAAACTTGTTCAAAACTATTTCTAAGTGCGTTTAGAACCAATCTAATATGAAAAATAACCACACTTTAAAACTCATAATCGTTCCATACTTTCTCTCCTTGTACCCCTTTGACTTTACGTGTTAATGTGTTCCGTAAAAATATGCTAAAACTTGTTCAAAACTACTTCTAACTGCATTTAGAACCGATGTTGCATGAAAAATAACCACATTTTAGAACAAAAAATCGTTCCATACTCTCTCTCCTCATGCCCCTATGCGTTTACGTGTTTATGTGTTCCGCAAAGATTTGCTAAAATTAAAAAACCACACTTTAAAACACATAATCGTTCCATACTTTCTCTCCTTGTGCCCCTATGAGTTTACGTGTTTATGTGTTCCGCAAAGATTTGCTAAAACTTGTTCAAAACTACTTCTGAGTGCATTTAAAACCAATCTTGCATGAAAAATAACCACACTTTAAAACACACAATTGTTCCATACTTTCTCGCTTCTTGCCCTTATGAGTTTACGTGTATATGTGTTCCGTAAAGAATTGTTAAACCTTGTTCAAAACTACTTCTAAGTGCATTTAGAACTTATCTAGAATGAAAAATAACCACACTTTAAAACTCATAATCGTTCCATACTTTTTCTCCTTGTGCCCCTTTGAGTTTACGTGTTTATGTGTTCCGTAAAGATTTGCTAAAACTTGTTCAAAACTACTTCTAAGTGCATTTAGAACCAATCTAACATGAAAAATTACCACCCTTTAAAACACACAATTGTTCCATACTTTCTCTCCTCGTGCCCCTATGAGTTTACGTGTTTATGTGTTCCGTAAAGATTTGCTAAACCTTGTTCAAAACAACTTCTAAGTTCATTTAGAACTTATCTAGAATTAAAAGTATCCACACTTTAAAACACATAATCGTTCCATACTTTCTCTCCTTGTACCCCTATAAGTTTACATGTTTATGTGTTCCGTAAGAATTTGCTAAAAGTTGTTGAAAACTACTTCTATGTGCATTTATAACCCATCTTGCATGAAAAATAACCACATTTTAAAATACACAATCGTTCCATACTTTCTCTCCTCGTGCCCCAATAAGTTTACGTGTCTATGTGTTAAATAAAGATTTGCTAAAACTTGTTCAAATCTAATTTTAAGTGTATTTAGAACCTATCTTGCATGAAAAATAACCAAACTTTAAAACACATAGTCGTTCCTTACTCGTTCTCCTCGTGCCCCTATGATTTTATGTGTTTATGTGACTTGTAAAGATTTCCTAAAACTTATTGAAAACTACTTCTATGTGCAATTATAACCCATCTTGCATGAAAAATAACCACACTTTAAAACACACATTCGTCCCATACTCTGTCTCCTCGTGCCCCTATGCGTTTACGTGTTTATGTGTTCCGCAAATATTTGCTAAAACTTGTTCAAAACTACTTCTGAGTGCATTTGAAACCTATCTTGCATGAAAAATAACCACACTTTAAAACTCACAATTGTTCCATACTTTCTCGCTTCGTGCCCTTATGAGTTTACGTGTTTATGTGTTCCGTAAAACATATAATCGTTCCATACTTTCTCTCCTTGTTCCTCTATGAGTTTATGTGTTTATGTGTTCCGTAAGAATTTTCTAAAACTTGTTCAAAATTATTTCTAAGTGCGTTTAGAACCAATCTATTATGAAAAATAACTGCACTTTAAAACTCATAATCTATCCATACTTTCTCTCCTTGTGCCCCTTTGAGTTTAAGTGTTTATGTGTTCTGTAAAGATTTGCTAAAACTTGTTCAAAACTACTTCTAAGTGCATTTAAAACCTATCTTGCATGAAAAATAACCACATTTTAAAACACACAATCGTTCCATACTCTCTCTCCTCGTGCCCTATGCGTTTACGTGTTTATATGTGTTCCGCAAAGATTTGCTAAAACTTGTTCAAAACAACTTCTGAGTGCATTTAAAACCTATCTTGCAAGAAAATTAACCACACTTTAAAACACACAATGTTCCATACTTTCTCGTTTCGTGCCCTTATGAGTTTACGTGTTTATGTGTTTCTGAACCAATTTTCTAAACTTGTTTTGTAAAGATTTGTTACACCTTCTTCAAAACTACTTCTAATTGCATTTAGAACTTATCTAGAATGAAAAATTACCACACTTTAAAACACATAATCGTTCCATACTTTCTCTCCTTGTGCCCCTATGATTTTACGTGTTTATGTGTTCCTCAAAGATTTGCTAAAACTTGTTCAAAACTACTTCTGAGTGCATTAAAAACCTATCTTGCATGAAAAATAATTACACTTTAAAACACACAATTGTTCTATACTTTCTCGCTTCGTGCCCCCATGAGTTTACATGTTTATGTCTTCCGTAAAGATTTGTTAAACCTTGTTCAAAACTACTTCTAAGTGCATTTAGAACTTATCTAGAATAAAAAATAACCATACTTTAAAACATATGATCGTTCCACACTTTGTCTCCTTGTGCCTCTATGAGTTTATGTGTTTATGTGTTCCGCAAGAATTTGCTAAAACTTGTTCAAAACAACTTCTAAGTGCGTTTAGAACCAATCTAACATGAAAAATAACCACACTTTAAAACACACAATCGTTCCATACTTTCTCTCCTCGTGCCCCTATGAGTTTACGTGTTTATGTGTTCCGTAAAGATTTGCTAAACCTTGTTCAAAACTACTTCTAAGTTCATTTAGAACTTATCTAGAATTAAAAATAACCACACTTTAAAACACATAATCGTTCCATACTTTCTCTCCTTGTGCCCCTATAAGTTTACATGTTTCTGTGTTCCGTAAGAATTTGCTAAAACTTGTTCAAAACTACTTCTATGTGCATTTATAACCCATCTTGCATGAAAAATAACCACATTTTAAAATACACAATCGTTCCATACTTTCTCTCCTCGTGCCCCTATAAGTTTACGTGTCTATGTGTTCCATAAAGATTTGCTAAAACTTGTTCAAATCTACTTTTAAGTGCATTAAGAACCTATCTTGCATGAAAAATAACCACGCTTTAAATCACACAGTCGTTCCATACTTATTCTCCTCGTGCCCCTATGATTTTAGGTGTTTATGTGTCTTGTAAAGATTTGCTAAAACTTATTGAAAACTACTTCTATGTGCATTTATAACCCATCTTGCATGAAAAATAACCACACTTTAAAATACACATTCGTTCCATACTTTCTCTCCTCGTGCCCCTATAAGTTAACATGTTTATGTGTTCCGCAAGAATTTGCTAAAACTTGTTGAAAACTACTTCTATGTGCATTTATAACCCATCTTGCATGAAAAATAACCACATTTTAAAATACACAATCGTTCCATACTTTCTCTCCTCGTGCCCCTATAAGTTTACGTGTCTATGTGTTCCATAAAGATTTGCTAAAACTTGTTCAAATCAACTTTTAAGTGCATTTAGAACCTATCTTGCATGAAAAATAACCACGCTTAAAATCACACAGTCGTTCCATACTTATTCTCCCCGTGCCCCTATGATTTTACGTGTTTATGTTTTCCGTAAAGATTTGCTAAACCTTGATCAAAACTACTTCTAAGTGCATTTAGAACTTATCTAGGATAAAAAATAACCATACTTTAAAACATATAATCGTTCCACACTTTGTCTCCTTGTGCCCCTATGATTTTACGTGTTTATGTGTTCCGCAAGAATTTGCTAAACTTGTTCAAAACAACTTCTAAGTGCATTTAGAACCAATCTAATATGAAACATAACCACACCTTAAAACTCATAATCTATCCATACTTCCTCTCCTTGTGCCCCTTTGAGTTTACGTGTTTATGTGTTCCGTAAAACATATAATCGTTCCATACTTTCTCTCCTTGTTCCTCTATGATTTTAGGTGTTTATGTGTCTTGTAAAGATTTGCTAAAACTTATTGAAAACTACTTCTATGTGCATTTATAACCCATCTTGCATGAAAAATAACCACACTTTAAAACACACATTCGTTCCATACTTTCTCTCCTCGTGCCCCTATAAGTTAACATGTTTATGTGTTCCGCAAGAATTTGCTAAAACTTGTTGAAAACTACTTCTATGTGCATTTATAACCCATCTTGCATGAAAAATAACCACATTTTAAAATACACAATCGTTCCATACTTTCTCTCCTCGTGCCCTAATAAGTTTACGTGTCTATGTGTTTAATAAAGATTTGCTAAAACTTGTTCAAATCTACTTTTAAGTGTATTTAGAACCTAACTTTCTTGAAAATAACCACACTTTAAATCACACAGTCGTTCCATACTTATTCTCCTCGTGCCCCTATGATTTTAGGTGTTTATGTGTCTTGTAAAGATTTGCTAAAACTTATTGAAAACTACTTCTATGTGCATTTATAACCCATCTTGCATGAAAAATAACCACATTTTAAAATACACAATCGTTCCATACTTTCTCTCCTCGTGCCCCTATAAGTTTACGTGTCTATGTGTTCCATAAAGATTTGCTAAAACTTGTTCAAATCAACTTTTAAGTGCATTTAGAACCTATCTTGCATGAAAAATAACCACGCTTTAAATCACACACTCGTTCCATACTTATTCTCCTCGTGCCCCTATGATTTTACGTGTTTATGTTTTCTGTAAAGATTTGCTAAACCTTGTTCAAAACTACTTCTAAGTGCATTTAGAACTTATCTAGAATGAAAAATAACCACACTTTAAAACACATAATCGTTCCATACTTTCTCTCCTCGTGCCCCTATGATTTTACGTGTTTATGTGTTCCTCAAAGATTTGCTAAAACTTGTTCAAAACTACTTCTGAGTGCATTCAAAACCTATCTTGCATGAAAAATAATTACACTTTAAAACACATAATTGTTCTATACTTTCTCGCTTCGTGCCCCCATGAGTTTACATGTTTATGTGTTCCGTAAAGATTTGTTAAACCTTGTTCAAAACTACTTCTAAGTGCATTTAGAACTTATCTAGAATAAAAAATAACCACACTTTAAAACACATAATCGTTCCATACTTTCTCTACTCGTGCCCCTATGATTTTAGGTGTTTATGTGTCTTGTAAAGATTTGCTAAAACTTATTGAAAACTACTTCTATGTGCATTTATAACCCATCTTGCATGAAAAATAACCACACTTTAAAACACACATTCGATCCATACTTTCTCTCCTCGTGCCCCTATAAGTTAACATGTTTATGTGTTCCGCAAGAATTTGCTAAAACTTGTTGAAAACTACTTCTATGTGCATTTATAACCCATCTTGCATGAAAAATAACCACATTTTAAAATACACAATCGTTCCATACTTTCTCTCCTCGTGCTCCAATAAGTTTACGTGTCTATGTGTTAAATAAAGATTTGCTAAAACTTGTTCAAAACTACTTTTAAGTGTATTTAGAACCTAACTTGCTTGAAAAATAACCACACTTTAAAACACACAGTTGTTCCATACTTATTCTCCTCGTGCCCCTATGATTTTACGTGTTTATGTTTTCCGTAAAGATTTGCTAAACCTTGTTCAAAACTACTTCTAAGTGCATTTAGAACTTATCTAGAATAAAAAATAACCACACTTTAAAACACATAATCGTTCCATACTTTCTCTACTCGTGCCCCTATGATTTTAGGTGTTTATGTGTCTTGTAAAGATTTGCTAAAACTTATTGAAAACTACTTCTATGTGCATTTATAACCCATCTTGCATGAAAAATAACCACACTTTAAAATACACATTCGTTCCATACTTTCTCTCCTCGTGCCCCTATAAGTTAACATGTTTATGTGTTCCGCAAGAATTTGCTAAAACTTGTTGAAAACTACTTCTATGTGCATTTATAACCCATCTTGCATGAAAAATAACCACATTTTAAAATACACAATCGTTCCATACTTTCTCTCCTCGTGCCCCTATAAGTTTACGTGTCTATGTGTTCCATAAAGATTTGCTAAAACTTGTTCAAATCAACTTTTAAGTGCATTTAGAACCTATCTTGCATGAAAAATAACCACGCTTAAAATCACACAGTCGTTCCATACTTATTCTCCCCGTGCCCCTATGATTTTACGTGTTTATGTTTTCCGTAAAGATTTGCTAAACCTTGATCAAAACTACTTCTAAGTGCATTTAGAACTTATCTAGGATAAAAAATAACCATACTTTAAAACATATAATCGTTCCACACTTTGTCTCCTTGTGCCCCTATGATTTTACGTGTTTATGTGTTCCGCAAGAATTTGCTAAACTTGTTCAAAACAACTTCTAAGTGCATTTAGAACCAATCTAATATGAAAAATAACCACACCTTAAAACTCATAATCTATCCATACTTCCTCTCCTTGTGCCCCTTTGAGTTTACGTGTTTATGTGTTCCGTAAAACATATATTCGTTCCATACTTTCTCTCCTTGTTCCTCTATGATTTTAGGTGTTTATGTGTCTTGTAAAGATTTGCTAAAACTTATTGAAAACTACTTCTATGTGCATTTATAACCCATCTTGCATGAAAAATAACCACACTTTAAAACACACATTCGTTCCATACTTTCTCTCCTCGTGCCCCTATAAGTTAACATGTTTATGTGTTCCGCAAGAATTTGCTAAAACTTGTTGAAAACTACTTCTATGTGCATTTATAACCCATCTTGCATGAAAAATAACCACATTTTAAAATACACAATCGTTCCATACTTTCTCTCCTCGTGCCCTAATAAGTTTACGTGTCTATGTGTTTAATAAAGATTTGCTAAAACTTGTTCAAATCTACTTTTAAGTGTATTTAGAACCTAACTTTCTTGAAAATAACCACACTTTAAATCACACAGTCGTTCCATACTTATTCTCCTCGTGCCCCTATGATTTTAGGTGTTTATGTGTCTTGTAAAGATTTGCTAAAACTTATTGAAAACTACTTCTATGTGCATTTATAACCCATCTTGCATGAAAAATAACCACATTTTAAAATACACAATCGTTCCATACTTTCTCTCCTCGTGCCCCTATAAGTTTACGTGTCTATGTGTTCCATAAAGATTTGCTAAAACTTGTTCAAATCAACTTTTAAGTGCATTTAGAACCTATCTTGCATGAAAAATAACCACGCTTTAAATCACACACTCGTTCCATACTTATTCTCCTCGTGCCCCTATGATTTTACGTGTTTATGTTTTCTGTAAAGATTTGCTAAACCTTGTTCAAAACTACTTCTAAGTGCATTTAGAACTTATCTAGAATGAAAAATAACCACACTTTAAAACACATAATCGTTCCATACTTTCTCTCCTCGTGCCCCTATGATTTTACGTGTTTATGTGTTCCTCAAAGATTTGCTAAAACTTGTTCAAAACTACTTCTGAGTGCATTCAAAACCTATCTTGCATGAAAAATAATTACACTTTAAAACACATAATTGTTCTATACTTTCTCGCTTCGTGCCCCCATGAGTTTACATGTTTATGTGTTCCGTAAAGATTTGTTAAACCTTGTTCAAAACTACTTCTAAGTGCATTTAGAACTTATCTAGAATAAAAAATAACCACACTTTAAAACACATAATCGTTCCATACTTTCTCTACTCGTGCCCCTATGATTTTAGGTGTTTATGTGTCTTGTAAAGATTTGCTAAAACTTATTGAAAACTACTTCTATGTGCATTTATAACCCATCTTGCATGAAAAATAACCACACTTTAAAACACACATTCGATCCATACTTTCTCTCCTCGTGCCCCTATAAGTTAACATGTTTATGTGTTCCGCAAGAATTTGCTAAAACTTGTTGAAAACTACTTCTATGTGCATTTATAACCCATCTTGCATGAAAAATAGCCACATTTTAAAATACACAATCGTTCCATACTTTCTCTCCTCGTGCTCCAATAAGTTTACGTGTCTATGTGTTAAATAAAGATTTGCTAAAACTTGTTCAAAACTACTTTTAAGTGTATTTAGAACCTAACTTGCTTGAAAAATAACCACACTTTAAAACACACAGTAGTTCCATACTTATTCTCCTCGTGCCCCTATGATTTTACGTGTTTATGTGACTTGTAAAGATTTGCTAAAACTTATTGAAAACTACTTCTATTTGCATTTATAACCCATATTGCATGAAAAATAACCACACTTTAAAACTCATAATCGTTCCATACTTTCTCTCCTTATACCCCTTTGAGTTTACGTGTTTATGTGTTCCGTAAAAATTTGCTAAAACTTATTCAAAACTACTTCTAAGTGCATTTAGAACCTATTTTGCATGAAAAATAACCACATTTTAAAACACACAATCGTTCCATACTCTCTCTCCTCATGCCCCTATAAGTTTACGTGTTTATGTGTTCCGCAAAGATATGCTAAAATTGATCAAAACTACTTCTGAGTGCATTTAAAACCTATGTTGCATGAAAAATAACCACACTTTAAAACACACAATTGTTCCATACTTTCTCGCTTCGTGCCCTTATGAGTTTACGTGTTTATGTGTTTTGTAAAGATTTGTTACACCTTGTTCAAAACTACTTCTAAGTGCATTTAGAACTTATCTAGAATGAAAAATAACCACACTTTAAAACACATAATCGTTCCATACTTTCTCTCCTCGTGCCCCTATGATTTTACGTGTTTATGTGTTCCTCAAAGATTTGCTAAAACTTGTTCAAAACTACTTCTGAGTGCATTCAAAACCTATCTTGCATGAAAAATAATTACACTTTAAAACACATAATTGTTCTATACTTTCTCGCTTCGTGCCCCCATGAGTTTACATGTTTATGTGTTCCGTAAAGATTTGTTAAACCTTGTTCAAAACTACTTCTAAGTGCATTTAGAACTTATCTAGAATGAAAAATAACCACACTTTAAAACACATAATCGTTCCATACTTTCTCTACTCGTGCCCCTATGATTTTAGGTGTTTATGTGTCTTGTAAAGATTTGCTAAAACTTATTGAAAACTACTTCTATGTGCATTTATAACCCATCTTGCATGAAAAATAACCACACTTTAAAACACACATTCGTTCCATACTTTCTCTCCTCGTGCCCCTATAAGTTAACATGTTTATGTGTTCCGCAAGAATTTGCTAAAACTTGTTGAAAACTACTTCTATGTGCATTTATAACCCATCTTGCATGAAAAATAACCACATTTTAAAATACACAATCATTCCATACTTTCTGTCCTCGTGCCCCTATAAGTTTACGTGTCTATGTGTTCCATAAAGATTTGCTAAAACTTGTTCAAATCTACTTTTAAGTTTATTTAGAACCTATCTTGCATGAAAAATGACCACGCTTTAAATCAAACAGTCGTTCCATACTTATTCTCCTTGTGCCCCTATGATTTTAGGTGTTTATGTGTCTTGTAAAGATTTGCTAAAACTTATTGAAAACTACTTCTATGTGCATTTATAACCCATCTTGCATGAAAAATAACCACACTTTAAAACACACATTCGTTCCATACTTTCTCTCCTCGTGCCCCTATAAGTTAACATGTTTATGTGTTCCGTAAGAATTTGCTAAACTTGTTCAAAATTATTTCTAAGTGCGTTTAGGTACAATCTAATATGAAAAATAACCACACCTTAAAACTCATAATCTATCCATACTTTCTGTCCTTGTGCCCCTTTGAGTTTACGTGTTTATGTGTTCCGTAAAGATTTGCTAAAACTTGTTCAAAAGTACTTCTAAGTGCATTTAGAACCTATCTTGCATGAAAAATAACCACATTTTAAAACACACAATCGTTCCATACTCTCTCTCCTCGTGCCCTTATGCGTTTACGTGTTTATGTGTTCCGTAAAGATTTGCTAAAATTGATCAAAACTACTTCTGAGTGCATTTAAAACCTATGTTGCATTAAAAATAACCACATTTTAAAACACACAATTGTTCCATACTTTCTCGCTTCGTTCCCTTATGAGTTTACGTGTTTTTGTGTTCCGTAAAGATTTGTTAAACCTTGTTCAAAACTACTTCTAAGTGCATTTAGAACTTATCTAGAATGAAAAATAACCACACTTTAAAACACATAATCGTTCCATACTTTCTCTACTCGTGCCCCTATGATTTTACGTGTTTATGTGTTCCTCAAAGATTTGCTAAAACTTGTTCAAAACTACTTCTAAGTGCATTAAAAACCTATCTTGCATGAAAAATAATTACACTTTAAAACACACAATTGTTCTATACTTTCTCGCTTCGTTCCCTTATGAGTTTACGTGTTTTTGTGTTCCGTAAAGATTTGTTAAACCTTGTTCAAAACTACTTCTAAGTGCATTTAGAACTTATCTACAATAAAAAATAACCACACTTTAAAACATATAATCGTTCCACACTTTCTCTCCTTGTGCCTCTATGAGTTTATGTGTTTATGTGTTCCGTAAGAATTTGCTAAAACTTGTTCAAACCAACTTCTAAGTGCGTTTAGAACTAATATAACATGAAAAATAACCACACTTTAAAACACACAATCGTTTCATACTTTCTCTCCTCGTGCCCCTATGAGTTTACGTGTTTATGTGTTCCGTAAAGATTTGCTAAACCTTATTTAAAACTACTTCTAAGTTCATTTAGAACTTATCTAGAATTAAAAATAACCACACTTTAAAACACATAATTGTTCCATACTTTCTCTCCTTGTGCCCCTATAAATTTACATGTTTATGTGTTCCGTAAGAATTTGCTAAAACTTGTTGAAAACAACTACTATGTGAATTTATAACCCATCTTGCATGAAAAATAACCACATTTTAAAATACACAATCGTTCCAAACTTTCTCTCTTCGTGCCCCTATAAGTTTACGTGTCTATGTGTTCCATAAATATTTGCTAAAACTTGTTCAAATCTACTTTTAAGTGCATTTAGAACCTATCTTGCATGAAAAATAACGACGCTTTAAAACACACAGTCGTTCCATACTTATTCTCCTCGTGCCCCTATGATTTTACGTGTTTATGTGACTTGTAAAGATTTGCTAAAACTTATTGAAAACTACTTCTATGTGCATTTATAACCCATCATGCATGAAAAATAACCACATTTTAAAACACACATTCGTTCCATACTTTCTCTCCTCGTGCCCCTATAAGTTAACATGTTTATGTGTTCCGTAAGAATTTGCTAAACTTGTTCAAAACTACTTCTAAGTGCATTTAGAACCTATCTTGCATGAAAAATAACCACATTTTAAAACACACAATCGTTCCATACTCTCTCTCCTCGTGCCCTATGCGTTTACGTGTTTATATGTGTTCCGCAAAGATTTGCTAAAACTTGTTCAAAACAACTTCTGAGTGCATTTAAAACCCATCTTGCATGAAAAATAACAACATTTTAAAATACACAATCGTTCCATACTTTCTCTCCTTGTGCCCCTATAAGTTTACATGTTTATGTGTTCGGTAAGAATTTCCTAAAACTTGTTGAAAACTACTTCTATGTGCATTTATAACCCATCTTCCATGAAAAATAACCTCATTTTAAAATACACAATCTTTCCATACTTTCTCTCCTCGTGCCCCTATATGTTTACGTGTCTAAGTGTTCCATAAAGATTTGCTAAACCTTGTTCAAATCTACTTTTAAGTGCAGTTAGAACCTATCTTGCATGAAAAATAACCACGCTTTAAAACACACAGTCGTTCCATACTTATTCTGCTCGTGCCCCTATGATTTTACGTGTTTATGTGACTTGTAAAGATTTGCTAAAACTTATTGAAAACTACTTCTATGTGCATTTATAACCCATCTTGCATGAAAAATAACCACACTTTAAAACATACATTCGTTCCATACTTTCTCTCCTCGTGCCCATATAAGTTAACATGTTTATGTGTTCCGTAAGAATTTGCTAAACATGTTCAAAACTATTTCTAAGTGGGTTTAGAACCAATCTAATATGAAAAATAACCTCACCTTAAAACACATAATCCATCCATACTTTCTCTCCTTGTGCCCTCTGAGTTTACGTGTTTATGTGTTCCGTAAAGATTTGCTAAAATTTGTTCAAAACTACTTCTAAGTGCATTTAGAACCTATCTTGCATGAAACATAACCACATTTTAAAACACACAATCGTTCCATACTCTCTCTCCTCGTGCCCCTATGGGTTTACGTGTTTATGTGTTCCGTAAAGATTTGCTAAAATTGATCAAAACTACTTCTGAGTGCATTTAAAACATAAGTTGCATTAAAAATAACCACACTTTAAAACACACAATTGTTCCATACTTTCTCGCTTCGTGCCCTTATGAGTTTACGTGTTTTTGTGTTCCGTAAAGATTTGTTAAACCTTGTTCAATACTACTTCTAAGTGCATTTAGAACTTATCTAGAATGAAAAATAACCACACTTTAAAACACATAATCGTTCCATACTTTCTCTCCTCGCGCCCCTATGAGTTTACGTGTTTATGTGTTCAGCAAAGATTTGCTAAAATTTGTTCAAACTACTTCTGAGTGCATTTAAAACCTATCTTGCATGAAAAATAACCACACTTTAAAACACACAATGTTCCATACTTTCTCGTTTCGTGCCCTTATGAGTTTACGTGTTTATGTGTTCCGTAAAGATTTGTTAAACCTTGTTCAAAACTACTTCTAAGTGCATTTAGAACTTATCTAGAATGAAAAATAACTACACTTTAAAACACAAAATCGTTCCATACTTTCTCTCCTCGTGCCCCTATGTGTTTACGTGTTTATGTGTTCCGCAAAGATTTGCTAAAACTTGTTCAAAACTACTTCTGAGTGCATTTAAAACCTATCTTGCACGAAAAATAACCACACTTTAATACACACATTCGTTCCATACTTTCTCTCCTCATGCCCCTATAAGTTAACATGTTTATGTGTTCCGTAAGAATTTGCTAAACTTGTTCAAAACTATTTCTAAGTGCGTTTACAACCAATCTAATATAAAAAATAACCACACTTTAAAACTCATAATCGTTCCATACTTTCTCTCCTTGTGCCCCTTTGAGTTTATGTGTTTATGTGTTACGTAAAGATTTGCTAAAACTTGTTCAAAACCACTTCTAAGTGCATTTAGAACCTATCTTGCATGAAAAATAACCACATTTTAAAACACACAATCGTTCCATACTCTCTCTCCTTGTGCCCCTATGCATTTACGTGTTTATGTGTTCCGTAAAAATTTGCTAAAACTTGGTCAAAACTACTTCTGAGTGCTTTTAAAACCTATCTTGCATGAAAAATAACCACACTTTAAAACACACAATTGTTCCGTAATTTCTCGCTTCGTTCCCTTATGAGTTTAAGTGTTTATGTGTTCCGTAAGAATTTGTTAAACCTTGTTCAAAACTACTTCTAAGTTCATTTAGAACTTATATAGAATGAAAAATAACAACACTATAAAACACATAATCGTTCCATACTTTCTCTCCTCGTGGCCCTATGAGTTTACGTGTTATGTGTTCCGCAAAGATTTGCTAAAACTTGTTCAAAACTACTTCTGAGTTCATTTAAAACCTATCTTGCATGAAAAATAATTACACTTTAAAACACACAATTGATCTATACTTTCTCGCTTCGTGCCCCCATGAGTTTACATGTTTATGTGTTTCGTAAGGATTTGCTAAACCTTGTTCAAAACTACTTATAAGTTCATTTAGAACTTATCTAGAATTAAAAATAACCACACTTTAAAACACATAATCGTTCCATACTTTCTCTCATTGTGCCCCTATAAGTTTACATGTTTATGTGTTCGGTAAGAATTTGCTAAAACTTGTTGAAAACTACTTCTATGTGCATTTATAACCCATCTTCCATAAAAAATAACCTCATTTTAAAATACACAATCGTTCCATACTTTCTCTCCTCGTGCCCCTATATGTTTACGTGTCTAAGTGTTCCATAAAGATTTGCTAAAACTTGTTGAAAACTACTTCTATGTGAATTTATAACCCATCTTGCATGAAAAATAACCACATTTAAAAATACACAATCGTTCCATACTTTCTCTCCTTGTGCCCCTATAAGTTTACATGTTTATGTGTTCGGTAAGAATTTGCTAAAACTTGTTGAAAACTACTTCTATGTGTATTTATAACCCATCTTTAGTGAAAAATAACCTCATTTTAAAATACACAATCGTTCCATACTTTCTCTCCTCGTGCCCCTATATGTTTACGTGTCTAAGTGTTCCATAAAGATTTGCTAAAACTTGTTCAAATCTACTTTTAAGTGCAGTTAGAACCTATCTTGCATGAAAAATAACCACGCTTTAAAACACATAGTCATTCCATACTTATTCTCCTCGTGCCCCTATGATTTTACGTGTTTATGTGACTTGTAAAGATTTGCTAAAACTTAATGAAAACTACTTCTATGTGCATTTATAACCCATCTTGCATGAAAAATAACCACACTTTAAAACACAAATTCGTTCCATACTTTCTCTCCTCGTGCCCCTATAAGTTAACATGTTTATGTGTTCCGTAAGAATTTGCTAAACTTGTTCAAAATTATTTCTAAGTGCGTTTAGGTACAATCTAATATGAAAAATAACCACACCTTAAAACTCATAATCTATCCATACTTCCTCTCCTTGTGCCCCTTTGAGTTTACGTGTTTATGTGTTCCGTAAAGATTTGCTAAAACTTGTTCAAAACTACTTCTAAGTGCATTTAGAACCTATCTTGCATGATAAATAACCACATTTTAAAACACAAAATCGTTCCATACTCTCTTTCCTCGTGCCCCTATGCGTTTACGTGTTTATGTGTTCCGCAAAGATTTGCTAAAACTACTTTTGAGTGCATTTAAAACCTATGTTGCATTAAAAATAACCACACTTTAAATCACACAATTGTTCCATACTTTCTCGCTTCGTGCCCTTATGAGTTTACGTGTTTTTGTGTTCCGTAAAGATTTGTTAAACCTTGTTCAAAACTACTTCTAAGTACATTTAGAACTTATCTAGAATGAAAAATAACTACACTTTAAAACACATAATCGTTCCATACTATCTCTCCTCGCGCCCCTATGAGTTTACGTGTCTATGTGTTCCATAAAGATTTGCTAAAACTTGTTCAAATCTACTTTTAAGTGCATTTAGAACCTATCTTGCATGAAAAATAATCACATTTTAAAACACACAATCGTTCCATACTCTCTCTCCTCGTGCCCCTATGCGTTTACGTGTTTATGTGTTCCGCAAAGATTTGCTAAAATTGATCAAAATTATTTCTAAGTGCGTTTAGAACCAATCTAATATGAAAAATAACCACACTTTAAAACTCATAATCGTTCCATACTTTCTCTCCTCGTGACCCTATGAGTTTACATGTTTATGTGTTCCTCAAAGATTTGCTAAAACTTGTTCAAAACTACTTCTGAGTGCATTAAAAACCTATCTTGCATGAGTTTACATGCCCCCATGAGTTACACTTTAAAACACACAATTGTTCTATACTTTCTCGCTTCGTGCCCCCATGAGTTTACATGTTTATGTGTTCCGTAAAGATTTGTTAAGCCTTGTTCAAAACTACTTCTAAGTGCATTTAGAACTTATCTAGAATAAAAAATAACCACACTTTAAAACATATAATCGTTCCACACTTTCTCTCCTTGTGCCTCTATGAGTTTATGTGTTTATGTGTTCCGTAAGAACTTGCTAAAACTTGTTCAAAACAACTTCTAAGTGCGTTTAGAACCAATCTAACATGAAAAATAACCACACTTTAAAACACACAATCGTTCCATACTTTCTCTCCTCGTGCCCCTATGAGTTTACGTGTTTATGTGTTCCGTAAAGATTTGTTAAACCTTGTTCAAAACTACTTCTAAGTTCATTTAGAACTTATCTAGAATTAAAAATAACCACACTTTAAAACACATAATCGTTCCATACTTTCTCTCCTTGTGCCCCTATAAGTTTACATGTTTATGTGTTCCGTAAGGATTTGCTAAAACTTGTTGAAAACTACTTCTATGTGCATTTATAACCCATCTTGCATGAAAAATAACCACATTTTAAAATACACAATCGTTCCATACTTTCTCTCCTCGTGCCCCTATAAGTTTACGTGTCTATGTGTTCCATAAAGATTTGCTAAAACTTGTTCAAATCTACTTTTAAGTGCATTAAGAACCTATCTTGCATGAAAAATAACCATATTTTAAAACATACAATCGTTCCATACTCTCTCTCCTCGTGCCCCTATGCGTTTACGTGTTTATATGTTCCACAAAGATTTGCTAAAATTGATCAAAACTACTTCTGAGTGCATTTAAAACCTATGTTGCATGAAAAATAACCACACTTTAAAACACACAATTGTTCCATACTCTCTCTCCTCGTGCCCCTATGCGTTAACGTGTTTATGTGTTCCGCAAATATTTGCTAAAACTTGTTCAAAACTACTTCTGAGTGCATTGTAAACCTATCTTGTATGAAAAATAACCACACTTTTATACACACAATTGTTCCATACTTTCTCGCTTCGTGCCCTTATGAGTTTACGTGTTTATGTGTTTCGTAAAGTTTTGTTAAACCTTGTTCAAAAGTACTTCTAAGTGCATTAAGAACTTATCTAGAAACAAAAATAACCACACTTTAAAAATCATAATCGTTCCATACTTTCTCTCCTTGTGCCCCTTTGAGTTTACGTGTTTATGTGTTCCGTAAAGATTTGCTAAAACTTGTTCAAAACTACATCTAAGTGCATTTAGAACCTATCTTGCATGAAAAATAACCATATTTTAAAACACACAATCGTTCCATACTCTCTCTCCTCGTGCCCCTATGCGTTTACGTGTTTATGTGTTCCGCAAATATTTGCTAAAACTTGTTCAAAACTACTTCTGAGAGCATTTAAAACCTATCTTGCATGAAAAATAACCACACTTTAAAACACACAATGGTTCCATACTTTCTCGCTTCGTTCCCTTATGAGTTTACGTGTTTATGTGTTCCGTAAAGATTTGTTAAACCATGTTCAAAACTACTTCTAAGTGCATTTAGAACTTATCTAGAATGAAAAATAACCACACTTTAAAACATATAATCGTTCCATACTTTCTCTCCTTGTTCCTCTATGAGTTTATGTGTTCTGTAGAAATTTTCTAAAACTTGTTCAACACAACTTCTAAGTGCGTTTAGAACCAATCAAACATGAAAAATAACCACACTTTAAAACACACAATCGTTCCATACTTTCTCGCCTCCTGCCCCTATGAGTTTACGTGTTTATGTGTTCCGTAAATATTTGCTAAACCTTGTTCAAAACTACTTCTACGTTCATTTAGAACTTATCTAGAATTAAAAATACCCACACTCTAAAACACATAATCGTTCCATACTTTCTCGTTGTGCCCTTATAAGTTTACATGTTTATGTGTTCCGTAAGAATTTGCTAAAACTTGTTGAAAACTACTTCTATGTGCATTTATAACCCATCTAGCATAAAAAATAACCACATTTTAAAATCCACAATCGTTCCATACTTTCTCTCCTCGTGCCCCAATAAGTTTACGTGTCTATGTGTTAAATAAAGATTTGCTAAAACTTGTTCAAATCTAATTTTAAGTGCATTTAGAACCTATCTTGCATGAAAAATAACCACACTTTAAAACACATAGTCGTTCCATACTCGTTCTCCTCGTGCCCCTATGATTTTATGTGTTTATGTGACTTGTAAAGATTTCCTAAAACTTATTGAAAACTACTTCTATGTGCATTTATAACCCATCTTGCATGAAAAATAACCACACTTTAAAACACACATTCGTCCCATACTCTCTCTCCTCGTGCCCCTATGCGTTTACGTGTTTATGTGCTCCGCAAATATTTGCTAAAACTTGTTCAAAACTACTTCTGAGTGCATTTGAAACCTATCATGCATGAAAAATAACCACAAAAACACACAATCGTTCCATACTCTCTCTCCTCGTGCCCCTATAAGTTTACGTGATTATGTGTTCCGCAAATATTTGCTAAAATTGTTCCACACTTTCACGCTTCGTGCCCTTATGAGTTTACGTGTTTATGTGTTCCGTAAAACATATAATCGTTCCTTACTTTCTCTCCTTGTTCCTCTATGAGTTTATGTGTTTATGTGTTCCGTAAGAATTTTCTAAAACTTGTTCAAAACAACTTCTAAGTGCGTTTAGAACCAATCTAACATGAAAAATAACAACACTTTAAAACGCACAATCGTTCCATACTTTCTCTCCTCGTTCCCCTATGAGTTTACGTGTTTATGTGTTCCGTAAATATTTGCTAAACCTTGTTCAAATCTAATTTTTAGTGAATTTAGAACCTATCTTTCATGAAAAATAACCACACATTAAAACACATAGTCGTTCCATACTTATTTTCCTCGTGCCCCTATGATTTTACATGTTTCTGTGACTTGTAAAGATTTGCTAAAACTTGTTCAAAACTACTTCTGAGTGCATTTGAAACCTATCTTGCATGAAAAATAACCACACTTTAAAACACACAATTGTTCCATACTTTCTCGCTTCGTGCCCTTATGAGTTTACGTGTTTATGTGTTCCGTAAAGATTTGTTAAACCTTGTTCAAAACTACTTTTAAGTGCATTAAGAACTTATCTAGAAAGAAAAATAACCAAACTTTAAAACTCATAATCGTTCCATACTTTCTCTCCTTGTACCCCTTTGAGTTTACGTGTTTATGTGTTCCGTAAAAATTTGCTAAAACTTGTTCAAAACTACTTCTAAGTGCATTTAGAACCTATCTTGCATGAAAAATAACCACACTTTAAAACACACAATTGTTCCATACTCTCTCTCCTCGTGCCCCTATGCGTTTACGTGTTTATGTGTTACGCAAATATTTGCTAAAACTTGTTCAAAACAACTTCTGAGTGCATTGAAAACCTATCTTGTATGAAAAATAACCACACTTTTATACACACAATTGTTCCATACTTTCTCGCATCGTGCCCTTATGAGTTTACGTGTTTATGTGTTCCGTAAAGATTTGCTAAACCCTGTTCAAAAGTACTTCTAAGTGCATTAAGAACTTATCTAGAAACAAAAATAACCACACTTTAAAACTCATAATCGTTCCATACTTTCTCTCCTCGTGCCCCTTTGAGTTTACATGTTTATGTGTTCCGTAAAGATTTTCTAAAACTTGTTCAAAATTACTTTAAGTGCATTTAGAACCTATCTTGCATGAAAAATAACCACATTTTAAAACACACAATCGTTCCATACTCTCTCTCCACGTGCCCCTATGCGTTTACGTGTTTATGTGTTCCGCAAAGATTTGCTAAAACTTGTTCAAAACTACTTCTGAGAGCATTTAAAACCTATCTTTCATGAAAAATAACCACACTTTAAAACACACAATGGTTCCATACTTTCTCGCTTCGTGCCCTTATTAGTTTACGTGTTTATGTGTTTTGTAAAGATTTGTTAAACCTTGTTCAAAACTACTTCTAAGTGCATTTAGAACTTATCTAGAATGAAAAATAACCACACTTTAAAACACATAATCATTCCATACTTTCTCTCCTCGTGCCCCTATGAGTTTATGTGTTTATGTGTTCCGCAAAGATTTGCTCAAACTTGTTCAAAACTACTTCTGAGTGCATTTAAAACCTATCTTGCATGAAAAATAACCACACTTTAAAACATACAATTGTTCCATACTTTCTCGCTTCGTGCCCTTATGAGATTACGTGTTTATGTGTTCCGTAAAGATTTGTTAAACCTTGTTCAAAACTACTTATAAGTGCATTTCGAACCTATCTAGAATGAAAAATAACCACACTTTAAAACTCATAATCGTTCCATACTTTCTCTCCTTGTGCCCCTTTGAGTTTACGTGTTTATGTGTTCCGTAAAGATTTGCTAAAACTTGTTCAAAACTACATCTAAGTGCATTTAGAACCTATCTTGCATGAAAAATAACCACATTTTAAAACACACAATCGTTCCATACTCTCTCTCCTCGTGCCCCTATGCGTTTACGTGTTTATGTGTTCCGCAAATATTTGCTAAAACTTGTTCAAAACTACTTCTGAGAGCATTTAAAACCTATCTTGCATGAAAAATAACCACACTTTAAAACACACAATGGTTCCATACTTTCTCGCTTCGTGCCCTTATGAGTTTACGTGTTTATGTGTTCCGTAAAGATTTGTTAAACCATGTTCAAAACTACTTCTAAGTGCATTTAGAACTTATCTAGAATGAAAACTAACCACACTTTAAAACACATAATCGTTCCATACTTTCTCCCCTCGTGCCCCTATGAGTTTACGTGTTTATGTGTTCCGCAAAGATTTGCTAAAACTTGTTCAAAACTACTTCTGAGTGCATTTAAAACCTATCTTGCATGAAAAATAATTACACTTTAAAACACACAATTGTTCTATACTTTCTCGCTTCGTGCTCCTATGAGTTTATATGTTTATGTGTTCCGTAAAGATTTGTTAAACCTTGTTCAAAACTACTTCTAAGTGCATTTAGAACTTATCTGGAATGAAAAATAACCACACTTTAAAACATATAATCGTTCCATACTTTCTCTCCTTGTTCCTCTATGAGTTTATGTGTTCTGTAGAAATTTTCTAAAACTTGTTCAACACAACTTCTAAGTGCGTTTAGAACCAATCAAAGATGAAAAATAACCACACTTTAAAACACACAATCGTTCCATACTTTCTCGCCTCCTGCCCCTATGAGTTTACGTGTTTATGTGTTCCGTAAATATTTGCTAAACCTTGTTCAAAACTACTTCTACGTTCATTTAGAACTTATCTAGAATTAAAAATACCCACACTCTAAAACACATAATCGTTCCATACTTTCTCTCCTTGTGCCCTTATAAGTTTACATGTTTATGTGTTCCGTAAGAATTTGCTAAAACTTGTTGAAAACTACTTCTATGTGCATTTATAACCCATCTTGCATAAAAAATAACCACATTTTAAAATACACAATCGTTCCATACTTTCTCTCCTCGTGCCCTTATGAGTTTACGTGTTTATGTGTTCCGTAAAACATATAATCGTTCCTTACTTTCTCTCCTTGTTCCTCTATGAGTTTATGTGTTTATGTGTTCCGTAAGAATTTTCTAAAACTTGTTCAAAACAACTTCTAAGTGCGTTTAGAACCAATCTAACATGAAAAATAACAACACTTTAAAACGCACAATCGTTCCATACTTTCTCTCCTCGTGCCCCTATGAGTTTTCGTGTTTATGTGTTCCGTAAATATTTGCTAAACCTTGTTCAAATCTAATTTTTAGTGAATTTAGAACCTATCTTTCATGAAAAATAACCACACATTAAAACACATAGTCGTTCCATACTTATTTTCCTCGTGCCCCTATGATTTTACATGTTTATGTGACTTGTAAAGATTTGCTAAAACTTGTTCAAAACTACTTCTGAGTGCATTTGAAACCTATCTTGCATGAAAAATAACCACACTTTAAAACACACAATTGTTCCATACTTTCTCGCTTCGTGCCCTTATGAGTTTACGTGTTTATGTGTTCCGTAAAGATTTGTTAAAACTTGTTCAAAACAACTTTTAAGTGCATTAAGAACTTATCTAGAAAGAAAAATAACCACACTTTAAAACTCATAATCGTTCCATACTTTCTCTCCTTGTACCCCTTTGAGTTTACGTGTTTATGTGTTCCGTAAAAATTTGCTAAAACTTGTTCAAAACTACTTCTAAGTGCATTTAGAACCTATCTTGCATGAAAAATAACCACATTTGAAAACATACAATCGTTCCATACTCTCTCTCCTCATGCCCCTATGCGTTCACGTGTTTATATGTTCCACAAAGATTTGCTAAAATTGATCAAAACTACTTCTGAGTGCATTTAAAACCTATCTTGCATGAAAAATAACCACACTTTAAAACACACAATTGTTCCATACTCTCTCTCCTCATGCCCCTATGCGTTTACGTGTTTATGTGTTCCGCAAATATTTGCTAAAACTTGTTCAAAACAACTTCTGAGTGCATTGAAAACCTATCTTGTATGAAAAATAACCACACTTTTATACACACAATTGTTCCATACTTTCTCGCATCGTGCCCTTATGAGTTTACGTGTTTATGTGTTCCGTAAAGATTTGCTAAACCCTGTTCAAAAGTACTTCAAAGTGCATTAAGAACTTATCTAGAAACAAAAATAACCACACTTTAAAACTCATAATCGTTCCATACTTTCTCTCCTCGTGCCCCTTTGAGTTTACATGTTTATGTGTTCCGTAAAGATTTTCTAAAACTTGTTCAAAACTACTTCTAAGTGCATTTAGAACCTATCTTGCATGAAAAATAACCACATTTTAAAACACACAATCGTTCCATACTCTCTCTCCACGTGCCCCTATGCGTATACGTGTTTATGTGTTCCGCAAAGATTTGCTAAAACTTGTTCAAAACTACTTCTGAGAGCATTTAAAACCTATCTTTCATGAAAAATAACCACACTTTAAAACACACAATGGTTCCATACTTTCTCGCTTCGTGCCCTTATTAGTTTACGTGTTTATGTGTTTTATAAAGATTTGTTAAACCTTGTTCAAAACTACTTCTAAGTGCATTTAGAACTTATCTAGAATGAAAAATAACCACACTTTAAAACACATAATCATTCCATACTTTCTCTCCTCGTGCCCCTATGAGTTTATGTGTTTATGTGTTCCGCAAAGATTTGCTCAAACTTGTTCAAAACTACTTCTGAGTGCATTTAAAACCTATCTTGCAAGAAAAATAACCACACTTTAAAACATACAATTGTTCCATACTTTCACGCTTCGTGCCCTTATGAGTTTACGTGTTTATGTGTTCCGTAAAGATTTGTTAAACCTTGTTCAAAACTACTTATAAGTGCATTTAGAACCTATCTAGAATGAAAAATAACTACACTTTAAAACTCATAATCGTTCCATACTTTCTCTCCTTGTGCCCCTTTGAGTTTACGTGTTTATGTGTTCCGTAAAGATTTGCTAAAACTTGTTCAAAACAACTTCTAAGTGCATTTAGAACCAATCTAACATGAAAAATAACCACACTTTAAAACTCACAATCGTTCCATACTTTCTCTCCTCGTGCCCCTATGAGTTTACATGTTTATATGTTCCGTAAAGATTTGCTAAACCTTGTTCAAAACTACTTCTAAGTTCATTTAGAACTTATCTAGAATTAAAAATAACCACACTTTAAAACACATAATCGTTCCATACTTTCTCTCCTTGTGCCCCTATAAGTTTACATGTTTATGTGTTCTGTTAGAATTTGCTAAAATTGATCAAAACTACTTCTGAGAGCATTTAAAACCTATATGGCATTAAAAATAACCACACTTTAAAACACATAATTGTTCCATACTTTCTCGCTCCGTGCCCTTATGAGTTTACGTGTTTATGTGTTCCGTAAAGATTTGTTAAACCTTATTCAAAACTACTTATAAGTGCATTTAGAACCTATCTAGAATGAAAAATAACCACACTTTAAAACTCATAATCGTTCCATACTTTCTCTCCTTGTGCCCCTTTGAGTTTACGTGTTGATGTGTTCCGTAAAGATTTGCTAAAACTTGTTCAAAACTACTTCTAAGTGCATTTAGAACCAATCTAATATGAAAAATAACCAAACTTTAAAACACACAATCGTACCATACTTTCTTGCCTCGTGCCCATATGAGTTTACGTGGCTATGTGTTCCGTAAAGATTTGCTAAACATTGTTCAAAACTACTTCTAAGTTCATTTAGAACTTATCTAGAATTAAAAATAACCACACTTTAAAACTCATAATTGTTCCATACTTTCCCTCCTTGTACCCCTTTGAGTTTACGTGTTTATGTGTTCCGTAAAAATTTGCTAAAACTTATTCAAAACTACTTCTAAGTGCATTTAGAACCTATCTTGCATGAAAAATAACCACATTTTAAAACACACAATCGTTCCATACTCTCTCTCCTCGTGCCCCAATAAGTTTACGTGTTTATGTGTTCCGCAAAGATTTGCTAAAATTGATCAAAACTACTTCTGAGTGCATTTAAAACCTATGTTGCATGAAAAATAACCACACTTTAAAACACACAATTGTTCCATACTTTCTCGCTTCGTGCCCTTATGAGTTTACGTGTTTATGTGTTCCAAAGATTTCTTAAACCTTGTTCAAAACTACTTCTAAGTGCATTTAGAACTTATCTAGAATGAAACATAACCACACTTTAAAACACATAATCTTTCCATACTTTCTCTCCTCGTGCCCCTATGAGTTTACGTGTTTATGTGTTCCGCAAAGATTTGTTAAAACTTGTTCAAAACTACTTATGAGTGCATTTAAAACCTATCTTGCATGAAAAATAACCACACTTTAAAACACACAATTGTTCCATACTTTCTCGCTCCGTGCCCTTATGAGTTTACGTGTTTATGTGTTCCGTAAAGATTTGTTAAACCTTGTTAAAAACTACTTCTAAGTGCACTTAGAACTTATCTAGAATGAAAAATAACCACACTTTAAAACTCATAATCGTTCCATACTTTCTCTCCTTGTGCCCCTTTGAGTTTACGTGTTTATGTGTTCCGTAAAGATTTGGTAAAACTTGTTTAAAACAACTTCTAAGTGCATTTAGAACCAATCTAACATGAAAAATAACCACACTTTAAAACACACAATCGTTCCATACTTTCTCTCCTCGTGCCCCTATGAGTTTACTTGTTTATGTGTTCCGTAAAGATTTGGTAAACCTTGTTCAAAACTACTTCTAAGTTCAATTAGAACTTATCTAGAATTAAAAATAACCACACTTTAAAACATATAATCGTTCTATACTTTCTCTCCTTGTGCCCCTATAAGTTTACATGTTTATGTGTTCTGTAAGAATATGCTAAAACTTTTTGAAAACTACTTCTATGTGCATTTATAACCCATCTTGCATGAAAAATAACCACATTTTAAATTAAACAATCGTTCCATACTTTCTCTCCTCGTGCCCCTTTGAGTTTACATGTTTATGTGTTCCGTAAAGATTTTCTAAAACTTGTTCAAAACTACTTCTAAGTGCATTTAGAACCTATCTTGCATGAAAAATAACCACATTTTAAAACACACAATCGTTCCATTCTCTCTCTCCACGTGCCCCTATGCGTTTACGTGTTTATGTGTTCCGCAAAGATTTGCTAAAACTTGTTCAAAACTACTTCTGAGAGCATTTAAAACCTATCTTTCATGAAAAATAACCACACTTTAAAACACACAATGTTTCCATACTTTCTCGCTTCGTGCCCTTATTAGTTTACGTGTTTATGTGTTTTGTAAAGATTTGTTAAACCTTGTTCAAAACTACTTCTAAGTGCATTTAGAACTTATCTAGAATGAAAAATAACCACACTTTAAAACACATAATCATTCCATACTTTCTCTCCTCGTGCCCCTATGAGTTTATGTGTTTATGTGTTCCGCAAAGATTTGCTCAAAATTGTTCAAAACTACTTCTGAGTGCATTTAAAACCTATCTTACATGAAAAATAACCACACTTTAAAACATACAATTGTTCCATACTTTCTCGCTTCGTGCCCTTATGAGTTTACGTGTTTATGTGTTCCGTAAAGATTTGTTAAACCTTATTCAAAACTACTTATAAGTGCATTTAGAACCTATCTAGAATGAAAAATAACCACACTTTAAAACTCATAATCGTTCCATACTTTCTCTCCTTGTGCCCCTTTGAGTTTACGTGTTGATGTGTTCCGTAAAGATTTGCTAAAACTTGTTCAAAACTACTTCTAAGTGCATTTAGAACCAATCTAACATGAAAAATAACCACACTTTAAAACACACAATCGTTCCATACTTTCTCGCCTCGTGCCCATATGAGTTTACGTGGCTATGTGTTCCGTAAAGATTTGCTAAACATTGTTCAAAACTACTTCTAAGTTCATTTAGAACTTATCTAGAATTAAAAATAACCACACTTTAAAACACATAATCGTTCCATACTTTCTCTCCTTGTGCCCCTATAAGTTTACATGTTTATGTGTTCCGTAAGAATTTGCTAAAACTTGTTGTAAACTACTTCTATTTGCATTTATAACCCATCTTGCTTGAAAAATAACCACACTTTAAAACTCATAATTGTTCCATACTTTCCCTCCTTGTACCCCTTTGAGTTTACGTGTTTAAGTGTTCCGTAAAAATTTGCTAAAACTTATTCAAAACTACTTCTAAGTGCATTTAGAACCTATCTTGCATGAAAAATAACCACATTTTAAAACACACAATCGTTCCATACTCTCTCTCCTCGTGCCCTAATTAGTTTACGTGTTTATGTGTTCCGCAAAGATTTGCTAAAATTGATCAAAACTACTTCTGAGTGCATTTAAAACCTATGTTGCATCAAAAATAACCACACTTTAAAACACACAATTGTTCCATACTTTCTCGCTTCGTGCCCTTATGAGTTTACGTGTTTATGTGTTCCGTAAAGATTTGGTAAAACTTGTTTAAAACAACTTCTAAGTGCATTTAGAACCAATCTAACATGAAAAATAACCACACTTTAAAACACACAATCGTTCCATACTTTCTCTCCTCGTGCCCCTATGAGTTTACTTGTTTATGTGTTCCGTAAAGATTTGGTAAACCTTGTTCAAAACTACTTCTAAGTTCATTTAGAACTTATCTAGAATTAAAAACAACCACACTTTAAAACACATAATCGTTCTATACTTTCTCTCCTTGTGCCCCTATAAGTTTACATGTTTATGTGTTCTGTAAGAATATGCTAAAACTTTTTGAAAACTACTTCTATGTGCATTTATAACCCATCTTGCATGAAAAATAACCATATTTTAAATTAAACAATCGTTCCATACTTTCTCTCCTCGTGCCCCTTTGAGTTTACATGTTTATGTGTTCCGTAAAGATTTTCTAAAACTTGTTCAAAACTACTTCTAAGTGCATTAGGAACCTATCTTGCATGAAAAATAACCACATTTTAAAACACACAATCGTTCCATTCTCTCTCTCCACGTGCCCCTATGCGTTTACGTGTTTATGTGTTCCGCAATGATTTGCTAAAACTTGTTCAAAACTACTTCTGAGAGCATTTAAAACCTATCTTTCATGAAAAATAACCACACTTTAAAACACACAATGTTTCCATACTTTCTCGCTTCGTGCCCTTATTAGTTTACGTGTTTATGTGTTTTGTAAAGATTTGTTAAACCTTGTTCAAAACTACTTCTAAGTGCATTTAGAACTTATCTAGAATGAAAAATAACCACACATTAAAACACATAATCATTCCATACTTTCTCTCCTCGTGCCCCTATGAGTTTATGTGTTTATGTGTTCCGCAAAGATTTGCTCAAAATTGTTCAAAACTACTTCTGAGTGCATTTAAAACCTATCTTGCATGAAAAATAACCACATTTTAAAACACACAATCGTTCCATTCTCTCTCTCCACGTGCCCCTATGCGTTTACGTGTTTATGTGTTCCGCAAAGATTTGCTAAAACTTGTTCAAAACTACTTCTGAGAGCATTTAAAACCTATCTTTCATGAAAAATAACCACACTTTAAAACACACAATTGTTCCATACTTTCTCGCTTCGTGCCCTTATGAGTTTACGTGTTTATGTGTTCCGTAAAGATTTGTTAAACCTTGTTCAAAACTACTTCTAAGTGCATTTAGAACTTATCTAGAATGAAACATAACCACACTTTAAAACACATAATCTTTCCATACTTTCTCTCCTCGTGCCCCTATGAGTTTACGTGTTTATGTGTTCCGCAAAGATTTGTTAAAACTTGTTCAAAACTACTTATGAGTGCATTTAAAACCTATCTTGCATGAAAAATAACCACACTTTAAAACACACAATTGTTCCATACTTTCTCGCTCCGTGCCCTTATGAGTTTACGTGTTTATGTGTTCCGTAAAGATTTGTTAAACCTTGTTAAAAACTACTTCTAAGTGCATTTAGAACTTATCTAGAATGAAAAATAACCACACTTTAAAACTCATAATCGTTCCATACTTTCTCTCCTTGTGCCCCTTTGAGTTTACGTGTTTATGTGTTCCGTAAAGATTTGGTAAAACTTGTTCAAAGCAACTTCTAAGTGCATTTAGAACCAATCTAACATGAAAAATAACCACACTTTAAAACACACAATCGTTCCATACTTTCTCTCTTCGTGCCCCTATGAGTTTACTTGTTTATGTGTTCCGTAAAGATTTGGTAAACCTTGTTCAAAACTACTTCTAAGTTCATTTAGAACTTATCTAGAATTAAAACAAAACCACACTTTAAAACACATAATCGTTCCATACTTTCTCTCCTTGTGCCCCTATAAGTTTACATGTTTATGTGTTCAGTAAGAATTTGCTAAAATTGATCAAAACTACTTCTGAGTGCATTTAAAACCTATGTGGCATTAAAAATAACCACAGTTTAAAACACACAATTGTTCCATACTTTCTCGCTCCGTGCCCTTATGAGTTTACGTGTTTATGTGTTCCGTAAAGATTTGTTAAACCTTGTTCAAAACTACTTCTAAGTGCATTTAGAACTTATCTAGAATGAAAAATAACCACACTTTAAAACTCATAATCGTTCCATACTTTCTCTCCTTGTGCCCCTTTGTGTTTACGTGTTTATGTGTTCCGTAAAGATTTGCTAAAACTACTTCAAAACTACTTCTAAGTGCATTTAGAACCAATCTAACATGAAAAATAACCCCACTTTAAAACACACAATCGTTCCATACTTTCTCTCCTCGTGCCCCTATGAGTTTACTTGTTTATGTGTTCCGTAAAGATTTGCTAAACCTTGTTCAAAACTACTTCTAAGTTCATTTAGAACTTATCTAGAATTAAAAATAACCACACTTTAAAACACATAATCGTTCCATACTTTCTCTCCTTGTGCCCCTATAAGTTTACATGTTTATGTGTTCTGTAAGAATTTGCTACAACTTTTTGAAAACTACTTCTATGTGCATTTATAACCCATCTTGCATGAAAAATAACCACATTTTAAATTAAACAATCGTTCCATACTCTCTCTCCTCGTGCCCCTATGCGTTTACGTGTTTATGTGTTCCGCAATGATTTGCTAAAATTTATCAAAACAACATCTAAGTGCATTTAGAACCTATCTTGCATGAAAAATAAACCACACTTTAAAACACATAGTCGTTCCATACTTGTAAAGATTTGCTAAAACTTGTTGAAAACAATTTCTAAGTGCATTTAGAAACCATCTAGCATGAAAAATAATTACACTTTCGAACACACAATTGTTCCATACTTGCCCCTATGAGTTTAGGTGTTTATGTGTTCCGTATATATTATCTAAAATTTGTTAAAACTACTTCTATGTGCGTTTAGAACCCATCTAAAATAAAAATTACCACACTATGAGTTTACGTGTTTATGTGTTCCGCAAAGATTTGCTAAAACTTGTTCAAAACTACTTCTGAGTGCATTTAAAACCTATCTTGCATGAAAAACAACCACACTATAAACCACACAATTGTTCCATACTTTCTCGCTTCGTGCCCATATGAGTTTACGTGTTTATGTGTTCCGTAAAGATTTGCTAAACCTTGTTCAAAACTACTTCTAAGTGCATTTAGAACTTATCTAGAATGAAACATAACCACACTTTAAAACACATAATCTTTCCATACTTTCTCGCCTCGTGCCCCTATGAGTTTACGTGTTTATGTGTTCCGCAAAGATTTGTTAAAACTTGTTCAAAACTACTTATGAGTGCATTTAAAACCTATCTTGCATGAAAAACAACCACACTTTAAAACACACAATTGTTCCATACTTTCTCGCTTCGTGCCCTAATGAGTTTACGTGCTTATGTGTTCCGTAAAGATTTGTTAAACCTTGTTCAAAACTACTTCTAAGTGCATTTAGAACTTATCTAGAATGAAACATAACCACACTTTAAAACACATAATCTTTCCATACTTTCTCTCCTCGTGCCCCTATGAGTTTACGTGTTTATGTGTTCCGCAAAGATTTGTTAAAACTTGTTCAAAACTACTTATGAGTGCATTTAAAACCTATGTTGCATTAAAAATAACCACACTTTAAAACGCACAATTGTTCCATACTTTCTCGCTTCGTGCCCTTATGAGTTTACGTGTTTATTTGTTCCGTAAAGATTTGTTAAACTTTGTTCAAAACTACTACTAAGTGCATTTAGAACTTATCTAGAATGAAACATAACCACACTTTAAAACACATAATCTTTCCATACTTTCTCTCCTCGTGCCCCTATGAGTTTACGTGTTTAAGTGTTCCGCAAAGATTTGTTAAAACTTGTTCAAAACTACTTATGAGTGCATTTAAAACCTATCTTGCATGAAAAATAACCACACTTTAAAACACACAATCGTTCCATACTCTCTCTCCTCGTGCCCCTATGCGTTTACGTGTTTATGTGTTCCGCAAAGATTTGCTAAAACTTATTCAAAACTACTTATTAGTGCATTTAAAACGTATCTTGCATGAAAAATAACCACACTTTAAAACACACAATTGTTCCATACTTTCTCGCTCCGTGCCCTTATGAGTTTACGTGTTTATGTGTTCCGTAAAGATTTGTTAAACCTTGTTCAAAACTACTTCTAAGTGCATTTAGAACTTATCTAGAATGAAAAATAACCACACTATAAAACTCATAATCGTTCCATACTTTCTCTCCTTGTGCCCCTTTGAGTTTACGTGTTTATGTGTTCCGTAAAGATTTGGTAAAACTTGTTTAAAACAACTTCTAAGTGCATTTAGAACCAATCTAACATGAAAAATAACCACACTTTAAAACACACAATCGTTCCATACTTTCTCTCCTCGTGCCCCTATGAGTTTACATGTTTATATGTTCCGTAAAGATTTGCTAAACCTTGTTCAAAACAACTTCTAAGTTCATTTAGAACTTATCTAGAATTAAAAATAACCACACTTTAAAACACATAATCGTTCCATAATTTCTCTCCTTGTGCCCCTATAAGTTTACATGTTTATGTGTTCTGTAAGAATTTGCCTAAATTGATCAAAACTGCTTCTCAGAGCATTTAAAACCTTTGTGGCATTAAAAATAACCACACTTTAAAACACACAATTGTTCCATACTTTCTCGCTCCGTGCCCTTATGAGTTTACGTGTTTATGTGTTCCGTAAAGATTTATTAAACCTTGTTCAAAACTACTTCTAAGTGCATTTAGAACTTATCTAGAATGAAAAATACCCACACTTTAAAACTCATAATCGTTCCATACTTTCTCTCCTTGTGCCCCTTTGAGTTTACGTGTTTATGTGTTCCGTAAAGATTTGCTAAAACATGTTCAAAACAACTTCTAAGTGCATTTAGAACCAATCTAACATGAAAAATAACCACACTTTAAAACACACAATCGTTCCATACTTTCTCTCCTCGTGCCCCTATGAGTTTACATGTTTATGTGTTCCGTAAAGATTTGCTAAACCTTGTTCAAAACTACTTCTAAGTTCATTTAGAACTTATCTAGAATTAAAAATAACCACACTTTAAAACACATAATCGTTCCACACTTTCTCTCCTTGTTCCCCTATAAGTTTACATGTTTATGTGTTCTGTAAGAATTTGCTAAAACTTTTTGAAAACTACTTCAATGTGCATTTATAACCCATCTTGCATGAAAAATAACCACATTTTAAATTAAACAATCGTTCCATACTCTCTCTCCTCGTGCCCCTATGCGTTTACGTGTTTATGTGTTCCGCAAAGATTTGCTAAAATTGATCAAAACTACTTCTGAGTGCATTTAAAACCAATGTTGCATTAAAAATAACCACACTTTAAAACACACAATTGTTCCATACTTTCTCGCTTCGTGCCCTTATGAGTTTACGTGTTTATGTGTTCCGTAAAGATTTGTTAAACCTTGTTCAAAACTACTTCTAAGTGCATTTAGAACTTATCTAGAATGAAAAATAACCACACTTTAAAACACATAATCTTTCCATACTTTCTTTCCTCGTGCCCCTATGAGTTTACGTGTTTATGTGTTCCGCAAAGATTTGCTAAAACTTGTTCAAAACTACTTATGAGTGCATTTAAAACCTATCTTGCATGAAAAATAACCACACTTTAAAACACACAATTGTTCCATACTTTCTCGCTCCGTGCCCTTATGAGTTTACGTGTTTATGTGTTCCGTAAAGATTTGTTAAACCTTGTTCAAAACTACTTCTAAGTGCATTTAGAACTTATCTAGAATGAAAAATAACCACACATTAAAACTCATAATCGTTCCATACTTTCTCTCCTTGTGCCCCTTTGAGTTTAAGTGTTTATGTGTTCCGTAAAGATTTGCTAAAACTTGTTCAAAACAACTTCTAAGTGCATTTAGAACCAATCTAACATGAAAAATAACCACACTTTAAAACACACAATCGTTCCATACTTTCTCTTCTCGTGCCCCTATGAGTTTACATGTTTATGTGTTCCGTAAAGATTTGCTAAACCTTGTTCAAAACTACTTCTAAGTTCATTTAGAACTTATCTAGAATTAAAAATAACCACACTTTAAAACACATAATCGTTCCATACTTTCTCTCCTTGTGCCCCTATAAGTTTACATGTTTATGTGTTCTGTAAGAATTTGCTACAAACTTTTTGAAAACTACTTCTATGTGCATTTATAACCCATCTTGCATGAAAAATAACCACATTTTAAATTAAACAATCGTTCCATACTCTCTCTCCTCGTGCCCATATGAGTTTACGTGTTTGTGTGTTCCGTAAAGATTTGCTAAACCTTGTTCAAAACTACTTCTAAGTTCATTTAGAACTTATCTAGAATTAAAAATAACCACACCTTAAAACTCATAATCATTTCATACTTTCTCTCCTTGTGCCCCTTTTAGTTTACGTGTTGATGTGTTCCGTAAAAATTTGCTAAAACTTGTTCAAAACTACTTCTAAGTGCATTTAGAACCTATCTTGCATTAAAAATAACCACATTTTATAACACACAATCGCTCCATACTCTCTCTCCTCGTGCCCCTATGCGTTTACGTGTTTATGTGTTCCGCAAAGATTTGCAAAAACTTGTTCAAAACTACTTATGAGTGCATTTAAAACCTATCTTGCATGAAAAACAACCACACTTTAAAACACACAATTGTTCCATACTTTCTCGCTTCGTGCCCTAATGAGTTTACGTGCTTATGTGTTCCGTAAAGATTTGTTAAACCTTGTTCAAAACTACTTCTAAGTGCATTTAGAACTTATCTAGAATGAAACATAACCACACTTTAAAACACATAATCTTTCCATACTTTCTCTCCTCGTGCCCCTATGAGTTTACGTGTTTATGTGTTCCGCAAAGATTTGTTAAAACTTGTTCAAAACTACTTATGAGTGCATTTAAAACCTATCTTGCATGAAAAATAACCACACTTTAAAACACACAATTGTTCCATACTTTCTCGCTCCGTGCCCTTATGAGTTTACGTGTTTATGTGTTCCGTAAAGATTTGTTAAACCTTGTTCAAAACTACTTCTAAGTGCATTTAGAACTTATCTAGAATGAAAAATAACCACACTTTAAAACTCATAATCGTTCCATACTTTCTCTCCTTGTGCCCCTTTGAGTTTACGTGTTTATGTGTTCCGTAAAGATTTTGTAAAACTTGTTTAAAACAACTTCTAAGTGCATTTAGAACCAATCTAACATGAAAAATAACCACACTTTAAAACACACAATCGTTCCAGACTTTCTCTCCTCGTGCCCCTATGAGTTTACATGTTTATATGTTTCGTAAAGATTTGCTAAACCTTGTTCAAAACTACTTCTAAGTTCATTTAGAACTTATCTAGAATTAAAAATAACCACACTTTAAAACACATAATCGTTCCATACTTTCTCTCCTTGTGCCCCTATAAGTTTACATGTTTATGTGTTCTGTAAGAATTTGCTAAAACTTTTTGAAAACTACTTCTAGGTGCATTTATAACCCATCTTGCATGAAAAATAACCACATTTTAAAACACACAATTGTTCCATACTTTCTCGCTCCGTGCCCTTATGAGTTTACGTGTTTATGTGTTCCGTAAAGATTTGTTAAACCTTTGTGGCATTAAAAATAACCACACTTTAAAACACACAATTGTTCCATACTTTCTCGCTCCGTGCCCTTATGAGTTTACGTGTTTATGTGTTCCGTAAAGATTTGTTAAACCTTGTTCAAAACTACTTCTAAGTGCATTTAGAACTTATCTAGAATGAAAAATAACCACACTTTAAAACTCATAATCGTTCCATACATTCTCTCCTCGTGCCCCTATGAGTTTACATGTTTATGTGTTCCGTAAAGATTTGCTAAACCTTGTTCAAAACTACTTCTAAGTTCATTTAGAACTTATCTAGAATTAAAAATAACCACACTTTAAAACACATAATCGTTCCATACTTTCTCTCCTCGTGCCCCTATGAGTTTACGTGTTTATGTGTTCCGCAAAGATTTGCAAAAACTTGTTCAAAACTACTTATGAGTGCATTTAAAACCTATCTTGCATGAAAAATAACCACACTTTAAAACACACAATTGTTCCATACTTTCTCGCTCCGTGCCCTTATGAGTTTACGTGTTTATGTGTTCCGTAAAGATTTGTTAAACCTTGTTCAAAACTACTTCTAAGTGCATTTAGAACTTATCTAGAATGAAAAATAACCACACTTTAAAACTCATAATCGTTCCATACTTTCTCTCCTTGTGCCCCTTTGAGTTTACGTGTTTATGTGTTCCGTAAAGATTTTGTAAAACTTGTTTAAAACATCTTCTAAGTGCATTTAGAACCAATTTAACATGAAAAATAACCACACTTTAAAACACACAATCGTTCCAGACTTTCTCTCCTCGTGCCCCTATGAGTTTACATGTTTATATGTTTCGTAAAGATTTGCTAAACCTTGTTCAAAACTACTTCTAAGTTCATTTAGAACTTATCTAGAATTAAAAATAACCACACTTTAAAACACATAATCGTTCCATACTTTCTCTCCTTGTGCCCCTATAAGTTTACATGTTTATGTGTTCTGTAAGAATTTGCTAAAATTGATCAAAACTGCTTCTCAGAGCATTTAAAACCTTTGTGGCATTAAAAATAACCACACTTTAAAACACACAATTGTTCCATACTTTCTCGCTCCGTGCCCTTATGAGTTTACGTGTTTATGTGTTCCGTAAAGATTTGTTAAACCTTGTTCAAAACTACTTCTAAGTGCATTTAGAACTTATCTAGAATGAAAAATAACCACACTTTAAAACTCATAATCGTTCCATACTTTCTCTCCTTGTGCCCCTTTGAGTTTACGTGTTTATGTGTTCCGTAAAGATTTTGTAAAACTTGTTTAAAACAACTTCTAAGTGCATTTAGAACCAATCTAACATGAAAAATAACCACACTTTAAAACACACAATCGTTCCAGACTTTCTCTCCTCGTGCCCCTATGAGTTTACATGTTTATATGTTTCGTAAAGATTTGCTAAACCTTGTTCAAAACTACTTCTAAGTTCATTTAGAACTTATCTAGAATTAAAAATAACCACACTTTAAAACACATAATCGTTCCATACTTTCTCTCCTTGTGCCCCTATAAGTTTACATGTTTATGTGTTCTGTAAGAATTTGCTAAAACTTTTTGAAAACTACTTCTAGGTGCATTTATAACCCATCTTGCATGAAAAATAACCACATTTTAAAACACACAATTGTTCCATACTTTCTCGCTCCGTGCCCTTATGAGTTTACGTGTTTATGTGTTCCGTAAAGATTTGTTAAACCTTTGTGGCATTAAAAATAACCACACTTTAAAACACACAATTGTTCCATACTTTCTCGCTCCGTGCCCTTATGAGTTTACGTGTTTATGTGTTCCGTAAAGATTTGTTAAACCTTGTTCAAAACTACTTCTAAGTGCATTTAGAACTTATCTAGAATGAAAAATAACCACACTTTAAAACTCATAATCGTTCCATACTTTCTCTCCTCGTGCCCCTATGAGTTTACATGTTTATGTGTTCCGTAAAGATTTGCTAAACCTTGTTCAAAACTACTTCTAAGTTCATTTAGAACTTATCTAGAATTAAAAATAACCACACTTTAAAACACATAATCGTTCCATACTTTCTCTCCTCGTGCCCCTATGAGTTTACGTGTTTATGTGTTCCGCAAAGATTTGCAAAAACTTGTTCAAAACTACTTATGAGTGCATTTAAAACCTATCTTGCATGAAAAATAACCACACTTTAAAACACACAATTGTTCCATACTTTCTCGCTCCGTGCCCTTATGAGTTTACGTGTTTATGTGTTCCGTAAAGATTTGTTAAACCTTGTTCAAAACTACTTCTAAGTGCATTTAGAACTTATCTAGAATGAAAAATAACCACACTTTAAAACTCATAATCGTTCCATACTTTCTCTCCTTGTGCCCCTTTGAGTTTACGTGTTTATGTGTTCCGTAAAGATTTTGTAAAACTTGTTTAAAACATCTTCTAAGTGCATTTAGAACCAATTTAACATGAAAAATAACCACACTTTAAAACACACAATCGTTCCAGACTTTCTCTCCTCGTGCCCCTATGAGTTTACATGTTTATATGTTTCGTAAAGATTTGCTAAACCTTGTTCAAAACTACTTCTAAGTTCATTTAGAACTTATCTAGAATTAAAAATAACCACACTTTAAAACACATAATCGTTCCATACTTTCTCTCCTTGTGCCCCTATAAGTTTACATGTTTATGTGTTCTGTAAGAATTTGCTAAAATTGATCAAAACTGCTTCTCAGAGCATTTAAAACCTTTGTGGCATTAAAAATAACCACACTTTAAAACACACAATTGTTCCATACTTTCTCGCTCCGTGCCCTTATGAGTTTACGTGTTTATGTGTTCCGTAAAGATTTGTTAAACCTTGTTCAAAACTACTTCTAAGTGCATTTAGAACTTATCTAGAATGAAAAATAACCACACTTTAAAACTCATAATCGTTCCATACTTTCTCTCCTTGTGCCCCTTTGAGTTTACGTGTTTATGTGTTCCGTAAAGATTTTGTAAAACTTGTTTAAAACAACTTCTAAGTGCATTTAGAACCAATCTAACATGAAAAATAACCACACTTTAAAACACACAATCGTTCCAGACTTTCTCTCCTCGTGCCCCTATGAGTTTACATGTTTATATGTTTCGTAAAGATTTGCTAAACCTTGTTCAAAACTACTTCTAAGTTCATTTAGAACTTATCTAGAATTAAAAATAACCACACTTTAAAACACATAATCGTTCCATACTTTCTCTCCTTGTGCCCCTATAAGTTTACATGTTTATGTGTTCTGTAAGAATTTGCTAAAACTTTTTGAAAACTACTTCTAGGTGCATTTATAACCCATCTTGCATGAAAAATAACCACATTTTAAAACACACAATTGTTCCATACTTTCTCGCTCCGTGCCCTTATGAGTTTACGTGTTTATGTGTTCCGTAAAGATTTGTTAAACCTTTGTGGCATTAAAAATAACCACACTTTAAAACACACAATTGTTCCATACTTTCTCGCTCCGTGCCCTTATGAGTTTACGTGTTTATGTGTTCCGTAAAGATTTGTTAAACCTTGTTCAAAACTACTTCTAAGTGCATTTAGAACTTATCTAGAATGAAAAATAACCACACTTTAAAACTCATAATCGTTCCATACTTTCTCTCCTCGTGCCCCTATGAGTTTACATGTTTATGTGTTCCGTAAAGATTTGCTAAACCTTGTTCAAAACTACTTCTAAGTTCATTTAGAACTTATCTAGAATTAAAAATAACCACACTTTAAAACACATAATCGTTCCATACTTTCTCTCCTCGTGCCCCTATGAGTTTACGTGTTTATGTGTTCCGCAAAGATTTGCAAAAACTTGTTCAAAACTACTTATGAGTGCATTTAAAACCTATCTTGCATGAAAAATAACCACACTTTAAAACACACAATTGTTCCATACTTTCTCGCTCCGTGCCCTTATGAGTTTACGTGTTTATGTGTTCCGTAAAGATTTGTTAAACCTTGTTCAAAACTACTTCTAAGTGCATTTAGAACTTATCTAGAATGAAAAATAACCACACTTTAAAACTCATAATCGTTCCATACTTTCTCTCCTTGTGCCCCTTTGAGTTTACGTGTTTATGTGTTCCGTAAAGATTTTGTAAAACTTGTTTAAAACATCTTCTAAGTGCATTTAGAACCAATTTAACATGAAAAATAACCACACTTTAAAACACACAATCGTTCCAGACTTTCTCTCCTCGTGCCCCTATGAGTTTACATGTTTATATGTTTCGTAAAGATTTGCTAAACCTTGTTCAAAACTACTTCTAAGTTCATTTAGAACTTATCTAGAATTAAAAATAACCACACTTTAAAACACATAATCGTTCCATACTTTCTCTCCTTGTGCCCCTATAAGTTTACATGTTTATGTGTTCTGTAAGAATTTGCTAAAATTGATCAAAACTGCTTCTCAGAGCATTTAAAACCTTTGTGGCATTAAAAATAACCACACTTTAAAACACACAATTGTTCCATACTTTCTCGCTCCGTGCCCTTATGAGTTTACGTGTTTATGTGTTCCGTAAAGATTTGTTAAACCTTGTTCAAAACTACTTCTAAGTGCATTTAGAACTTATCTAGAATGAAAAATAACCACACTTTAAAACTCATAATCGTTCCATACTTTCTCTCCTTGTGCCCCTTTGAGTTTACGTGTTTATGTGTTCCGTAAAGATTTTGTAAAACTTGTTTAAAACAACTTCTAAGTGCATTTAGAACCAATCTAACATGAAAAATAACCACACTTTAAAACACACAATCGTTCCAGACTTTCTCTCCTCGTGCCCCTATGAGTTTACATGTTTATATGTTTCGTAAAGATTTGCTAAACCTTGTTCAAAACTACTTCTAAGTTCATTTAGAACTTATCTAGAATTAAAAATAACCACACTTTAAAACACATAATCGTTCCATACTTTCTCTCCTTGTGCCCCTATAAGTTTACATGTTTATGTGTTCTGTAAGAATTTGCTAAAACTTTTTGAAAACTACTTCTATGTGCATTTATAACCCATCTTGCATGAAAAATAACCACATTTTAAAACACACAATTGTTCCATACTTTCTCGCTCCGTGCCCTTATGAGTTTACGTGTTTATGTGTTCCGTAAAGATTTGTTAAAACTTTGTGGCATTAAAAATAACCACACTTTAAAACACACAATTGTTCCATACTTTCTCGCTCCGTGCCCTTATGAGTTTACGTGTTTATGTGTTCCGTAAAGATTTGTTAAACCTTGTTCAAAACTACTTCTAAGTGCATTTAGAACTTATCTAAAATGAAAAATAACCACACTTTAAAACTCATAATCGTTCCATACTTTCTCTCCTCGTGCCCCTATGAGTTTACATGTTTATGTGTTCCGTAAAGATTTGCTAAACCTTGTTCAAAACTACTTCTAAGTTCATTTAGAACTTATCTAGAATTAAAAATAACCACACTTTAAAACACATAATCGTTCCATACTTTCTCTCCTTGTGCCCCTATAAGTTTACATGTTTATGTGTTCTGTAAGAATTTGCTACAACTTTTTGAAAACTACTTCTATGTGCATTTATAACCCATCTTGCATGAAAAATAACCACATTTTAAATTAAAAAATCGTTCCATACTCTCTCTCCTCGTGCCCATATGAGTTTACGTGTTTATGTGTTCCGTAAAGATTTGCTAAACCTTGTTCAAAACTACTTCTAAGTTCATTTAGAACTTATCTAGAATTAAAAATAACCACACCTTAAAACTCATAATCATTCCATACTTTCTCTCCTTGCGCCCCTTTTAGTTTACGTGTTGATGTGTTCCGTAAAAATTTGCTAAAACTTGTTCAAAACTACTTCTAAGTGCATTTAGAACCTATCTTGCATGAAAAATAACCACATTTTATAACACACAATCGTTCCATACTCTCTCTCCTCGTGCCCCTATGCGTTTACGTGTTTATGTGTTCCGCAAAGATTTGCAAAAACTTGTTCAAAACTACTTATGAGTGCATTTAAAACCTATGTTGCATGAAAAATAACCACACTTTAAAACACACAATTGTTCCATACTTTCTCGCTCCGTGCCCTTATGAGTTTACGTGTTTATGTGTTCCGTAAAGATTTGTTAAACCTTGTTCAAAACTACTTCTAAGTGCATTTAGAACTTATCTAGAATGAAAAATAACCACACTTTAAAACTCATAATCGTTCCATACTTTCTCTCCTTGTGCCCCTTTGAGTTTACGTGTTTATGTGTTTCGTAAAGATTTGGTAAAACTTGTTTAAAACAACTTCTAAGTGCATTTAGAACCAATCTAACATGAAAAATAACCACACTTTAAAACACACAATCGTTCCATACTTTCTCTCCTCGTGCCCCTATGAGTTTACATGTTTATATGTTCCGTAAAGATTTGCTAAACCTTGTTCAAAACTACTTCTAAGTTCATTTAGAACTTATCTAGAATTAAAAATAACCACACTTTAAAACACATAATCGTTCCATACTTTCTCTCCTTGTGCCCCTATAAGTTTACATGTTTATGTGTTCTGTAAGAATTTGCTAAAATTGATCAAAACTGCTTCTCAGAGCATTTAAAACCTTTGTGGCATTAAAAATAACCACAGTTTAAAACACACAATTGTTCCATACTTTCTCGCTCCGTGCCCTTATGAGTTTACGTGTTTATGTGTTCCGTAAAGATTTGTTAAACCTTGTTCAAAACAACTTCTAAGTGCATTTAGAACATATCTAGAATAAAAAATAACCACACTTTAAAACTCATAATCGTTCCATACTTTCTCTCCTTGTGCCCCTTTGTGTTTACGTGTTTATGTGTTCCGTAAAGATTTGCTAAAACTACTTCAAAACTACTTCCAAGTGCATTTAGAACCAATCTAAAATGAAAAATAACCCCACTTTAAAACACACAATCGTTCCATACTTTCTCTCCTCGTGCCCCTATGAGTTTACTTGTTTATGTGTTCCGTAAAGATTTGCTAAACCTTGTTCAAAACTACTTCTAAGTTCATTTAGAACTTATCTAGAATTAAAAATAACCACACTTTAAAACACATAATCGTTCCATACTTTCTCTCCTTGTGCCCTTATAAGTTTACATGTTTATGTGTTCTGTAAGAATTTGCTACAACTTTTTGAAAACTACTTCTATGTGCATTTATAACCCATCTTGCATGAAAAATAACCACATTTTAAATTAAACAATCGTTCCATACTCTCTCTCCTCATGCCCATATGAGTTTACGTGTTTATGTGTTCCGTAAAGATTTGCTAAACCTTGTTCAAAACTACTTCTAAGTTCATTTAGAACTTATCTAGAATTAAAAATAACCACACCTTAAAACTCATAATCATTCCATACTTTCTCTCCTTGTGCCCCTTTGAGTTTACGTGTTGATGTGTTCCGTAAAAATTTGCTAAAACTTGTTCAAAACTACTTCTAAGTGCATTTAGAAGCTATCTTGCATGAAAAATAACCACATTTTGTAACACACAATCGTTCCATACTCTCTCTCCTCGTGCCCCTATGCGTTTACGTGCTTATGTGTTCCGCAAAGATTTGCTAAAACTTGTTCAAAACTACTTATGAGTGCATTTAAAACCTATGTTGCATGAAAAATAACCACACTTTAAAACACACAATTGTTCCATACTTTCTCGCTCCGTGCCCTTATGAGTTTACGTGTTTATGTGTTCCGTAAAGATTTGTTAAACCTTGTTCAAAACTACTTCTAAGTGCATTTAGAACTTATCTAGAATGAAAAATAACCACACTTTAAAACTCATAATCGTTCCATACTTTCTCTCCTTGTGCCCCTTTGAGTTTACGTGTTTATGTGTTTCGTAAAGATTTGTTAAACCTTGTTCAAAACTACTTCTAAGTGCATTTAGAACTTATCTAGAATGAAAAATAACCACACTTTAAAACTCATAATCGTTCCATACTTTCTCTCCTTGTGCCCCTATAAGTTTACATGTTTATGTGTTCTGTAAGAATTTGCTAAAATTGATCAAAACTGCTTCTCAGAGCATTTAAAACCTTTGTAGCATTAAAAATAACCACACTTTAAAACACACAATTGTTCCATACTTTCTCGCTCCGTGCCCTTATGAGTTTACGTGTTTATGTGTTCCGTAAAGATTTGTTAAACCTTGTTCAAAACTACTTCTAAGTGCATTTAGAACTTATCTAGAATGAAAAATAACCACACTTTAAAACTCATAATCGTTCCATACTTTCTCTCCTTGTGCCCCTTTGAGTTAACGTGTTTATGTGTTCCGTAAAGATTTGGTAAAACTTGTTTAAAACAACTTCTAAGTGCATTTAGAAATAATCTAACATGAAAAATAACCACACTTTAAAACACACAATCGTTCCATACTTTCTCTCCTCGTGCCCCTATGAGTTTACATGTTTATATGTTCCGTAAAGATTTGCTAAACCTTGTTCAAAACTACTTCTAAGTTCATTTAGAACTTATCTAGAATTAAAAATAACCACACTTTAAAACATATAATCGTTCCATACTTTCTCTCCTTGTGCCCCTATAAGTTTACATGTTTATGTGTTCTGTAAGAATTTGCTAAAATTGATCAAAACTGCTTCTCAGAGCATTTAAAACCTTTGTGGCATTAAAAATAACCACACTTTAAAACACACAATTGTTCCATACTTTCTCGCTCCGTGCCCTTATGAGTTTACGTGTTTATGTGTTCCGTAAAGATTTGTTAAACCTTGTTCAAAACTACTTCTAAGTGCATTTAGAACTTATCTAGAATGAAAAATAACCACACTTTAAAACTCATAATCGTTCCATACTTTCTCTCCTTGTGCCTCTTTGAGTTTACGTGTTTATGTGTTCCGTAAAGATTTGGTAAAACTTGTTTAAAACAACTTCTAAGTGCATTTAGAACCAATCTAACATGAAAAATAACCACACTTTAAAACACACAATCGTTCCATACTTTCTCTCCTCGTGCCCCTATGAGTTTACATGTTTATATGTTCCGTAAAGATTTGCTAAACCTTGTTCAAAACTACTTCTAAGTTCATTTAGAACTTATCTAGAATTAAAAATAACTACACTTTAAAACACATAATCGTTCCATACTTTCTCTCCTTGTGCCCCTATAAGTTTACATGTTTATGTGTTCTGTAAGAATTTGCTAAAATTGATCAAAACTGCTTCTCAGAGCATTTAAAACCTTTGTGGCATTAAAAATAACCACACTTTAAAACACACAATTGTTCCATACTTTCTCGCTCCGTGCCCTTATGAGTTTACGTGTTTATGTGTTCCGTAAAGATTTGTTAAACCTTGTTCAAAACTACTTCTAAGTGCATTTAGAACTTATCTAGAATGAAAAATAACCACACTTTAAAACTCATAATCGTTCCATACTTTCTCTCCTTGTGCCCCTTTGAGTTAACGTGTTTATGTGTTCCGTAAAGATTTGGTAAAACTTGTTTAAAACAACTTCTAAGTGCATTTAGAAATAATCTAACATGAAAAATAACCACACTTTAAAACACACAATCGTTCCATACTTTCTCTCCTCGTGCCCCTATGAGTTTACATGTTTATATGTTCCGTAAAGATTTGCTAAACCTTGTTCAAAACTACTTCTAAGTTCATTTAGAACTTATCTAGAATTAAAAATAACCACACTTTAAAACATATAATCGTTCCATACTTTCTCTCCTTGTGCCCCTATAAGTTTACATGTTTATGTGTTCTGTAAGAATTTGCTAAAATTGATCAAAACTGCTTCTCAGAGCATTTAAAACCTTTGTGGCATTAAAAATAACCACACTTTAAAACACACAATTGTTCCATACTTTCTCGCTCCGTGCCCTTATGAGTTTACGTGTTTATGTGTTCCGTAAAGATTTGTTAAACCTTGTTCAAAACTACTTCTAAGTGCATTTAGAACTTATCTAGAATGAAAAATAACCACACTTTAAAACTCATAATCGTTCCATACTTTCTCTCCTTGTGCCCCTTTGAGTTTACGTGTTTATGTGTTCCGTAAAGATTTGGTAAAACTTGTTTAAAACAACTTCTAAGTGCATTTAGAAATAATCTAACATGAAAAATAACCACACTTTAAAACACACAATCGTTCCATACTTTCTCTCCTCGTGCCCCTATGAGTTTACATGTTTATGTGTTCCGTAAAGATTTGCTAAACCTTGTTCAAAACTACTTCTAAGTTCATTTAGAACTTATCTAGAATTAAAAATAACCACACTTTAAAACACATAATCGTTCCATACTTTCTCTCCTTGTGCCCCTATAAGTTTACATGTTTATGTGTTCTGTAAGAATTTGCTACAACTTTTTGAAAACTACTTCTATGTGCATTTATAACCCATCTTGCATGAAAAATAACCACATTTTAAATTAAACAATCGTTCCATACTCTCTCTCCTCGTGGCCATATGAGTTTACGTGTTTATGTGTTCCGTAAAGATTTGCTAAACCTTGTTCAAAACTACTTCTAAGTTCATTTAGAACTTATCTAGAATTAAAAATAACCACACCTTAAAACTCATAATCATTCCATACTTTCTCTCCTTGTGCCCCTTTGAGTTTACGTGTTGATGTGTTCCGTAAAAATTTGCTAAAACTTGTTCAAAACTACTTCTAAGTGCATTTAGAACCTATCTTGCATGAAAAATAACCACATTTTATAACACACAATCGTTCCATACTCTCTCTCCTCGTGCCCCTATGCGTTTACGTGTTTATGTGTTCCGCAAAGATTTGCTAAAACTTGTTCAAAACTACTTATGAGTGCATTTAAAACGTATCTTGCATGAAACATAACCACACTTTAAAACACACAATTGTTCCATACTTTCTCGCTCCGTGCCCTTATGAGTTTACGTGTTTATGTGTTCCGTAAAGATTTGTTAAACCTTGTTCAAAACTACTTCTAAGTGCATTTAGAACTTATCTAGAATGAAAAATAACCACACTTTAAAACTCATAATCGTTCCATACTTTCTCTCCTTGTGCCCCTTTGAGTTTACGTGTTTATATGTTCCGTAAAGATTTGGTAAAACTTGTTTAAAACAACTTCTAAGTGCATTTAGAACCAATCTAACATGAAAAATAACCACACTTTAAAACACACAATCGTTCCATACTTTCTCTCCTCGTGCCCCTATGAGTTTACATGTTTATATGTTCCGTAAAGATTTGCTAAACCTTGTTCAAAACTACTTCTATGTGCATTTATAACCCATCTTGCATGAAAAATAACCACATTTTAAATTAAACAATTGTTCCATACTCTCTCTCCTCGTGCCCCTATAAGTTTACGTGTGTATGTGTTCCGCAAAGATTTGCTGAAATTGATCAAAACTACTTCTGAGTGCATTTAAAACCTATGTTGCATTAAAAATAACCAAACTTTAAAACACACAATTGTTCCATACTTTCTCGCTCCGTGCCCTTATGAGTTTACGTGTTTATGTGTTCCGTAAAGATTTGTTAAACCTTGTTCAAAACTACTTCTAAGTGCATTTAGAACTTATCTAGAATGAAAAATAACCACACTTTAAAACTCATAATCGTTCCATACTTTCTCTCCTTGTGCCCCTTTGAGTTTACGTGTTTATGTGTTTCGTAAAGATTTGCTAAAACTTGTTCAAAACAACTTCTAAGTGCATTTAGAACCAATCTAACATGAAAAATAACCACACTTTAAAACACACAATCGTTCCATACTTTCTCTCCTCGTGCCCCTATGAGTTTACATGTTTATATGTTACGTAAAGATTTGCTAAACCTTGTTCAAAACTACTTCTAAGTTCATTTAGAACTTATCTAGAATTAAAAATAACCACACTTTAAAACACATAATTGTTCCATACTTTCTCTCCTTGTGCCCCTATAAGTTTACATGTTTATGTGTTCTGTAAGAATTTGCTAAAATTGATCAAAACTGCTTCTCAGAGCATTTAAAACCTTTGTGGCATTAAAAAAAACAACACTTTAAAACACACAATTGTTCCATACTTTCTTGCTCCGTGCCCTTATGAGTTTACGTGTTTATGTGTTCCGTAAAGATTTGTTAAACCTTGTTCAAAACTACTTCTAAGTGCATTTAGAACTTATCTAGAATGAAAAATAACCACACTTTAAAACTCATAATCGTTCCATACTTTCTCTCCTTGTGCCCCTTTGAGTTTACGTGTTTATGTGTTCCGTAAAGATTTGCTAAAACTTCTTCAAAACTACTTCTAAGTGCATTTAGAACCAATCACACATGAAAAATAACCACACTATAAAACACACAATCGTTCCATACTTTCTCTCCTCGTGCCCCTATGAGTTTACATGTTTATGTGTTCCGTAAAGATTTGCTAAACCTTGTTCAAAACTACTTCTAAGTTCATTTAGAACTTATCTAGAATTAAAAATAACCACACTTAAAACACATAATCGTTCCATACTTTCTCTCCTTGTGCCCCTTTGAGTTTACGTGTTTATGTGTTCCGTAAAGATTTGCTAAAACTTCTTCAAAACTACTTCTAAGTGCATTTAGAACCAATCACACATGAAAAATAACCACACTATAAAACACACAATCGTTCCATACTTTCTCTCCTCGTGCCCCTATGAGTTTACATGTTTATGTGTTCCGTAAAGATTTGCTAAACCTTGTTCAAAACTACTTCTAAGTTCATTTAGAACTTATCTAGAATTAAAAATAACCACACTTAAAACACATAATCGTTCCACACTTTCTCTCCTTGTTCCCCTATAAGTTTACATGTTTATGTGTTCTGTAAGAATTTGCTAAAACTTTTTGAAAACTACTTCTATGTGCATTTATAACCCATCTTGCATGAAAAATAACCACATTTTAAATTAAACAATCGTTCCATACTCTCTCTCCTCGTGCCCCTATGCGTTTACATGTTTATGTGTTCCGCAAAGATTTGCTAAAATTGATAAAAACTACTTCTGAGTGCATTTAAAACCTATGTTGCATTAAAAATAACCACACTTTAAAACACACAATTGTTCCATACATTCTCGTTTCGTGCCCTTATGAGTTTACGTGTTTATGTGTTCCGTAAAGATTTGTTAAACCTTGTTTAAAACTACTTCTAAGTGCATTTAGAACTTATCTAGAATGAAAAATAACCACACTTTAAAACTCATAATCGTTCCATACTTTCTCTCCTTGTGCCCCTTTGAGTTTACGTGTTTATGTGTTCCGTAAATATTTGCTAAAACTTGTTCAAAACAACTTCTAAGTGCATTTAGAACCAATCTAACATGAAAAATAACCACACTTTAAAACACACAATCGTTCCATACTTTCTCTCCTCGTGCCCCTATGAGTTTACATGTTTATATGTTCCGTAAAGATTTGCTAAACCTTGTTCAAAACTACTTCTATGTTCATTTAGAACTTATCTAGAATTAAAAATAACCACACTTTAAAACACATAATCGTTCCATACTTTCTCTCCTTGTGCCCCTATAAGTTTACATGTTTATGTGTTCTGTAAGAATTTGCTAAAATTGATCAAAACTGCTTCTCAGAGCATTTAAAACCTTTGTGGCATTAAAAATAACCACACTTTAAAACACACAATCGTTCCATACTCTCAATCCTCGTGCCCCTATGCGTTTACGTGCTTATGTGTTCCGCAAAGATTTGCTAAAACTTGTTCAAAACTACTTATGAGTGCATTTAAAACCTATCTTGCATGAAAAATAACCACACTTTAAAACACACAATTGTTCCATACTTTCTCGCTCCGTGCCCTTATGAGTTTACGTGTTTATGTGTTCCGTAAAGATTTGTTAAACCTCGTTCAAAACTACTTCTAAGTGCATTTAGAACTTATCTAGAATGAAAAATAACCACACTTTAAAACTCATAATTGTTCCATACTTTCTCTCCTTGTGCCCCTTTGAGTTTACGTGTTTATGTGTTCCGTAAAGATTTGCTAAAACTTCTTCAAAACAACTTCTAAGTGCATTTAGAACCAATCTAACATGAAAAATAACCACACTTTAAAACACACAATCATTCCATACTTTCTCTCCTCGTGCCCCTATGAGTTTACATGTTTATATGTTCCGTAAAGATTTGCTAAACCTTGTTCAAAACTACTTCTAAGTTCATTTAGAACTTATCTAGAATTAAAAATAACCACACTTTAAAACACATAATTGTTCCATACTTTCTCTCCTTGTGCCCCTATAAGTTTACATGTTTATGTGTTCTGTAAGAATTTGCTAAAATTGATCAAAACTGCTTCTCAGAGCATTTAAAACCTTTGTGGCATTAAAAATAACCACACTTTAAAACACACAATTGTTCCATACTTTCTTGCTCCGTGTTCTTATGAGTTTACGTGTTTATGTGTTCCGTAAAGATTTGTTAAACCTTGTTCAAAACTACTTCTAAGTGCATTTAGAACTTATCTAGAATGAAAAATAACCACACTTTAAAACTCATAATCGTTCCATACTTTCTCTCCTTGTGCCCCTTTGAGTTTACGTGTTTATGTGTTCCGTAAAGATTTGCTAAAACTTCTTCAAAACTACTTCTAAGTGCATTTAGAACCAATCACACATGAAAAATAACCACACTTTAAAACACACAATCGTTCCATACTTTCTCTCCTCGTGCCCCTATGAGTTTACATGTTTATGTGTTCCGTAAAGATTTGCTAAACCTTGTTCAAAACTACTTCTAAGTTCATTTAGAACTTATCTAGAATTAAAAATAACCACACTTAAAACACATAATCGTTCCACACTTTCTCTCCTTGTTCCCCTATAAGTTTACATGTTTATGTGTTCTGTAAGAATTTGCTAAAACTTTTTGAAAACTACTTCTATGTGCATTTATAACCCATCTTGTATGAAAAATAACCACATTTTAAATTAAACAATCGTTCCATACTCTCTCTCCTCGTGCCCCTATGCGTTTACGTGTTTATGTGTTCCGCAAAGATTTGCTAAAATTGATAAAAACTACTTCTAAGTACATTTAAAACCTATGTTGCATTAAAAATAACCACACTTTAAAACACACAATTGTTCCATACATTCTCGCTTCGTGCCCTTATGAGTTTACGTGTTTATGTGTTCCGTAAAGATTTGTTAAACCTTGTTCAAAACTACTTCTAAGTGCATTTAGAACTTATCTAGAATGAAAAATAACCACACTTTAAAACTCATAATCGTTCCATACTTTCTCTCCTTGTGCCTCTTTGAGTTTACGGGTTTATGTGTTACGTAAAGATTTGGTAAAACTTGTTTAAAACAACTTCTAAGTGCATTTAGAACCAATCTAACATGAAAAATAACCACACTTTAAAACACACAATCGTTCCATACTTTCTCTCCTCGTTCCCCTATGAGTTTACATGTTTATTTGTTCCGTAAAGATTTGCTAAACCTTGTTCAAAACTACTTCTAAGTTCATTTAGAACTTATCTAGAATTAAAAATAACCACACTTTAAAACACATAATCGTTCCATACTTTCTCTCCTTGTTCCCCTATAAGTTTACATGTTTATGTGTTCTGTAAGAATTTGCTACAACTTTTTGAAAACTACTTCTATGTGCATTTATAACCCATCTTGCATGAAAAATAACCACATTTTAAATTAAACAATCGTTCCATACTCTCTCTCCTCGTGCCCCTATGCGTTTACGTGTTTATGTGTTCCGCAAAGATTTGCTAAAATTGATCAAAACTACTTCTGAGTACATTTAAAACTTATGTTGCATTAAAAATAACCACACTTTAAAACACATAATTGTTCCATACTTTCTCGCTCCGTGCCCTTATGAGTTTACGTGTTTATGTGTTCCGTAAAGATTTGTTAAACCTTGTTCAAAACTACTTCTAAGTGCATTTAGAACTTATCTAGAATGAAAAATAACCACACTTTAAAACTCATAATCGTTCCATACTTTCTCTCCTTTTGCCCCTTTGAGTTTACGTATTTATGTGTTCCGTAAAGATTTTCTAAAACTTCTTCAAAACTACTTCTAAGTGCATTTAGAACCAATCTAACATGAAAAATAACCACACTTTAAAACACACAATCGTTCCATACTTTCTCTCCTCGTGCCCCTATGAGTTTACATGTTTATGTGTTCCGTAAAGATTTGCTAAACCTTGTTCTAAACTACTTCTAAGTTCATTTAGAACTTATCTAGAATTAAAAATAACCACACTTTAAAACACATAATCGTTCCATACATTCTCTCCTTGTGCACCTATAAGTTTACATGTTTATGTGTTCTGTAAGAATTTGCTAAAACATTTTGAAAACTACTTCTATGTGCATTTATAACCCATCTTGCATGAAAAATAACCACATTTTAAATTAAACAATCGTTCAATACTCTCTCTCCTCGTGCCCCTATGCGTTTACGTGTTTATGTGTTCCGCAAAGATTTGCTAAAATTGATCAAAACTACTTCTGAGTACAATTAAAACCTATGTTGCATTAAAAATAACCACACTTTAAAACACACAATTGTTCTATACTTTCTCGCTTCGTGCCCTTATGAGTTTACGTGTTTATGCGTTCCGTAAAGATTTGTTAAACCTTGTTCAAAACTACTTCTAAGTGCATTTAGAACTTATCTAGAATGAAAAATATCCACACTTTAAAACACATAATCTTTCCATACTTTCTCTCCTCGTGCCTCTATGAGTTTACGTGTTTATGTGTTCCGCAAAGATTTGCTAAAACTTGTTCAAAACTACTTATGAGTGCATTTAAAACCTATCTTGCATGAAAAATAACCACACTTTAAAACACACAATTGTTCCATACTTTCCCGCTCCGTGGCCTTATGAGTTTACGTGTTTATGTGTTCCGTAAAGATTTGTTAAACCTTGTTCAAAACTACTTCTAAGTGCATTTAGAACTTATCTAGAATGAAAAATAACCACACTTTAAAACTCATAATCGTTCCATACTTTCTCTCCTTGTGCCCCTTTGAGTTTACGTGTTTATGTGTTCCGTAAAGATTTGCTAAAACTTCTTCAAAAGTACTTCTAAGTGCATTTAGAACCAATCTAACATGAAAAATAACCACACTTTAAAACACACAATCGTTCCATACTTTCTCTCCTCGTGCCCCTATGAGTTTACATGTTTATGTGTTCCGTAAAGATTTGCAAAACCTTGTTCAAAACTACTTCTAAGTTCATTTAGAACTTATCTAGAATTAAAAATAACCACACTTTAAAACACATAATCGTTCCATACTTTCTCGCTCCGTGCCCTTATGAGTTTACGTGTTTATGAGTTCCGTAAAGATTTGTTAAACCTCGTTCAAAACTACTTCTAAGTGCATTTAGAACTTATCTAGAATGAAAAATAACCACACTTTAAAACTCATAATCGTTCCATACTTTCTCTCCTTGTGCCCCTTTGAGTTTACGTGTTTATGTGTTCCGTAAAGATTTGCTAAAACTTCTTCAAAACAACTTCTAAGTGCATTTAGAACCAATCTAACATGAAAAATAACCACACTTTAAAACACACAATCGTTCCATACTTTCTCTCCTCGTGCCCCTATGAGTTTACATGTTTATATGTTCCGTAAAGATTTGCTAAACCTTGTTCAAAACTACTTCTAAGTTCATTTAGAACTTATCTAGAATTAAAAATAACCACACTTTAAAACACATAATTGTTCCATACTTTCTCTCCTTGTGCCCCTATAAGTTTACATGTTTATGTGTTCTGTAAGAATTTGCTAAAATTGATCAAAACTGCTTCTCAGAGCATTTAAAACCTTTGTGGCATTAAAAATAACCACACTTTAAAACACACAATTGTTCCATACTTTCTTGCTCCGTGCCCTTATGAGTTTACGTGTTTATGTGTTCCGTAAAGATTTGTTAAACCTTGTTCAAAACTACTTCTAAGTGCATTTAGAACTTATCTAGAATGAAAAATAACCACACTTTAAAACTCATAATCGTTCCATACTTTCTCTCCTTGTGCCCCTTTGAGTTTACGTGTTTATGTGTTCCGTAAAGATTTGCTAAAACTTCTTCAAAACTACTTCTAAGTGCATTTAGAACCAATCACACATGAAAAATAACCACACTTTAAAACACACAATCGTTCCATACTTTCTCTCCTCGTGCCCCTATGAGTTTACATGTTTATGTGTTCCGTAAAGATTTGCTAAACCTTGTTCAAAACTACTTCTAAGTTCATTTAGAACTTATCTAGAATTAAAAATAACCACACTTAAAACACATAATCGTTCCACACTTTCTCTCCTTGTTCCCCTATAAGTTTACATGTTTATGTGTTCTGTAAGAATTTGCTAAAACTTTTTGAAAACTACTTCTATGTGCATTTATAACCCATCTTGTATGAAAAATAACCACATTTTAAATTAAACAATCGTTCCATACTCTCTCTCCTCGTGCCCCTATGCGTTTACGTGTTTATGTGTTCCGCAAAGATTTGCTAAAATTGATAAAAACTACTTCTAAGTACATTTAAAACCTATGTTGCATTAAAAATAACCACACTTTAAAACACACAATTGTTCCATACATTCTCGCTTCGTGCCCTTATGAGTTTACGTGTTTATGTGTTCCGTAAAGATTTGTTAAACCTTGTTCAAAACTACTTCTAAGTGCATTTAGAACTTATCTAGAATGAAAAATAACCACACTTTAAAACTCATAATCGTTCCATACTTTCTCTCCTTGTGCCTCTTTGAGTTTACGGGTTTATGTGTTACGTAAAGATTTGGTAAAACTTGTTTAAAACAACTTCTAAGTGCATTTAGAACCAATCTAACATGAAAAATAACCACACTTTAAAACACACAATCGTTCCATACTTTCTCTCCTCGTTCCCCTATGAGTTTACATGTTTATTTGTTCCGTAAAGATTTGCTAAACCTTGTTCAAAACTACTTCTAAGTTCATTTAGAACTTATCTAGAATTAAAAATAACCACACTTTAAAACACATAATCGTTCCATACTTTCTCTCCTTGTTCCCCTATAAGTTTACATGTTTATGTGTTCTGTAAGAATTTGCTACAACTTTTTGAAAACTACTTCTATGTGCATTTATAACCCATCTTGCATGAAAAATAACCACATTTTAAATTAAACAATCGTTCCATACTCTCTCTCCTCGTGCCCCTATGCGTTTACGTGTTTATGTGTTCCGCAAAGATTTGCTAAAATTGATCAAAACTACTTCTGAGTACATTTAAAACTTATGTTGCATTAAAAATAACCACACTTTAAAACACACAATTGTTCCATACTTTCTCTCTTCGTGCCCTTATGAGTTTACGTGTTTATGTGTTCCGTAAAGATTTGTTAAACCTTGTTCAAAACTACTTCTAAGTGCATTTAGAACTTATCTAGAATGAAAAATAACCACACTTTAAAACACATAATCTTTCCATACTTTCTCTCCTCGTGGCCCTATGAGTTTACGTGTTTATGTGTTCTGCAAAGATTTGCTAAAACTTGTTCACAACTACTTATGAGTGCATTTAAAACCTATCTTGCATGAAAAATAACCACACTTTAAAACACACAATTGTTCCATACTTTCTCGCTCCGTGCCCTTATGAGTTTACGTGTTTATGTGTTCCGTAAAGATTTGTTAAACCTCGTTCAAAACTACTTCTAAGTGCATTTAGAACTTATCTAGAATGAAAAATAACCACACTTTAAAACTCATAATCGTTCCATACTTTCTCTCCTTGTGCCCCTTTGAGTTTACGTGTTTATGTGTTCCGTAAAGATTTGCTAAAACTTCTTCAAAACAACTTCTAAGTGCATTTAGAACCAATCTAACATGAAAAATAACCACACTTTAAAACACACAATCGTTCCATACTTTCTCTCCTCGTGCCCCTATGAGTTTACATGTTTATATGTTCCGTAAAGATTTGCTAAACCTTGTTCAAAACTACTTCTAAGTTCATTTAGAACTTATCTAGAATTAAAAATAACCACACTTTAAAACACATAATCGTTCCATACTTTCTCTCCTTGTGCCCCTATAAGTTTACATGTTTATGTGTTCTGTTAGAATTTGCTAAAATTGATCAAAACTACTTCTGAGAGCATTTAAAACCTATATGGCATTAAAAATAACTACACTTTAAAACACATAATTGTTCCATACTTTCTCGCTCCGTGCCCTTATGAGTTTACGTGTTTATGTGTTCCGTAAAGATTTGTTAAACCTTGTTCAAAACTACTTCTAAGTGCATTTAGAACTTATCTAGAATGAAAAATAACCACACTTTAAAACTCATAATCGTTCCATACTTTCTCTCCTTTTGCCCCTTTGAGTTTACGTATTTATGTGTTCCGTAAAGATTTTCTAAAACTTCTTCAAAACTACTTCTAAGTGCATTTAGAACCAATCTAACATGAAAAATAACCACACTTTAAAACACACAATCGTTCCATACTTTCTCTCCTCGTGCCCCTATGAGTTTACATGTTTATGTGTTCCGTAAAGATTTGCTAAACCTTGTTCAAAACTACTTCTAAGTTCATTTAGAACTTATCTAGAATTAAAAATAACCACACTTTAAAACACATAATCGTTCCATACTTTCTCTCCTTGTGCACCTATAAGTTTACATGTTTATGTGTTCTCTAAGAATTTGCTAAAACATTTTGAAAACTACTTCTATGTGCATTTATAACCCATCTTGCATGAAAAATAACCACATTTTAAATTAAACAATCGTTCAATACTCTCTCTCCTCGTGCCCCTATGCGTTTACGTGTTTATGTGTTCCGCAAAGATTTGCTAAAATTGATCAAAACTACTTCTGAGTACAATTAAAACCTATGTTGCATTAAAAATAACCACACTTTAAAACACACAATTGTTCTATACTTTCTCGCTTCGTGCCCTTATGAGTTTACGTGTTTATGCGTTCCGTAAAGATTTGTTAAACCTTGTTCAAAACTACTTCTAAGTGCATTTAGAACTTATCTAGAATGAAAAATATCCACACTTTAAAACACATAATCTTTCCATACTTTCTCTCCTCGTGCCCCTATGAGTTTACGTGTTTATGTGTTCCGCAAAGATTTGCTAAAACTTGTTCAAAACTACTTATGAGTGCATTTAAAACCTATCTTGCATGAAAAATAACCACACTTTAAAACACACAATTGTTCCATACTTTCCCGCTCCGTGGCCTTATGAGTTTACGTGTTTATGTGTTCCGTAAAGATTTGTTAAACCTTGTTCAAAACTACTTCTAAGTGCATTTAGAACTTATCTAGAATGAAAAATAACCACACTTTAAAACTCATAATCGTTCCATACTTTCTCTCCTTGTGCCCCTTTGAGTTTACGTGTTTATGTGTTCCGTAAAGATTTGCTAAAACTTCTTCAAAAGTACTTCTAAGTGCATTTAGAACCAATCTAACATGAAAAATAACCACACTTTAAAACACACAATCGTTCCATACTTTCTCTCCTCGTGCCCCTATGAGTTTACATGTTTATGTGTTCCGTAAAGATTTGCAAAACCTTGTTCAAAACTACTTCTAAGTTCATTTAGAACTTATCTAGAATTAAAAATAACCACACTTTAAAACACATAATCGTTCCATACTTTCTCTCCTTGTGCCCCTATAAGTTTACATGTTTATGTGTTCGGTAAGAATTTGCTAAAACTTTTTGAAAACTACTTCTATGTGCATTTATAACCCATCTTGCATGAAAAATAACCACATTTTAAATTAAACAATCGTTCCATACTCTCTCTCCTCGTGCCCATATGAGTTTACGTGTTTATGTGTTCCGTAAAGATTTGCTAACCTTGTTCAAAACTACTTCTAAGTTCATTTAGAACTTATCTAGAATTCAAAATAACCACACCTTAAAACTCATAATCATTCCATACTTTCTCTCCTTGTGCCCCTTTGAGTTTACGTGTTGATGTGTTCCGTAAAAAATTGCTAAAACTTGTTCAAAACTACTTCTAAGTGCATTTAGAACCTATCTTGCATGAAAAATAACCACATTTTGTAACACACAATCGTTCCATACTCTCTCTCCTCGTGCCCCTATGCGTTTACGTGCTTATGTGTTCCGCAAAGATTTGCTAAAACTTGTTCAAAACTACTTATGAGTGCATTTAAAACCTATCTTGCATGAAAAATAACCACACTTTAAAACACACAATTGTTCCATACTTTCTCGCTCCGTGCCCTTATGAGTTTACGTGTTTATGTGTTCCGTAAAGATTTGTTAAACCTCGTTCAAAACTACTTCTAAGTGCATTTAGAACTTATCTAGAATGAAAAATAACCACACTTTAAAACTCATAATCGTTCCATACTTTCTCTCCTTGTGCCCCTTTGAGTTTACGTGTTTATGTGTTCCGTAAAGATTTGCTAAAACTTCTTCAAAACAACTTCTAAGTGCATTTAGAACCAATCTAACATGAAAAATAACCACACTTTAAAACACACAATCGTTCCATACTTTCTCTCCTCGTGCCCCTATGAGTTTACATGTTTATATGTTCCGTAAAGATTTGCTAAACCTTGTTCAAAACTACTTCTAAGTTCATTTAGAACTTATCTAGAATTAAAAATAACCACACTTTAAAACACATAATCGTTCCATACTTTCTCTCCTTGTGCCCCTATAAGTTTACATGTTTATGTGTTCTGTTAGAATTTGCTAAAATTGATCAAAACTACTTCTGAGAGCATTTAAAACCTATATGGCATTAAAAATAACCACACTTTAAAACACATAATTGTTCCATACTTTCTCGCTCCGTGCCCTTATGAGTTTACGTGTTTATGTGTTCCGTAAAGATTTGTTAAACCTTGTTCAAAACTACTTCTAAGTGCATTTAGAACTTATCTAGAATGAAAAATAACCACACTTTAAAACTCATAATCGTTCCATACTTTCTCTCCTTTTGCCCCTTTGAGTTTACGTATTTATGTGTTCCGTAAAGATTTTCTAAAACTTCTTCAAAACTACTTCTAAGTGCATTTAGAACCAATCTAACATGAAAAATAACCACACTTTAAAACACACAATCGTTCCATACTTTCTCTCCTCGTGCCCCTATGAGTTTACATGTTTATGTGTACCGTAAAGATTTGCTAAACCTTGTTCAAAACTACTTCTAAGTTCATTTAGAACTTATCTAGAATTAAAAATAACCACACTTTAAAACACATAATCGTTCCATACTTTCTCTCCTTGTGCACCTATAAGTTTACATGTTTATGTGTTCTGTAAGAATTTGCTAAAACTTTTTGAAAACTACTTCTATGTGCATTTATAACCCATCTTGCATGAAAAATAACCACATTTTAAATTAAACAATCGTTCCATACTCTCTCTCCTCGTGCCCATATGAGTTTACGTGTTTATGTGTTCCGTAAAGATTTGCTAACCTTGTTCAAAACTACTTCTAAGTTCATTTAGAACTTATCTAGAATTCAAAATAACCACACCTTAAAACTCATAATCATTCCATACTTTCTCTCCTTGTGCCCCTTTGAGTTTACGTGTTGATGTGTTCCGTAAAAAATTGCTAAAACTTGTTCAAAACTACTTCTAAGTGCATTTAGAACCTATCTTGCATGAAAAATAACCACATTTTGTAACACACAATCGTTCCATACTCTCTCTCCTCGTGCCCCTATGCGTTTACGTGCTTATGTGTTCCGCAAAGATTTGCTAAAACTTGTTCAAAACTACTTATGAGTGCTTTTAAAACCTATCTTGCATGAAAAATAACCACACTTTAAAACACACAATTGTTCCATACTTTCTCGCCCCGTGCCCTTATGAGTTTACGTGTTTATGTGTTCCGTAAAGATTTGTTAAAACTTGTTCAAAACTTCTTCTAAGTGCATTTAGAACTTATCTAGAATGAAAAATAACCACACTTTAAAACACATAATCTTTCCATACTTTCTCTCCTCGTGCCCCTATGAGTTTACGTGTTTATGTGTTCCGCAAAGATTTGCTAAAACTTGTTCAAAACTACTTATGAGTGCATTTAAAACCTATCTTGCATGAAAAATAACCACACTTTAAAACACACAATTGTTCCATACTTTCTCGCTTCGTGCCCTTATGAGTTTACGTGTTTATGTGTTCCATAAAGATTTGTTAAACCTTGTTCAAAACTACTTCTAAGTGCATTTAGAACTTATCTAGAATGAAAAATAACCACACTTTAAAACTCATAATCGTTCCATACTTTCTCTCCTTGTGCCCCTTTGAGTTTACGTGTTTATATGTTCCGTAAAGATTTGGTAAAACTTGTTTAAAACAACTTCTAAGTGCATTTAGAACCAATCTAACATGAAAAATAACCACACTTTAAAACACACAATCGTTCCATACTTTCTCTCCTCGTGCCCCTATGAGTTTACATGTTTATATGTTCCGTAAAGATTTGCTAAACCTTGTTCAAAACTACTTCTAAGTTCATTTAGAACTTATCTAGAATTAAAAATAACCACAATTTAAAACACATAATCGTTCTATACTTTCTCTCCTTGTTCCCCTATAAGTTTACATGTTTATGTGTTCTGTAAGAATTTGCTAAAACTTTTTGAAAACTACTTCTATGTGCATTTATAACCCATCTTGCATGAAAAATAACCAAATTTTCAATTAAACAATCGTTCCATACTCTCTCTCCTCGTGCCCCTATGCGTTTACGTGTTTATGTGTTCCGCAAAGATTTGCTAAAATTGATCAAAACTACTTCTGAGTGCATTTAAAACCTATGTTGCATTAAAAATAACCACACTTTAAAACACACAATTGTTCCATACTTTCTCGCTTCGTGCCCTTATGAGTTTACGTGTTTATGTGTTCCGTAAAGATTTGTTAAACCTTGTTCAAAACTACTTCTAAGTGCATTTAGAACTTATCTAGAATGAAAAATAACCACACTTTAAAACACATAATCTTTCCATACTTTCTCTCCTCGTGCCCCTATGAGTTTACGTGTTTATGTGTTCCGCAAAGATTTGCTAAAACTTGTTCAAAACTACTTATGAGTGCATTTAAAACCTATCTTGCATGAAAAATAACCACACTTTAAAACACACAATTGTTCCATACTTTCTCGCTTCGTGCCCTTATGAGTTTACGTGTTTATGTGTTCCATAAAGATTTGTTAAACCTTGTTCAAAACTACTTCTAAGTGCATTTAGAACTTATCTAGAATGAAAAATAACCACACTTTAAAACTCATAATCGTTCCATACTTTCTCTCCTTGTGCCCCTTTGAGTTTACGTGTTTATGTGTTCCATAAAGATTTGGTAACACTTGTTCAAAACAACTTCTAAGTGCATTTAGAACCAATCTAACATGAAAAATAACCACACTTTAAAACACACAATCGTTCCATACTTTCTCTCCTCGTGCCCCTATGAGTTTACATGTTTATGTGTTCTGTAAAGATTTGGTAAACCATGTTCAAAACTACTTCTAAGTTCATTTAGAACTTATCTAGAATTAAAAATAATCATACTTTAAAACACATAATCGTTCCATACTTTCTCTCCTTGTGCCCCTATAAGTTTACATGTTTATGTGTTCTTTAAGAATTTGCTAAAACTTTTTGAAAACTACTTCTATGTGCATTTATAACCCATCTTGTATGAAAAATAACCACATTTTAAATTAAACAATCGTTCCATACTTTCTCTCCTCGTGCCCCTATAAGTTTATGTGTCTATGTGTTCCATAAAAATTTGCTAAAACTTGTTCAAATCTACTTTTAAGTGCATTTAGAACCTATCTTGCATGAAAAATAAACCACACTTTAAAAGACATAGTCGTTCCATACTTGTAAGGATTTGCTAAAACTTGTTGAAAACAATTTCTAAGTGCATTTAGAAACCATCTAGCATGAAAAATAATTACACTTTCGAACACACAATTGTTCCATACTTGCCCCTATGAGTTTAGGTGTTTATGTGTTCCGTATATATTATCTAAAACTTGTTAAAACTACTTCTAAGTGCATTTAGAACCCATCTAACATAAAAATTACCACACTTTAAAACACACAGTCGTTCCATACTTTCTCTCCTCGTGTCACTATGAGTTTACGTGTTTCTGTGTTCCGCAAAGATTTGCTAAAACTTGTTCAAAACTACTTCTGAGTGCATTTATAACCTATCTTGCATGAAAAATAACCACACTATAAACCACACAATTGTTCCATACTTTCTCGCTTCGTGCCCATATGTGTTTACGTGTTTATGTGTTCCGTAAAGATTTGCTAAACCTTGTTCAAAACTACTTCTAAGTTCATTTAGAACTTATCTAGAATTAAAAATAACAACACCTTAAAACTCATAATCATTCCATACTTTCTCTCCTTGTGCCCCTTTGAGTTTACGTGTTGATGTGTTCCGTAAACATTTGCTAAAACTTGATCAAAATTACTTCTAAGTGCATTTACAACCTATCTTGCATGAAAAATAACCACATTTTATAACACACAATCGTTCCATACTCTCTCTCCTCGTGCCCCTATGCGTTTACGTGTTTATGTGTTCCGCAAAGATTTGCTAAAACTTGTTCAAAACTACTTATGAGTGCATTTAAAACCTATCTTGCATGAAACATAACCACACTTTAAAACACACAATTGTTCCATACTTTCTCGCTCCGTGCCCTTATGAGTTTACGTGTTTATGTGTTCCGTAAAGATTTGTTAAACCTTGTTCAAAACTACTTCTAAGTGCATTTAGAACTTATCTAGAATGAAAAATAACCACACTTTAAAACTCATAATCGTTCCATACTTTCTCTCCTTGTGCCCCTTTGAGTTTACGTGTTTATATGTTCCGTAAAGATTTGGTAAAACTTGTTTAAAACAACTTCTAAGTGCATTTAGAACCAATCTAACATGAAAAATAACCACACTTTAAAACACACAATCGTTCCATACTTTCTCTCCTCGTGCCCCTATGAGTTTACATGTTTATATGTTCCGTAAAGATTTGCTAAACCTTGTTCAAAACTACTTCTAAGTTCATTTAGAACTTATCTAGAATTAAAAATAACCACAATTTAAAACACATAATCGTTCTATACTTTCTCTCCTTGTGCCCCTTTGAGTTTACGTGTTTATGTGTTCCGTAAAGATTTGCTAAAACTTCTTCAAAACTACTTCTAAGTGCATTTAGAACCAATCTAACATGAAAAATAACCACACTTTAAAACACACAATCGTTCCATACTTTCTCTCCTCGTGCCCCTATGAGTTTACATGTTTATGTGTTCCGTAAAGATTTGCTAAACCTTGTTCAAAACTACTTCTAAGTTCATTTAGAACTTATCTAGAATTAAAAATAACCACACTTTAAAACACATAATCGTTCCATACTTTCTCTCCTTGTTCCCCTATAAGTTTACATGTTTATGTGTTCTGTAAGAATTTGCTAAAACTTTTTGAAAACTACTTCTATGTGCATTTATAACCCATCTTGCATGAAAAATAACCACATTTTAAATTAAACAATCGTTCCATACTCTCTCTCCTCGTGCCCCTATGCGTTTATGTTTTTATGTGTTCCGCAAAGATTTGCTGAAATTGATCAAAACTACTTCTGAGTGCATTTAAAACCTATGTTGCATTAAAAATAACCACACTTTAAAACACACAATTTTTCCATACTTTCTCGCTTCGTGCCCTTATGAGTTTACATGTTTATGTGTTCCATAAAGATTTGTTAAACCTTGTTCAAAACTACTTCTAAGTGCATTTAGAACTTATCTAGAATGAAAAATAACCACACTTTAAAACACATAATCTTTCCATACTTTCTCTCCTCGTGCCCCTATGAGTTTACGTGTTTATGTGTTCCGCAAAGATTTGCTAAAACTTGTTCAAAACTACTTATGAGTGCATTTAAAACACACAATTGTTCCATACTTTTTCGCTTCGTGCCCATATGAGTTTACGTGTTTATGTGTTCCAAAAAGATTTGTTAAACCTTGTTCAAAACTACTTCTAAGTGCATTTAGAACTTATCTAGAATGAAACAAACCACACTTTAAAACTCATAATCGTTCCATACTTTCTCTCCTTGTGCCCCTTTGAGTTTACGTGTTTATGTGTTCCGTAAAGATTTGGTAAAACTTGTTCAAAACAACTTCTAAGTGCATTTAGAACCAATCTAACATGAAAAATAACCACACTTTAAAACACACAATCGTTCCATACTTTCTCTCCTCGTGCCCCTATGAGTTTACATGTTTATGTGTTCCGTAAAGATTTGCTAAACCATGTTCAAAACTACTTCTAAGTTCATTTAGAACTTATCTAGAATTAAAAATAATCACACTTTAAAACACATAATCGTTCCATACTTTCTCTCCTTGTGCCCCTATAAGTTTACATGTTTATGTGTTCTGTAAGAATTTGCTAAAACATTTTGAAAACTACTTCTATGTGCATTTATAACCCATCTTGCATGAAAAATAACCACATTTTAAATCAAACAATCATTCAATACTCTCTCTCCTCGTTCCCCTATGCGTTTACGTGTTTATGTGTTTTGCAAAGATTTGCTAAAATTGATCAAATCTACTTCTGAGTGCATTTAAAACCTATGTTGCGTTAAAAATAACCACACTTTAAAACACACAATTGTTCCATACTTTCTCGCACCGTGCCCTTATGAGTTTACGTGTTTATGTGTTCCGTAAAGATTTGTTAAACCTTGTTCAAAACTACTTCTAAGTGCATTTAGAACTTATCTAGAATGAAAAATAACCACACTTTAAAACACATAATCTTTCCATACTTTCTCTCCTCGTGCCCCTATGAGTTTACGTGTTTATGTGTTCCGCAAAGATTTGCTAAAACTTGTTCAAAACTACTTATGAGTGCATTTAAAACCTATCTTGCATGAAAAATAACCACACTTTAAAACACACAATTGTTCCATACTTTCTCGCTTCGTGCCCATATGAGTTTACGTGTTTATGTGTTCCATAAAGATTTGTTAAACCTTGTTCAAAACTACTTCTAAGTGCATTTAGAACTTATCTAGAATGAAACAAACCACACTTTAAAACTCATAATCGTTCCATACTTTCTCTCCTTGTGCCCCTTTGAGTTTACGTGTTTATGTGTTCCGTAAAGATTTGGTAAAACTTGTTCAAAACAACTTCTAAGTGCATTTAGAACCAATCTAACATGAAAAATAACCACACTTTAAAACACACAATCGTTCCATACTTTCTCTCCTCGTGCCCCTATGAGTTTACATGTTTATGTGTTCCGTAAAGATTTGCTAAACCATGTTCAAAACTACTTCTAAGTTCATTTAGAACTTATCTAGAATTAAAAATAATCACACTTTAAAACACATAATCGTTCCATACTTTCTCTCCTTGTGCCCCTATAAGTTTACATGTTTATGTGTTCTGTAAGAATTTGCTAAAACATTTTGAAAACTACTTCTATGTGCATTTATAACCCATCTTGCATGAAAAATAACCACATTTTAAATCAAACAATCGTTCAATACTCTCTCTCCTCGTGCCCCTATGCGTTTACGTATTTATGTGTTTTGCAAAGATTTGCTAAAATTGATCAAATCTACTTCTGAGTGCATTTAAAACCTATGTTGCATTAAAAATAACCACACTTTAAAACACACAATTGTTCCATACTTTCTCGCACCGTGCCCTTATGAGTTTACGTGGTTATGTGTTCCGTAAAGATTTGTTAAACCTTGTTCAAAACTACTTCTAAGTGCATTTAGAACTTATCTAGAATGAAAAATAACCACACTTTAAAACTCATAATCGTTCCATACTTTCTCTCCTTGTGCCCCTTTGAGTTTACGTGTTTATGTGTTCCGTAAAGATTTGGTAAAATTTGTTCAAAACAACTTCTAAGTGCATTTAGAACCAATCTAACATGAAAAATAACCACACTTTAAAACACACAATCGTTCCATTCTTTCTCTCCTCGTGCCCCTATGAGTTTACATGTTTATGTGTTCCGTAAAGATTTGCTAAACCATGTTCAAAACTACTTCTAAGTTCATTTAGAACTTATCTAGAATTAAAAATAACCACACTTTAAAACACATAATCATTCCATACTTTCTCTCCTTGTGCCCCTATAAGTTTACATGTTTATGTGTTCTGTAAGAATTTGCTAAAACTTTTTGAAAACTACTTCTATGTGCATTTATAACCCATCTTGCATGAAAAATAACCACATTTTAAATAAAACAATCGTTCCATACTCTCTCTCCTCGTGCCCCTATGCGTTTATGTGTTTATGTGTTCCTCAAAGATTTGCTAAAATTGATCAAAACTACTTCTGAGTGCATTTAAAACCTATGTTGCATTAAAAATAACCACACTTTAAAACACACAATTGTTCCATACTTTCTCGCTTCGTGCCCTTATGAGTTTACGTGTTTATGTGTTCCGTAAAGATTATTTAAACCTTGTTCAAAACTACTTCTAAGTGCATTTAGAACTTATCTAGAATGAAAAATAACCACACTTTAAAACACATAATCTTTCCATACTTTCTCTCCTCGTGCCCCTATGAGTTTACGTGTTTATGTGTTTCCCAAAGATTTGCTAAAACTTGTTCAAAACTACTTATGAGTGCATTTAAAACCTATCTTGCATGAAAAATAACCACACTTTAAAACACACAATTGTTCCATACTTTCTCGCTTCGTGCCCTTATGAGTTTACGTGTTTATGTGTTCCGTAAAGATTTGTTAAACCTTGTTCAAAACTACTTCTAAGTGCATTTAGAACTTATCTTGAATGAAACAAACCACACTTTAAAACTCATAATCGTTCCATACTTTCTCTCCTTGTGCCCCTTTGAGTTTACGTGTTTATGTGTTCCGTAAAGATTTGGTAAAACTTGTTCAAAACAACTTCTAAGTGCATTTAGAACCAATCTAACATGAAAAATAACCACACTTTAAAACACACAATCGTTCCATACTTTCTCTCCTCGTGCCCCTATGAGTTTACATGTTTATGTGTTCCGTAAAGATTTGCTAAACCATGTTCAAAACTACTTCTAAGTTCATTTAGAACTTATCTAGAATGAAAAATAACCACACTTTAAAACTCATAATCGTTCCATACTTTCTCTCCTTGTGCCCCTTTGAGTTTACGTGTTTATGTGTTCCGTAAAGATTTGGTAAAATTTGTTCAAAACAACTTCTAAGTGCATTTAGAACCAATCTAACATGAAAAATAACCACACTTTAAAACACACAATCGTTCCATTCTTTCTCTCCTCGTGCCCCTATGAGTTTACATGTTTATGTGTTCCGTAAAGATTTGCTAAACCATGTTCAAAACTACTTCTAAGTTCATTTAGAACTTATCTAGAATTAAAAATAACCACACTTTAAAACACATAATCATTCCATACTTTCTCTCCTTGTGCCCCTATAAGTTTACATGTTTATGTGTTCTGTAAGAATTTGCTAAAACTTTTTGAAAACTACTTCTATGTGCATTTATAACCCATCTTGCATGAAAAATAACCACATTTTAAATAAAACAATCGTTCCATACTCTCTCTCCTCGTGCCCCTATGCGTTTATGTGTTTATGTGTTCCTCAAAGATTTGCTAAAATTGATCAAAACTACTTCTGAGTGCATTTAAAACCTATGTTGCATTAAAAATAACCACACTTTAAAACACACAATTGTTCCATACTTTCTCGCTTCGTGCCCTTATGAGTTTACGTGTTTATGTGTTCCGTAAAGATTATTTAAACCTTGTTCAAAACTACTTCTAAGTGCATTTAGAACTTATCTAGAATGAAAAATAACCACACTTTAAAACACATAATCTTTCCATACTTTCTCTCCTCGTGCCCCTATGAGTTTACGTGTTTATGTGTTTCCCAAAGATTTGCTAAAACTTGTTCAAAACTACTTATGAGTGCATTTAAAACCTATCTTGCATGAAAAATAACCACACTTTAAAACACACAATTGTTCCATACTTTCTCGCTTCGTGCCCTTATGAGTTTACGTGTTTATGTGTTCCGTAAAGATTTGTTAAACCTTGTTCAAAACTACTTCTAAGTGCATTTAGAACTTATCTTGAATGAAACAAACCACACTTTAAAACTCATAATCGTTCCATACTTTCTCTCCTTGTGCCCCTTTGAGTTTACGTGTTTATGTGTTCCGTAAAGATTTGGTAAAACTTGTTCAAAACAACTTCTAAGTGCATTTAGAACCAATCTAACATGAAAAATAACCACACTTTAAAACACACAATCGTTCCATACTTTCTCTCCTCGTGCCCCTATGAGTTTACATGTTTATGTGTTCCGTAAAGATTTGCTAAACCATGTTCAAAACTACTTCTAAGTTCATTTAGAACTTATCTAGAATTAAAAATAATCACACTTTAAAACACATAATCGTTCCATACTTTCTCTCCTTGTGCCCCTATAAGTTTACATGTTTATGTGTTCTGTAAGAATTTGCTAAAACATTTTGAAAACTACTTCTATGTGCATTTATAACCCATCTTGCATGAAAAATAACCACATTTTAAATCAAACAATCGTTCAATACTCTCTCTCCTCGTGCCCCTATGCGTTTACGTATTTATGTGTTTTGCAAAGATTTGCTAAAATTGATCAAATCTACTTCTGAGTGCATTTAAAACCTATGTTGCATTAAAAATAACCACACTTTAAAACACACAATTGTTCCATACTTTCTCGCACCGTGCCCTTATGAGTTTACGTGGTTATGTGTTCCGTAAAGATTTGTTAAACCTTGTTCAAAACTACTTCTAAGTGCATTTAGAACTTATCTAGAATGAAAAATAACCACACTTTAAAACTCATAATCGTTCCATACTTTCTCTCCTTGTGCCCCTTTGAGTTTACGTGTTTATGTGTTCCGTAAAGATTTGGTAAAATTTGTTCAAAACAACTTCTAAGTGCATTTAGAACCAATCTAACATGAAAAATAACCACACTTTAAAACACACAATCGTTCCATTCTTTCTGTCCTCGTGCCCCTATGAGTTTACATGTTTATGTGTTCCGTAAAGATTTGCTAAACCTTGTTCAAAACTACTTCTAAGTTCATTTAGAACTTATCTAGAATTAAAAATAACCACACTTTAAAACACATAATCATTCCATACTTTCTCTCCTTGTGCCCCTATAAGTTTACATGTTTATGTGTTCTGTAAGAATTTGCTAAAACTTTTTGAAAACTACTTCTATGTGCATTTATAACCCATCTTGCATGAAAAATAACCACATTTTAAATTAAACAATCGTTCCATACTCTCTCTCCTCGTGCCCCTATGCGTTTATGTGTTTATGTGTTCCGCAAAGATTTGCTAAAATTGATCAAAACTACTTCTGAGTGCATTTAAAACCTATGTTGCATTAAAAATAACCACACTTTAAAACACACAATTGTTCCATACTTTCTCGCTTCGTGCCCTTATGAGTTTACGTGTTTATGTGTTCCGTAAAGATTATTTAAACCTTGTTCAAAACTACTTCTAAGTGCATTTAGAACTTATCTAGAATGAAAAATAACCACACTTTAAAACACATAATCTTTCCATACTTTCTCTCCTCGTGCCCCTATGAGTTTACGTGTTTATGTGTTTCGCAAAGATTTGCTAAAACTTGTTCAAAACTACTTATGAGTGCATTTAAAACCTATCTTGCATGAAAAATAACCACACTTTAAAACACACAATTGTTCCATACTTTCTCGCTTCGTGCCCTTATGAGTTTACGTGTTTATGTGTTCCGTAAAGATTTGTTAAACCTTGTTCAAAACTACTTCTAAGTGCATTTAGAACTTATCTAGAATGGAAAATAACCACACTTTAAAACTCATAATCGTTCCATACTTTGTCTCCTTGTGCCCCTTTGAGTTTACGTGTTTATGTGTTCCGTAAAGATTTGGTAAACTTTGTTCAAAACTACTTCTAAGTGCATTAAGAACTTATCTAGAAAGAAAAATAACCACACTTTAAAACTCATAATCGTTCCATACTTTCTCTCCTTGTGCCCCTTTGAGTTTACGTGTTTATGTGTTCCGTAAAGATTTGCTAAACTTTGTTCAAAACTACTTCTAAGTTGATTTAAAACTTATCTAGAATGAAAAATAACCACACTTTAAAACACACAATCGTTCCATACTTTCATTCCTCGTGCCCCTATAAGTTTACGTGTTTATGTGTTTCGTAAAAATTTGCTAACACTTGTTCAAAACTATTTCTAAGTGCATTTGGAATTTATCTAGAATGAAAAAATAACCACACTTTAAAACACACAATCGTTCATTACTTTCTCTCCTGGTGCCCTATGAGTTTATGTGTTTATATGTTCCGTGAATATTTGCTAAAACTTATTGAAAACTACTTCTAAGTGCATTTAGAACCCATCTTGTTCTTGTTTTTTCCATTGGGTTTTCTAGACAAGGTTTTTAATGAGGCAAGCCCACACACCTTAACATTTCCCTATTGATGAAAATAAGCCCATGAAGACCCAAAAACGTTTTTATTAGTTTATCATTTCAAATTCTGGTCAAAAACTTAGCTTAAGTCTTGTTTTAATTTTCTGTCTTTTTCGAGAAGTCTTTACTTGTTTCCAAAGACTTCTCCCTTCTATAGGTACTCTTGGTCTTCATCTTTATCAATTATCAAACAACTTTTGTTTATCCAAACTCTCTGAAATTCGTTTGATCTGAGATAGGTGTATTTATCCTTTCTCCCTTGAAACTACTTTTGGTGTGTATATCCTAGCAGAATCATGTCTCGATAGTCTAAGAGTCTCTCACAACTCTTGGAAGTATCTATCATTCCAATATGTTCCGTTTCATTCATGATCAATCCAATAAGTTTAGAGATCAAAGCAAGTTCCAAAGAATATGTGAGTTTCCATGTTTTCAAACCTCTTTTCTTTTCTTGGATTTTACTTGGGGACAAGCAAGGTTTAATTCTGGTAGAGTTGATATACTCCATATTTAACCTATTTTACTATCTATTTCAATGCATTTTGTAAGTATTTTAATAAGGTTTTACACCAAAGAGGTAGTTTTTCCTCGTATTTTATAGTTTTAGATTCTTAACAGGGGAAATCATAAAAAATGAGCAAAAAGAGCTTAAAGAGATGTATTCTAAACTAAAGCAAGTTTACCAAGAAAAAGACTTAGTCCAAGTCAAGAATTTCTCAAGATATCACATTTTACCAAGTTGGACAGAAGCAAAGATTCTGACGTTTTTCTATGGATGGAAGGACAAATCAACTTGAAATTTTATGAGACTTGGCTTCAGATCAAGTTCTATGAGTCAGCTTTCTAATGGAGTTAGAATTATCTTATTTGGAGCTATGAGTTGGAAGATACACTGGATTTACTGAAGACATTTCCAACTGCCTCGAAGATGAAGAATGCAGAATGAAGTCAAGCATTAGATGGACTTAATGCCGATGCTAGAGACAATTCTCAGCTCAAGATAAAGTGTTTTTAGGCCCATGTATTAGCCTAAATTAACGAGTCCATAATGAAAGAGGTTTAAGCAACTTTGGCAAAAAGACGTTTTTGGCCCAATTAAAGCCCTAGAAGATCCTATACCTATAAATACTTGTTTTTAGCCTCTTGTTTAGGGTGTGCCAAAAAAATTAAGAGTTTTTATCATAGAGAGACAGCCACTACATTCGCTTAGGGGATTCATCTTAGATATGAGTTTCAAGAGCTTCTGAAGGATGATCTCGCTTTGTACTTCGATATAGAGAAGAATCTTCTATCCTTTACTCTTTAAATCAAATTTATTTATCATGATTTCATCATTTATTTGCTACATTTCGTGCACCATGCTTGGGTAATTCACTTGTTGGGTTTAAGGGTTTTCAAAGGGGGTTCATGGATTGATCGTTAGGTTGCTAGATTAGGGTTTATCGATAGAGTTCTTAATCTAAATTTGTGTTTAATACTTGTAGCTTGATTGACCATCTAGCTACTGCATCTTAGGTTAATCAACTCACCGAAAGTGTTGTTGAATTACCTTGAATAATTTAGATAAGCAAAGAATCATAGCCTACGGAAGTAGAACTATGAAACTTTGTGAACATATCAAACTTGGACTTTTCATGCATGTTTTAACTACTTGATTACATGAGGGAGTTGTGTGATTTTGATTGTTTAGACATAATAATTTTTGCTATGAGAGTAGATCAATTTATCTAATCGTTGTTTGAGTTCTAGAACACATATCTATCAATATTTCTCTAGTTTAATTTATCTAATTTTATTAATCCATGATACCTTGCGAATTCCCTATTGCTCAACGCTTTGTCTATTGAATTTCTTCTATTGTTTACATGATTTAAAGTTTATTTATAGTTATTTTCATGACTATTCATAATCCCAAAACAAACCCTCATATTTGCCATCTTAGCTTAACTCAACTTTTATAATTCGTAGTGTGATTCTTGGTCTATGTGGATTCGATCCCTAAATACTACAATCGTTTGCTGTGCACTTGCAGTTTAGGATGGATTATATCATGGTTAAAACTTTGAGGACATCATGTTTTGGGGGCCGTTGCCGGAGACCAATTCAATTGCCTACGAGTTTCTGACAAGAGTTTAGTCTAAGGTACGCATTTACTTTTATTTATTTTTACTTTTATTTTCTTTTAATTCATATCGATTACTCTTTTCTATTCTTGTGCGTTTTAAACCTTTGTTTTTTAGCAAGGGATAGATATATTTGAGCTAACCTTATTGGCACATAATCATATAGATCTTCAACATCATAAAATCGGAGAGTTCAACTTGTTGGACATCTTCTTTACAATTCGAAAACCAATATGCCCTTCACAACCTCTTGGGGAGTTTAAAATCAGTTCAAAGCTCATTGATTTGGTGGAGAAAAATCAATTTCGTGGTTTAGATGAAGAACAACCCATCGATCAAATCGAAAAGTTCGAGGAGATTTGAAGTATAAGTAAAACCGATGGAGTTTCCGAGGATTATTTGAAGTGCACCTTATTCACGTTTTCTTTTGTTGAGAAAGCCTACAAATGGACAAATTAGGCCCAAATGTTAGCCTAAATTCACGATTCCATTATGAGAGAGGTTTAAGCAGTTTTGGCAAAATGACATTTTTGGCCCAATTAAAGCCCTAGAAGTTCCTAGACCTATAAATATTTGCTTTTACCCTCTTGTTTAGGGTGTGCCAAAATAATTAAGATTTTTTATCATAGAGAGACAGCCACCACATTCCCTTAGGGGATTCATCTTAGATATGAGTTTCAAGAGCTTCTAAAGGGTGATCTCGCTTTCTAGTTCGATATAGGGAAGAATCTTCTATCCTTTACTCTTTAAATCAAAATTATTTATCATGATTTCATCATTTATTTGCTTTATTTCGTGCACCGTGCTTGGGTAATTCACTTGTTGGGTTTAAGGGTTTTCAAAGGGGTTTCATGGATTGATCGTTAGGTTGCTAGATTAGGGTTAATCGATAAAGTTCTTAATCTAAATTTGTGTTTAATACTTGTAGCTTGATTGACCATCTAGCTACTTCATCTTAGGTCAATCAACTCACCGAAAGTGTTGTTGAATTACCTTGAATAATTTAGATAAGCAAAGAATCATAGCCTAGAACTATGAAACTTTGTGAACATATCAAACTTGGACTTTTCATGCATGTTTTAACTACTTGATTACATGAGGGAGTTGTGTGATTTTGATTGTTTAGACATAGTAATTGTTGCTACGAGAGTAGATCAATTTATCTAATCGTTTTTTGAGTTCTAGAACACATATCTATCAACATTTCTCTAGTTTAATTTATCTAGTTTTATTAATTCATGATACCTTGCGAATTCCTTATAGCCCAATGCTTCGTCTATTGAATTTCTCCGATTGTTTACTTGCTTTTAAGCTTATTTATTGTTATTTTCGTCACTATTCATAATCCCAAAACAAACAATCTTATTTTCTATCTTAGCTTAACTCGACTTTTATAATTTGTAGTGTGATTCTTGGTCTCTATGGATTCGATCCCTAAATACTATAATCGTTTGCTGTGCACTTGCAGTTTAGGATGGATTATCTCATGGTTAAAACTTTGAGGACATCATGTTTTTGGGGCCGTTGCCGGAGACCAATTCAATTGCCTACGAGTTTCTGACAAGAGTTTAGTCTAAGGTACACATTTACTTTTAATTATTTTTACTTTTATTTTCTTTTAATTCATATCGATTACTCTTTTCTATTCTTGTGTGTTTTAGCAAGGGATAGATATATTTGAGCTAACCTTATTGGCGCATAATCATATAGATCTTCTGATATGCTCAAATTTACACTGAGCTACTCTCTCAAATTAAGAGATCGTATAGTACTTAGGGATCGAATCCACAGGGAAAAGAATCACCCAATTAAGTTCCAAATTCAAATTAAGCTAAGAGAAATATGATAAATGTAAATTAAGCAATTAAAACTAAACATATGATGATTAAGGTTCTTTTAAATTCAATAAAACGAAGCGCTAGGCATCGGGAAATTCGCAAGCATGACTTTAAATCGAAGTACTAAATTACTGTCGGGATATTTATTCGGAACCGTTCTAGAACTCAAAAACAATAGTAAAACTAATCAACTTTTCTTGCAAAAGCTATCTATGACTATATCCTATAAAACCAAATTTCTTTGCGAGTTCTATAAAATTAATCAAGCATTAACGAGCAGTTTCGATTTGTTCACAAAATTACTAAACCAAATTTCTTTGCGGATAATAATTTTGCTCACCTATGATATAAATCCAGATAACTAACAATGTTTTCGCATCTATCAATTAACCTATGATATCTAAATCAGGGTGATCAATCCTAAAGCAGAATTAAAACTATCAAGGTGAAGAACACAAATTAGATTGATCCCAACAGTAATATACACTACAAGAAACAGGCTTATTTCCGACAGAAATTTCGTGCCCTCGGAAATCCGTCGGATAGTTCCGACGGTATTCAACCGGAATGCTGACACAGAAGTTTTCCGTCGGAATTTCGTCACATTTTCAGACGGTATACCGACGGAAATCCACTCTCTCAACTTTTCGTTGGAATACCGTCAACAATAACCGACGGAAGACAGACGGATACGAGATGTCGTTACATTCCGACGGTATATCGACAGAATTCGGACTTTCCGACGTCGGCAAAGTTTGATTGGTCAGCGTTTACGGGCAGACGGATTTCTGACGGCATTCCGACGGTTTCCGATGTCGGCAAAGTTTGAGTAGTTCCCATATCATCTACGGTGGATGATGGGATTGGTGGGGTGTTATGTCGGAGGTATTGACGGAATTCCGAAGGATTTTTGACGGAAATCCGTTCTACATAAGTTTGCAGAATTTGTCATTCCATCATAACAAAATTTCGAGTACCAAACAAAATTATAAAGATGAGTTCATATTTTTGGTCATGGATGGACGAGGCAATGATGGAAGAGGGGTCAAACTTATTAACGACCGAATACGCTCAAGGTATTTGCGAGTTCATGCAATTACCTAGAAATCAATAGGCGGCCAACAAAGGTCAGAATATCATATGTCCTTGTTCTAATTGCTGTAATAGAATTAGTGTTGCGGTTCTGACTGTTTGGAACCACTTATATAGATATGGATTTAGGGCGGCATATAAGGTTTGGTATTTACATGGAGAAAGGAATTATGAATATGGTAGTACCAGTAGCAATGAACCTTACTTTCCGTCTAGCGTAGGAGAACCTACAGTAGAAGTAGATGTTGGGGTAAGTACGGTTGCGATGGTTAACGATGCGTTTAGAGAGAATTTGCAGTCGGGTGGGTATCTTGAAGGTGATAGGGTTGAAGAACCTAATTTAGAATCTCGAAGGTTTTTCGATATGTTAGACGCATCAAAGCAACCACTATACAGAGGTTGTAGGGATGGTCATTCACCGCTATCTTCTGCTAGTAGGATGATGAACCTGAAGACTGATTATAATTTGTGCGAAGAATGTGTTGATTTATTCGCCGAGTTCGTGAAAGATGTTTTGCCAGAAGATAATCTGGCCCCAGGATCATACTACGAGATCCAAAAACTTGTTGCCGGTCTTGGTTTGCCCTACTAGGTTATAGACGTGTGCATCGACAACTGTATGATATACTGGAGAGAAGACGAGAACCGGAACAAATGTAAATTTTGCCAGAAACCCCGGTTCCAGGACACAAGTGGCAGGGTGAAGATTCCATTCAAACGTATATGGTATTTACCCTTAACGTAGAGGTTGAAGAGGTTGTACGAATCAAAGCGCACAGCTAAGGCTATGAGATGGCATGCAGAGCATAGTCAAGATGGAGATATCACGCATCCTTCTGACGAGGAAGCGTGGAAACACTTCCAATCCGTATATCCAGATTTTGCATATGAACGACGGAATGTATACATAGGCTTATCCACTGATGGTTTCAACCCGTTTGGCAAGCATTGAAGAAAATATTCGTTGTGGCCGGTCATCGTAACACCTTACAATTTGCCTCCATCTATGTGCATGCGGCGAGAGTTCCTGTTTCTCTCAATTCTAGTTCCCGGGCCAGATCATCCAAGACGGTCGCTCGATATATTCCTCCATGTGAGTTGCAGATGTTGTGGGAGCATGGTGTTGAGGCTTATGATGTTTCAGTCCAGCAGAATTTCAACATGCGTGCGGTTCTTATGTGGACCATAAGCGATTTTCCAGCGTACGGTATGTTATCTGGATGGACAACGCATGGAAGATTGGCTTGTCCTTATTGCCAAGATAATAATACAGCATTCCAACTGCAGCACGGAAGGAAGACTTCATGGTTTGATTGTCACAGGTGTTTTTTACCGGCAGATCATCCATATCGTTGGTCTAAAAGATATTTCAGGAAGAATCTACAAGTATTATACCGGAGATAGATGGTCGCAGCATATTGGAACAATTACTTGATTTTGGTGCCGAGCGAACTCTTGAATGTCGGGGTAATGGCCATCACCGCGTCGACGGTTGTGGGGAATATCACAATTGGCACAAGAAAAGTATTTTCTGGGATTTGCCTTACTGGAAAGACCATCTGTTGCGGCATAATCTAGATGTCATGCATGTTGAAAAGAATTTCTTTGAAAACATCATCAACACCATATTAAACATCCCAGGAAAAACCAAAGACAACTGGAAGTCTAGATTCGACTTGCCATTGATTTGTTCGAAGCCATCTCTTCATGTTTCAAACGGTAGATTGCCGATGCCTGCTTACCGGTTAGACGCTGGGCAGAAAGAAGTATTTTTTGAATGGTTCAAAAAATTTGTCAAATTTCCAGACGGCTACGCATCTAATTTACGTAATTGCGTGGATTCGACGGAAGGCAAGTTTATAGGAATGAAGAGTCATGATTGTCATGTCATGATGCAGCGTCTTCTTCCATTTGTATTTGCATATCTTCTTCCAGAACCTATCCACCAAGCAATTGGAGGTATATTTCTTACTCCCATTAGTTTCTTACTACCATAATATTACTATATATATATATGTACTAACTTGTTTAATTTTTGTTTATAGGAGTTGGTGCATTCTTCCGAGATTTATGTTCAAGAACGCTTACCGTCCACGGGATACGTAACTTGGAGGCCAATATCCTGGTTCTCCTTTGTAATCTTGAGAAGATATTTCCACCGTCTTTTTTTGACGTTATGGAACACCTTCCTATTCACCTCCCATGAGAAGCAGCCTTAATAGGCCCTGTTCAATACCGATGGATGTATCCATTCGAGCGTTACATGTTCCTCCTGAAGAAAAAGGTTAAATATTTGAGCAAGGTTGAGGGATCTATTGTCGCACAAAGCCTAAACGAGGAAGTCTCACACTTTTCCGAATATTACTTTGCATCGGCAGTTCGCACTAAGGCGAGACGTCCTGCCCGACATGATGATAGAGGTGAGAAAGCAGTCTATGCCGTGGTTGTTCCTGATTTGTTTGCCCAAGTTGGTCGAGCAAGTGGAAAAGGAAAGAAACGCAAACTATCAGCCCAAGAGGTCACACATTTGCATACGTATATCCTCAGAAACTGTGACGAAATTTTGGAGTACGAAAGGTATATCAGCTATTATAATAAATTTATGGAATTATTTGCCTTTATCTACTAACGACTGTTATGTTACAGGATCTACATGTATTTCGCACGTGATTACCATTATGGTAAGACAGATGCCGAACTTGCTGTCTTGAAAGATGAAGAATTTGAGGGGTGGTTGAAATGTTATGTAAGTGTAATATAATTAATTACTCATACTTTTCCAGGTTTTCACGTTCATATGTTACTTATTTCTTACTTCTATCATTTTTAGGTTTCCGATAGTATAGCAAGTGATCAATCACTCCCGTCATGGTTAGTGGAGTTTGTTCATGGTTTACGCAGCACCGCGATTTCATATCCCAAGTTTTGCACTAGGAGATATGCGTTCAGGATCCGTGAGGAAGGACATCAACGGTCAACTTCAGACTATGGTATTTCGGCGCAATCAGGTGAAACCATGTACTATGGGATTTTAAAAGAAATCTTGGAAATCCACTATCCAGGAATTTTGGAATTGAGGTGCATTGTGTTTATGTGCGATTGGTATGACCCAACCGATGGTCGAGGGGTTCGAGTTGACCCTCATGGTGTTATTTCAATAAATTCAAGCTGGAAACTACAGTATTACGATCCATTTATCCTTGCGTCTCAAGCAGACCAGGTATGAATACAATAATATGTTTACCTACATACTCATACTTAAGGTTTGTTGTTCATGTATATTAACAATATCCACTCTTTATTAATAAGTTTGCTACATTCCATATCCTCGAGTTGCCTATCGTACAGATCCTTATATCACAGTAACTCCAATTAACCCGAGAGGAAAAATATATGGGGTTTCAGAACAAGATGCTCTACAACCATCGAGAAGTATACCAATGTCACCTGTTGAGGAGATGGATAACATTGACCTTGTCATTGATGTCACACATATCGGGGATGATCTAGTGCATTCGGACGAAGAGGAAACACGTGACGAATTTGTCGACGATTCAGACTCCATCCCTAGTGAAAGTGGACCAGAAGATTCAGATTAATAATTTATGAATAAATGTGTGCTTATGAATGTTGTGTGATTCAGACTTCATCCCTAGTGAAAGTAGATCAGGAGATTCAGGAGAATCAGACTTCATCCCTTTTATATCATATTATTTAATAGTATATATATAGTCATGTTCGATGACTAATTGATGAAAAATATTGGTATTGCAACTCCAATAAAACATAACATTTAATGAAACATCAAATTTAGAACACATTCTTAAACAGGTACATTAGAGACTTGAAAATATTTAACACACAACGGTTATGGTACAAGTACATGATAATAAACTCCTCATTTTACAATCATCTCTCGGTTTCCACCCCAACTTACCATTTGTTAGAACCATTTACTGATGTTCTTTTCCTTTTTTTTCTTTTGTGAAGAATCTACAAATCCTTCGCACAATTCGCTTTTGATTGCATCAACATCTAGATTTATGTTCGGCTTGGCTGGGCTTTGGGCGAATTCATAACCATTGTACTTATCCTTACATACGTTTGAAGTACTTCCACCGTCATTATCAGACTTTTCCATCCATTGACATGGTTGTTCGGCTTCGATAACCCGGTTATGATCAGGACATTGTGGCTGCCTCTCGTAAATGTGGTGGATGTTTGGCGAGCAATGGCTGTCAGGCACTATTATTGATGTAGAATCTTCTTTATGGATTGGTGAGCACGTATCAAATTCCCACGAGTAAGTGGGAATCTCTTCAGTGAATTCTTCGCAATGACCAGGGGTTTCCCACGAGTATTTTGGAATATAAAAAAAATTACCCTCAGATGTTGTTTTTGCGTCGTCATTAGGAGAGTTAGAAGACATTTTTGTGTTATAGAGAGGTGTAGAAGATATACACTCCATCAGGTGTATTTATACTAGAAGTTATATGTATAAACCGTCGGTATTCCGTCTGTAATCCGTCCGTATTACCCACGGATTTCAGACTACACGATGTCGGTAAAGTTTGATTGGTCAGCTGTACTGACGGATTTTCGACGGAGCTATGTCCTCGGAATTATGTAACGGATGTCCGACGGAATTCCGACGGTTTAGATGTCGGCAAACTTTGTGTGGTTAATAAATCTTCTGCAGTGGCCGAAGGGATAGGTGGGGTGTTATGTCAGAGTGTTTTGACGGTTTTTCGACGAAAATCCGACGGATATCCATTGTACATATATGTTTGCACATTTTCTCATTCCTTCAAAACAAAATTTGAACACAAAATCATAACACAAAAATATTCAATTGCGTAATGGCTAACAAAGATCTATGGAATTACTATATGCAAAACCGAGCCCCTGGTCTAAACACTCCAAACACAACTCTTCTTCCTTCAAGCCCTCCTTACGATAACTTAAATGTCATAGATGCTCAACCAACAATTTCACTCCACCCAACGCAACGATCCCTGAACCAAACGCCCGAAATACCGGGACCTGGCCAAGTCGTAAGGCGAGGAATTTTTCGCAAGAGGGCTCATGATGCAAGGGTGGTGCGAGGTGAAAGTTCTCAAACTCGCCCAACACAAGATTTTATTTATGAGGTCATTAACGAGGCACCACAAGCCGACCAGGATTTTAGTAGCCCTGGGTGGACATCTACTATCGATTACATAATCCGTGAAGGTATATATATATAATTACCGTTTTTATTTTTACGATATATTGTTACATAATGATTGTAGATGACAAATACAAAATCTATCATTCATCAATGTAGGTTCTTATCGCAATAGGACCATACAATTCTGGACCCAGGTTGCAAAAATTCAATCCCCGCGTTCTCAATTCTTGAAAATAAAAAAGGTTTATGTTTCCGTCCAATTTTATTAACATTTTCAGAAACAATTTATCTGATAAGTATATTCTATTTAATTATCAGATTGTGGCTATGCTCTCTAGTTTGACCCCCAATGACCAGGGAGATCTGCTTGTAACCTTAAAAGATCCGTCGGGAATAATCGAGGGAACCATGCACCATAACATCTTCAAGAATGACGAGTACAGACTCACGACTGTTGTAGGTGCGGTGGTTATCCTGAAGGATGTTACCGTTTGCCGTTTTGATAGGAACCCAAATTACCTAGACATCACAGAGCAGAACATTGTTAAAGAAGATACACCATACGTTTATAAATATTTTTGGGAATGGTTAACTAAATTCAGTTTTCAAACAGATAATCGGTGCTAATACGATGATTGCTGAATACCAGCCAACGGAAGTATGCACCATCGAGGAGGAAGATGAAGGAACTACTGGGTACGAATATGAAACAGTTCCAGACTCCGATGAAGAATAAATATCTAACTCGTCCATGATTAAGAATTATTTTATGGTTACGGCTTTATGTTGCTTTTATGTTAAATAATTTCCTAGTATCTATTGTACGAGTTTATCAGCATAATGTTGGTACGTGTAATATTTACTATTTTGGTATTTAAATTTATATTGCAATATAAATTGTATGTGTAATGTAATATTTATGAAAACATAGACAACACAGATAGAACTTGTGGGATTCATTGGTTTGGCACTTCGATTGGCAGAACGATTAAAGCCAATTTTGATATGGCTCTAACTCGTTCACATTGTCGACGGAATTTTATTTCACGTATTTGTAACCGCCAGAAATATTAAATATATGTAATAAAAATAAAAACCCGTCGGAACACTGTCAAAAATTATGACGGTGTTCCGACGGTAGTTGATTTTTATTACAAAATTTATTAAATAAACAAAATAAAATTACAAACTGTCGGAATACCGTCACAAATTAAGACGGTGTTCCGACGGTAGTTGATTTTTATTACAAAATTTATTAAATAAACAAAATAAAATTACAAACCGTCGGAATTCCGTCTTAAATTCAGACGGAGTTCCGACGGTAGTTTTATTTTATAAAAAAATGTATTAAATATATGTAATATATGTAATATTGAACGTATTGGCGGATCTAGTAAATTCTTTTTCAAGGAACCAAATTTATTATCTAATTTAATAAATAAAAAAGTTATTTAGGCGGAAATATGGTTTTATGTGGTTTAATATGGGATATGAGATTATTTTATTGGATTTCCCGTACCGTTCCCATCTCATCCCGTTTTATCCCGTTCCCGTCTAGAATTTGAAACGGGACATAAGTGGGACGTTTTTTTCTAGTCCCATAAATCAGCTTCCTGTTAGATCCTGTCCCATATTCCCGTTAGATCCTACCCTTACGGAAATATATTAATGGGAAATTTTTTAAAATAAATTATAATTTCCGTCGGTATTCCGTCTGAAGTTCCGACGGATTGCCGACAGAAACCCTAATTTCACTTGCCGCCAAACAACTTCGTGATCATCACCAAAGCGGGAAATCCGTCGGCATTACCGTCGGAGTTTTCGTAGTCCATCTGAATTCCGTCTGAATTCCGACGGATTACCGACGGAAACCCTAATTTCACTTGCCGCCAAACAACTTCGTGATCATCGCCAAAGCGGGAAAACCGTCGGCATTACCGTCGGAGTTTTCGTAGTCCGTCTGAATTCCGTCGGGTACCCTATTAAATCCACAGTCTTCGTGTTCCCCGAAGACATATCTGGAAAAAAAAAATTTCTTCAAAACTTCTCCTCCGTTGCTCCGCCGATTTACCGCCTCCTTGCCGCAGTTTTACCGCTGATTTGACGCCGGAATCACCGCCGAATCCTTGCCGTTCTCCTCCGTTTCTCCGCCAAAACCCAATGTAAGTTTTACATAAAACTCCATTAGATTTTTTGCTAAACTCCATTAAAACTCCATTAGAGTTTTTGCTAAACTCCATTAGAAATTTAAACTCCATTAAAATTGAAGACCAATTTCTAGTTTAGATGTTAAATGTGGATTGGGATTTGTTAAATGTGGAATTAAAGAAGTTAGGGTTCATGAGGATTTTAGAATTTAGGAATTGATTTTCATATGTTTTGTGATTTTTAGGGATTTTTTATTATTTAATGTATGATTAATATGTAAAATTTTAAATTTCTAAATATCCTATATAGATTATTTTAAGATAATCATTTTAAATCCTTCAAATTTATAAATTTTATAACATTAATAAAACAATTTAAACCTTTAAAATTTCAAACCTATTTAAAAATAATAAAATTTAAAAATTTAAATCCTTTAAATCCTTTAAATTTATAATTTTAAAAATTTATTACTTTAACAATTTGTACCTTTAAATCCTTCAAATTTAAAAATTGAATAACATTTATAAAAAAATTTAAACCTTTAAAATTTTAAACCTATTTAAAAATAATAAACTTTAAAACTTTAAATCCTTTAAATTTAAAAATCAAAAAATTTATAAATTTATAAATTTAACAATTTTTACCTTTAAATCTTTCAAATTTTAAAATTTATTAACATTAATATCATTATATCCCTAAATCCGAAATTTATCCATGACCATCGAGCAGTTTGTCTCGCAACCCGGACGTGATAGGTTGACTCGTCTAGATCTAGACACGCCACCTAACACGACCTGGTAAGTCTTCTTTAAATTTCTATTGGATAAAATTATTTTAGTAAAATATTTAACTAAACTAAATATTTTATTAGGTTCCAATACTCGGGAAACGGGATTACGGGTTCTATCAACGGAATGATGAATTCCTTGGTAACTAGACCGTATCCCACATACCACGATATGCCAGTGGAGGACCAGGACATTTGGTTCCGACAATTTGCGGTATGATTTTATTTTATAAGTTTAAAATATATTTCCTATATGACTCACATTTTAATTACTAATGCGAGATTGTGGTGTTTTTGCAGTAAGATTTTACGTGGGACCCACCGCTCACTTCGTTGGTCCGAAAGAGATTCGACGAAAAGGCTGCGAGGAAGTACTCGTTGAAAATGAACGAGTGGAAAGATGCGTGGTACAAACCGGGAAGGTGCCTCGGGTTATGAAACCTAAAGACGCATGTTGGGATGGACTAGTTGCACATTGGGAACAGGAGGCAACTCGGGCGACCTCAGAGAGAAACTCAACTAACCGCAATAGCGACCGGAAGGGGAAGGGAAAAGCGACCAACAACCTTGGAGCAACGAGCAAGGCTTCACTTGCAAACAAAATGGTAAATATTTAAATAATCCATAATTTTAAAAAATTCGCTAACAAAATTTTATATGTTAACAGTTTCAGGAGACCGGTGTGTTTCCTTCGAATCTTGCATTGCTCAAAGCTGCGCACACCAACAAGAAGACCGGTGACATTCAAGATCCCATTACTCGTGAAATCGTGGAGACCGTGGAGAGGCTCGGGAAGCAGTACCTCCAATCGCAACCAAGCGAGGAAGGAACTTCGGCACCCACCGAAGTTCCATACGAGAAGATCAACGAGTTCACCTACGAGGTTAGTAACCGTGTCACTTTTAAACAAATTTCAAATTAACTTTTAATACACCTAAGTTCTAAGATTTAATTTCTTTTTTATCGTAGGCGACTCCCAAGACCAGAGGCCGTGTTTTCGGTCTCCCTAAAGATAGTTGCTTGTCCGTTTCGTCGGTTCGTTATAGCGGTGGTAGCAGATTGGAGGCAGAAAACCGAGAGCTGGCCAAGCGGCTTAGGCAGTGGAGCAAGCGAGAGAGGCAGATAAGGAGGAGGCCGACGAAGCGAGAGCGAGAGATAAGGCGGAGGCGGAGGAACGATTTCGAGCTATGGAACCGAAGATGAACGACTTCTTCAGTTCCCGTAGGCCGAAATAGGCCTTTTGACGTTTTAATATTTATTGTAAAACTTAAAAATACTTTTAAAATAATTTTAATTTAATCAGTTTTTTTTTTAATTTTTAATATATTTTTAAATGTTATATTATGATTTATTTATTTTAAATTGTTTAATTATTTTTAATTTTTGAAAAAAAAACCCAAAAACCGTCGGAATTCACTCGGTATTCTTGTACCGTCGGAACTCCGTCGGTACTCGCAGGAAGTCCGACACCGTTGGAACTCCGTCGGTACTCGCCAGAAGTCGACAGAATCCGGCTATCCGTTTTCCGTCTGAGAGCGTCGCAGGTGGGCGACGGAATGCCGATGGATTTTAATTTCCGACGTGATAGAATTGACGGACCTATCCCGTTGGACTACCGTCGGAAAAGGGCCAATTCCGACGGAAATGAGACGGTTTAGGCTGTCGGAATATCGCATGTTTTCTTGTAGTGATAGTTCTTAACAATTTATCATCAGCCTTTGAAAAACCCTAAACCTAACTGAAACAAGCATAATAAGTGAATAATACTGCATTAAAGAGATAGAGTAAGAGATACAAAAGGGTTCGAAGAAATCTCTGAAAAGAGTCTGAACTTGTCTCCCTAAAAGCTTTGAATCAGTCTCTTGCTAGGTCTCAATAGAATAAAAGCATAACCCTAAACAATGGTTTAGAAAACATATATATATGGACTTGTAAACTTAGGAACTTATCGCGCAAAAAAGGAAATCTTCAAATTTGCTCTTTTTGCTCGTCAAGACAGGGTGTCGATCGACACCAAGACTGGATTTCCAATCCGACTGGAAATCTTCAATAGCTCATTCCTATGGAAATCTTCAATAGCTCATTCCTATTTGCTCCAAAATGCTCCAAATCTACAAGTTATGCTCCAATTGCCTCTAAACCTGTAAAGACTTTAAAACCATACGAAAACACTGAAAAGACACTAAAAACGGACTTATATCATGGCTAAAAACGGGTAAAAACCATGATATATCAACTCCCCAAGACTTAGCTTTTTGCTTATCCCTAAGCAAAATAGATATTATCACTCCTTTAGGAACCACATACCTGCAAGCCAATCCTGTAATATTTCGATGTGTCCCTATCAGCTTAGCAGTCCTCCAGATTGATTCCAAACTCCTCAGAGAAACTCAGACTCTTTTGTCGCAAACCCCTTTCATTTATTAAGTGCGGTCTCATCGAGGGAATATCGATCGCAGGACTTTATAGATTCTTTCCTTTACTAAAACACTTTTCAGCACTGCTCCCTTTCTCGTTTCCCTTAGTTTATTCTGTTCATTTGCATGGTTCCATAGGATTCAGCTTATCACTATGTTTGCTTAGAATAGCGGTCATTACTGTTGTTTCTTGTGAGAAGACAGGTTCGCGAGGCCTCGCTACTAATGTTACTTGTGAGAAGACAGGGTCACGAGTATCTTTACACTTTTTTATCTAAGACTTTGCTCTCAGCTTTTCTGATTTTTGATTAGACGTTTCTACTCTGTGAAGGTAAAACTAAGGGAGCTTATCCTCACTTTGCTAGTGCTGAAAGAGGAATCAAGTCCCACAATTACCAACGCCCAAGACGAGAAATTAGAGTTCGTTATGAGCGAGGTCTGCAACATCGTTTTTGGCGTTCTCCAGAAATCTGAACTCGCTCCGTTAAACCGATCAACTATCAGTTACCCACCTAATAAAACCAACCAACTTTCATTGGTAATGGTCCTTGAGTGCTGCTCAAAGCAAGTTATTAGGGGAATTTCGACCCTGATATAGTGTCGATCGACACCAGGTCTGAAAATCCAAAAATTTGTCACCAAGTTCTGTTTCCGGAGAATTTCAACGTGCTCATCATAGTTAAGTTAGTCTCCCAAGGTTAGCACTATTAGACACTCAAAGAAAACATAATCAAACGCAACTGCATAACATAATCTCATAAGTTTATCAAAGTACTGAAACATAAACAAACTGACTCAATAAAATCAAAAACTGACTCAAAGGAAAATAAAATAAAAAATAAAGAAAAAGAAACATAAAACCGTGATAGATAGTGATGGTAAGAGAAAACTAAGCTTCCGCACACGCAGAAGACTCCTCATCCTCCTCCTCTGCACATGGTGAAGGAGAGCGCGCAGGATCCGGTGAACGAGAACGAGGTCGAGTACATAATACACGATGCCAGATAGCCTGACGACTCTGAAAAATCGAACGCTGAAAGGTTTCCTGATCCATGGGAAACTCGGGAGTCTCTGGAAAACCAGGAAGAGGCTCAGGCGCTCCAGAAGAACTCTCGCCTCCAGTAGCCCGTCCTATAGTAACAGAACGATCCTTGACGGATCTAACCACTCTCGGATCAGATTCAAAACATAATGCATCTAAGTTACCGGCGATAGATTCATGGCCATCCAAAGGCAAGTCAACCTGAACATGGTTCTCTGCAACATCGCGGTAAGTCCATGAGTGCTCACTCTTGATCCATCTAGCCTGTCTCAGGAGAGCAAAATCGACAGTGCGGTACTAGCTAAGCAGGCCGTAATTAGTAGTACTAATACCGCAGTGACGAAAGATAGGAGTGAGAAGACTCCCAACTGTAACCGCCTTCTTCTTCGTCTTACTCGTCTTCTCAAAAGGCGTCTTCTTCAAGGAGACCAAATGGTGTGCAAAGACAGCTCCATAATGCACATTATCGGGAAAGTCATCATTACGAAGATGAGGAAAATCTCCACATAGAGCATGGTACAGCGGGATAAGCTCTGAAACTCTCATCTTATTAGGCTCGTTCTTGCACAAGATCGTCTGAGAGATAAGTCAAACCACATAACGGATAGCTAGATGACGAATATCCGTCTGAGTCGCTAAATCATCCAGCAAGATGCGGTATCGAATACCACGAACCATGAAAGTCAGAACGCCCCGATTGGGTCTCCGCTCTGGATATAACGGGTAATGTGTAGTCGCAATCGTTCCTAAACCCGCATTCTTCAATAGGCGCACCACATCTTCTTTGATTTTGAAATTCCTAACCACTTGAAGATCTCCTACGCGCATTTGTTCCAACTCCACATCAATCCAAGCATTGTAGAAAAGAGTATCATAGTCATCCCAATCTTCCGAAATTGGGCGCCTATCGACCTCGGGTCCAAGCGCTACCCTAGAAGGTATATCGTGCCATTTCTTCTTTGTTGGTATTCTCACTTTATCGGGTCTAGGCCAAGGATGACGACAAGGTACTTCTCCGTGTGGTCCCAAATTCCCTTGTGTGTTAACGTCTTTCGGTTCCTCGAATATCAGCCTTGGCTTTGAGCGGATAGTCCTTGAACGTTTCTGTGGAGGCATCTGCAATCAAAACATAAGAAAAAAATCCTCAAAAATCCAAAGTTAGCAAAGGATTATGAATCTGTACGATGGGTGTCCATCGACACTCACCAGTGGTCGATCGACACCACTAAAAATTGGTCACAGGTATATGAAAATCAACAACTCCGAACGATTTCGATTCAAGGCAAAATAATCATCAAAGTTCAACCCAAACACTTCCCATAACAACAATCCATGATCCAATTCGAACCAATTCATTCTAAATCAATGATTTATCAAAATTTCATCACAAACTCTCAAAATTCTAATACAAGTGTTCAATAACTCGATTCAACCACGGGGTAATGTCTAATTCACTCTTAAACAACCTATTAAAGCTGAATCTATAAGTACAAGTGACTGAAAAGAGAAGAAATTGTAATTTCAAACTTTGAAACCGAAATTGAAAACAAGAAATTACGAGAACATACCTTATAGATCGAACGAAAGAGTGCTAGAATCGAATAGAGAGTAAAAATCCGAATGGAATAGACTCAAAAACCACTCGATTCGATGAAGAATCGAGAAAGATAAGAGATTTTGAAAGGTTTTTGAGTGGTTTCGGTTTTTAGAAATATTATGAACAAGAGTCGGGTTTGAAAGAAACACTTACCTCGTGAAATCCGCAGGGTGTCGTTCGACACTAGATATGGTATCGATCGACACCACCTTTTCCTCGCCACATTTTTTTTTCGAAGAACTGAATTCCAGAAATACTTAAACTAAACAGAATAATTAGTAAACAAATGAAAATAAAACTAAATAACTATACTTACCAGTGGGTTGCCTCCCACTCAGCGCTTGTTTTCAATCATTAGCTTGATTGTGTCAGGTTGTTAGGCGACGGGTGCATCATCTAGAGGAATAATGTGTCTTGCTGGAATCTCGGCTTTCGCCCAATAGTGTTTCACCCTTTGGCCATTCACTGTGAACTCCTTTCCTTCTGAACTGATCAGGACAACTACTCCTTGGGGCCTAACTTCCTTGATTGTAAAAGGACCAGACAACCGAGAGCGTAATTTTCCAGGAAAAAGATGTAAACGAGAGTTATATAGGAGTACCTGGTCATATGGATCGAACTTCCTTGAGATGATCTTCTTATCATGATTGGCCTTAGTTCGCTCCTTGTATAGTTTGGATTTTTCATAAGCAGGATGCCTTATCTCATCCAATTCATTTAGTTGGATCAAACGCTTTTCTGCAGCCAACTTATTGTCGAAATTCATTCTTTTAACTGCCCATGCTGCCTTGTGCTCAAGTTCTACTGGAAGGTGACAAGCTTTCCCATAAAGCAGATGAAATGGCGTTGTTCCCAAAGGAGTTTTGTAAGCTGTCCTGTAAGCCCAAATCGCGTTATCCAGCTTGGCTGGCCAATCCTTCCTTGTAACTCCCACTGTCTTCTCTAAGATCTCCTTGATTTGTCGATTCGAAACTTTGACTTCACCACTTGTCTGCGGATGATAGGGAGAAGCCACTCGATGTTGAACACCGTACTTGCTGAGCAGATTAGCAAACACTTAAGAACCTCTGTGTGGACCTCCGTCACTGATTACTATCCTAGGCACTCCAAATCAAGGGAAAATGATGGTCTTAAACAACTTAAGAACCACCGCATAATTATTCTTAGGACTAGCAATTGCCTCAACCCACTTGGAGACATAATCCACAGCGACAAGAATATACTCGTTCCCATAAGACGGTGGGAAGGGACCCATGAAATCAATTCACCAACAATCAAAGACTTCAACCTCAAGGATGAAGTTTTGTGGCATCTCATGTCGCTTGCTAATTTTCCCTCTTCTCTGACAAGCATCACACTTAGAGATAAAAGTGTGAGCATCCTTAAACATTGTAGGCCACCAAAATCTTACTTGTAGAACCATACCAACCGTCTTGAACGTAGCAAAGAGGCCAGCATACACTGAACCATGGAATTGAAATAGCACATCTTGAACCTCAACCTCTGCAATGTACCTTCTGTAGATCCCATCTGAACAATGCTTGTAGAGATAAGGCTCATCCCAATAGTACCTTCTAAGCTCCCGCATGAACTTCTTCTTCTCCTATCCTTTAAGATCAGTAGGCACATCCTCTGCAGCTAAGTAATTGGCGATATCAGCGTACGATGGTCGGTTAGACATCGTGACAGCAAAGACACGGTTCTAAAAAGTCTCGGTGATGTTTTTTGGAAGATTTACCAATCTGTCAACCTGGTGTCGATCAATGCTAGATATGGTGTCGATCGACACCTTGGTTTTAGCAAACTTCCCCGATTTGTAAATAATGGGTGTCGATCGATGCTCACTCTCAGTGTCGATCGACACTAAGGTCTGTGAACCACTTTCGATAAAATTAACACGTTCTTCCGGCAAGAAATTATCTATAGGGACTTCATCTTCAATTCTGATCCGTGAGAGATGATCAGCTACGCCATTTTCAACTTCCTTCTTGTCTTTCACCTCAATATCAAACTCTTGAAGAAGTAGAATCCATCTCAACAATCGTGGTTTCGCATCCTTCTTCTGCATTAAGTACTTGAGTGCTGAATGATCCGTATGAACAATCACTTTAGACCCGATCAAGTAAGGACGAAACTTCTCAAACGCGAACACCACAACTAACAACTCTTTCTCAGTAGTCACGTAATTCCTCTATGCTTCATCAAGTGTTCGACTCGCGTAGTAGATGGCATGAAGCTTCTTGTCCTTCTTTTGTCCTAACACAGCTCCAACTGCAAAATCACTAGCATCAAACATAATCTCGAATGGAAATCCCAGTCTGGAGGTTGCACTATAGGAGTAGTCACTAGAGCCTTCTTAATCTGCTCAAAAGCTGATAGACATTCTACAGAAAACTCAATCTTGATATCTTTGCAGAGCAGAGTAGTAAGCGGTCGCGCGATCTTGCTGAAATATTTGATGAATCTTCAGCGTGTCCTAGAAAACTCCTTACAGACTTCACATCATTAGGCGATTTAAGACTCGTCATAACCTCTATCTTAGCGCGATCAACTTCAATCCCAGCTTCTGAAACTATCCTAGCTTCTGAAACTCTATGTCCAAGCACTATGCCATCTTTCACCATAAGGTGGCATTTTTCCCAGTTCAAAACTAAGTGCCTTTCCTCGCATCTAGCTAGTACCTTCTCTAAATTGTCCAAGCAGTCCTTGAAAGAAGATCCATATACTGAAAAATCGTCCATGAAATCCTCCATGTAATCCTCTATCATATCTGTGAAGATAGACATCATGCAGTGTTGGAAAGTTGCAGGAGCATTGCACAATCCAAAAGGCATTCTACGATATGCAAAAGTGCCATAAGGACAAGTAAATGTTGTCTTCTCCTGGTCGTCTGGATGAATAGGGATTTGGAAGAATCCTGAGTAGCCATCCAGGAAGCAATAATAAGGGTGATTCATGAGCCTATCCAACATCTGATAAATAAATGACAAAGGAAAATGGTCTTTCCTAGTGGCTGCGTTAAGCTTCCTATAATCGATGCACATCCGGTGTCCAGTCACAATCCTTGTAGGAATCAGCTCGTTCTTCTCATTCTTTACCACAGTGACACCTCCCTTCTTAGGGACTACATGAACCAGACTGACCCAAGCACTGTCCGAGATGGGATAGATGATCCCTGCTTCCAAAAGCTTCATGATCTCCTTCTTAACAACCTCTGTCAGATTTAGATTTAGTCGTCTCTGATGCTCAATTGATGACTTAGACTCGTCTTCTAAGTGAATTCTATGCATGCACAAATCTGGAGCAATAACTGAAATGTCATCAAGAAAATAGCCAAGAGCTTTGCGAAACTTGCGCAGCCTACTTAGCAATAACGTGAATTCTGCGTTATTCAAAGAAGCATTAACAATGACAGGATAAGTGGAATTAACACCAAGAAACACGTACCTTAGCCCTGCAGGAAGTGGTTTGAGATCGATTTTAGGAGCCTTCTTCTCGCTCTAATCGCTACCCTTTGCAGGAATCTTCACATGAATCTTAGCCAGTTCCTTGTTAGCAACCACTTGCATTACTTGTTCGCTCGCATCCATCATCGAAGCATAACCACCAGCTAGCTCATCCAGATACTCAACCTCTGATGTGGATTTAACCAACGCCCTTTCCAAGGGATCTGTAGAGCTCATCTCATGGAACTAGTCCTCTGCAAGATGATCTAATGTATCAACATAGAACGTCTGTCCATCTATAGTAGGCTTCCTCATAAGCTTATCCATGTCAAACTTCATCTCTAAATCGCCCATATTCATTGTAATCCTTCCTCCCTTGACATCAATCATTGCTCCAGCTGTAGCCAAGAAGGGTCTTCCCAAGATAAGAGGGTCCTTAGGCTCCTCTCCATATTGCAGAACCACAAAGTCTGTAGGTATCATGCATTCTCCAACCTTAATTGGAAATTCTTCAAGGACTCCTTCAGGGATTCTCACTGTTCTGTCTGCTAGGATAAGAGAGATCCTGGTAGGTTAAAAATCAGTCATCCCAAGACTTATAGCAACTGAAAGTGGCATCAAGTTCACGCTTGAACCCAAATCGCAAAGCGACGTGGAAATCTTTCCGTGAAGATCAAACAATCCAACACAAAACTTCCTAGATCCGTGAGCATCTTTGGAATTATGTTCTGAATCACTGCACTAACCTGCTCCGAGATCATCTCGCATCCCTCTTCAAGCTCTTGGTAACCATTCGCTTCACATATCGTCGAATCACTGGTATTGATCTTATCCATAATAGCCTTGTACCTAGCATCCTCTAGCTCATGTTTAGACTTCTTGTTGCTCCTAGGATACAAAGGCTTAGGCTTGTAGACTCGTTCCTCTGCAATAACCGGAGATTTCAAAGATTTTGCACTGTCCCGGGAAGGGTGTCGATCGACACTCCCAGGTGGGTGTCAATCGACACCGGGTTTTGATGTCAAAACTTCTTTGATTTCATTCAGCCCAGAATCTGAATCCCCGAGTGGTGTCGATCGATGCTCTTCGTTGGTGTCGATCGACACCAATTTCGGATCAACTATCTCATCATCTTCGTCTTCGATTAGCTCGCCGAATCGCTCTGTATCAGCACTCTTCTTCAAAATCGGTTCCAGCTTCCTTCCACTACATGTCATGATAGCCATAGCACCATGTTTCGAATTGACATCCGTCTTTGATGGAAGAAAACCATCCTGTCTCTTCACTGATTCTGCGGTTTGAGCAACTTGTGTGTCTAGCTTCTTGACGTACGTGTTAAGAGCTTCAAACTTCCCATTCAGATCCCGATACATATCAACCATCTTCCCGTTAAATCTAAAGGTCATCTTTTGCTGATCTTCAAGGATTTGCTCAAGCATGGACTTCACATCACTATCCGGAGACTTAGCAGGAGGAGTTTGATAAGAAGAAGAATCGTAGGTTCTTGTGTAGTTCCTGCATTGGAATGGTTTCTAAAACTCGTTCTTCTGATACTGCGGGCTTGAAGGTCTCTGGTAGTTGCTCTGGTAGCCTCTGTTCCCTTGTTGATTCCCAAACTTCTGAAAACCAGAGCCATTGATGTAGTTAACATCTTCTTCATCATTCCTAACTTCTGGATCAAAAGTCTCGACTTCCTGAGCAAAGTGAACTGTCTTCTTCCCAGCTAGAAGATCATGCATTGAGTCCAGTTTCTTGGTGACTATCGCGAGCTGATTGTTGTTGACATTCTGACCAAGCTGGCTCCTCTCGAAGTCGACGTTCTTGGTGCTGGTACTATTAGCCAGATTCTCTATCAATCGCAGGGCAGCCTCTGAAGAATTCGTGTTGAAATTCCCATTGCTCGCAGCATCCAGAGTCATCGAGTATGGCACTGCTATCCCTCTGAAAAAGATACTTAGCAGCTGATTCTCACTGAAACCATGGTGTGGACAATCTCTCTGATAACCCTTGAACCTGTGTCACGCAGCCTTTAAAGCCTCGAAGTTTCCTTGCTTGAAGTTAGTGATCTTAGCTCTAAGGTCTTCAGATTTTGCATCATCAAAGAAGTTGCTTAAGAAAGCGTTCCTTGCATCTTCCCATGTAGTGAGTGATCCTGGTGGGAGTGTCCTGAGCCAGTGCTTTGCTTCCTTATGAAGAGAGTAAGGGAAGAGCTTACAGTACAAGTAGTCCTTTGAAACTCCATTTGCTTTGATATTGGACGCTAGATCTTCAAACCTCTCGATATGATCCATTGGATTCTCATGAGGGAGTCCACAGAAAGGAGAAAGGATCTTGAGCTACCAGAGAAAAGAAGGCAGGCTTCAGCTCGAAGTCATTTCTCTGGAAAGGTGGGGGACGAATCGTGGATCTATTAGAGTAGAACTGCTCTGGACGGTTGTAATCTCCCAAAGTCCTCTCATTATCAACGTTCTGAGCCTGGTGTCGATCGACACCAGCTGGTAGGTGTCGAGCGACACCAGCATTCTGATTTTGCGCAGGCACTTCGACAATTGCATTCCCTTCGTCATCGATCCTAGCTCCTTCCTGATTGTATCTCAACCCTGCTCTATCACGGAATACCCCTTCTTCTCCTACAACCGGTAGTAGCACTAGTCTGTCACCCATTATAGCTTCCTCAACTGCTTTTCTGTTTGTGCGTTCTAAGAGAGCTAACGTATCAAGATCGAATCCAACTAACTCCTTGTCTGTATTGCTTCTAGTGACGTGTCTTGGCATGCACCTGAAACACAAAACAAGAAGCAAACAAAAAGAAACTAGTTAGTAGATTTAAAACAAAAATAAAAACTTAGTCGAAATTCTACTAATTGAAATTCTAATGGTGAATTCAAGTCCCCGGCAACGGCGCCAAAATTTGATATGCTCAAATTTACCCTGAGCTACTCTCTCAAATTAAGAGATCGTATAGTACTTAGGGATCGAATCCACAGGGAAAAGAATCACACAATAAAGTTCCAAATTCAAATTAAGCTAAGAGAAATATGATGAATGTAAATTAAGCAATTAAAACTAAATAGATGATGATTAAGGTTCTTTTAAATTCAATAAAACAAAGCGCTAGGCATCGGGTAATTCGCACGCATGACTTTAAATCGAAGCACTAAATTACTGTCGGGATATTTATTAGGAACCGTTCTAGAACTCGAAAATAATAGTAAAACTAATCAACTTTCGTTGCAAAAGCTATCTATGACTAAATCATAGAAAACCATATTTCTTTGCGAGTTCTATAAAATTAATCAAGCATTAATGAGCAGTTTCGATTTGTTCACAAAATTACTAAGCCAAATTTCTTTGCGAATAATAATTTTGCTCACCTATGATATAAATCCAGATAACTAACAATGCTTTCGCATCTATCAATTAACCTATGATATCTAAATCAGGGTGATCAATCCTAAAGCAGAATTAAAACTATCATGGTGAAGAACACAAATTAGATTGATCCCAACAGTAATATAGTTCTTAACAATTTATCATCAGCCTTTGAAAAATCCTAAACCTAACTAATAGATTACTCAGACATGATGATTGAAACAAGCATAATAACTGAATAATACTGCATTAAAGAGATAGAGTAAGAGATACAAAAGGGTTTGAAGAAATCTCTGAAAAGAGTCTGAACTTGTCTCCCTAAAAGCTATGAATCAGTCTCTTCCTAGGTCTCAATAGAATAAAAGCATAAGCCTAAACAATGGCTTAGAAAACATATATATATGGTCAGAAAATGTATTGGGCCGGACTTGTAAACTTAGGAACTTATCGCGCAAAAACGAAAATCTTCAAATTTGCTCTTTTTGCTCGTCAAGACACGGTGTCGATCGACACCCAGAGATGGTGTCGATCGACACCAAGGCTGGATTTCCAATCCGACTTGAAATCTTCAATAGCTCATTCCTATTTGTTCCAAAATGCTCCAAAACTACAATTTATGCTCCAGTTGCCTGTAAACCTGTAAAGACTCTAAAACCATACGAAAACACCGAAAAGACACTAAAAACGGACTTATATCATGGCTAAAAACGGGTAAAAACCATGATATATCATCTTTAACATCATAAAATCGGTATTATTCAGCCGAACACTTATTCAACTTTTATTTCTTTTTACTTTTATTTTCTTTTAATTCATATCCATTACTCTTTTCTACTCTTGTGCATTTTAAACCTTTGTTCAACTAAGTATTATCTTCAACATCATAAAATCGGAGAATTCAACTCGTTGGACATCTTCTTTACAATTCAAAAACCAATATGCCCTTCCCAACCTCTTGGGGAGTTTAAAATCAGTTCAAAGCTCATTGATTTGGTGGAGAAAAATCAATTTCGTTGTTTAGATTAAGAACAACCCATCGATCATATCGAAAAGTTCGAGGAATTTTGCAGTATAAGTAAAACCGATGGAGTTTCTGAGGATTATTTGAAGTGCACCTTATTCACGTTTTCTTTTGTTGAGAAAGCCTACAAATGGACTAATTAGGCCCAAATGTTAGCCTAAATTCACGATTCCATTATGTGAGAGGTTTAAGCAGTTTTGGCAAAAAGACGTTTTTGGCCCAATTAAAGCCGTGAACACTAAAGTTGGCACTTGTGATCCTTTTGACTTGGTATAAAATCCTTGTTCTCTAAGGTGAATAAGTGTTCGGCTGAACTCTCGGACGCAGAAAGGTTATGGACGGTGACTCGAAGTAATTTTCAGTCCCGCCAAAGCACATTGTCCATCGGGCAAAAGATGACGGTTGAGGCCTCCACTGTTCTTTCATGCCTAGTGTTTGAGAGAATTGTTGGGGACTTTCCGTGATTGATGAATGCTACCTAGTTGATCCTGCCAGTAATCATATGCTTGTCTCAAAGATTAAGCCATGCAGGTGTAAGTATGAACGAATTCAGACTGTGAAACTGCGAATGGCTCATTAAATCAGTTATAGTTTGTTTGATGGTAACTACTACTCGGATAACCGTAGTAATTCTAGAGCAAAACCCGACTTCTGGAAGGGATGCATTTATTAGATAAAAGGTTGACGCGGGCTCTGCCCGTTGGTCTGATGATTCATGATAACTCGAGAGATCGTATGGCCTTTGTGCTGGCGACGCATCATTCAAATTTCTGCCCTATCAACTTTTGATGGTAGGATAGTGGCCTACCATGGTGGAAACGGGTGAAGGAGAATTAGGGTTCGATTCCGGATAGGGAGCCTGAGAAACTGCTACCACATCCAAGGAAGGCAGGAGGCGCGCAAATTACCCAATCCTAACACAGGGAGGTAGTGACAATAAATAACAATACTGGGCTCATGGATTGATCGTTAGGTTTCTAGATTAGGGTTTATCGATAGAGTTCTTAATCTAAATTTGTGTTTAATACTTGTAGCTTGATTGACCATCTAGCTACTGCATCTTAGGTTAATCAACTCACCGAAAGTGTTGTTGAATTACCATGAATAATTTAGATAAGCAAAGAATCATAGCCTACGGAAGTAGAACTATGAAACTTTGTGAACATATCAAACTTGGACTTTTCATGCATGTTTTAACTACTTGATTACATGAGGGAGTTGTGTGATTTTGATTTTTTAGACATAGTAATTATTGCTACGAGAGTAGATCAATTTATCTAATCGTTGTTTGAGTTCTAGAACATATATCTATCAATATTTCTCTAGTTTAATTTATCTAATTTTATTAATTCATGATACCTTGCGAATTCCTTATAGCCCAATGCTTCATCTATTGAACTTCTCCGATTGTTTACTTGCTTTTAAGTTTATATTTATATTTTCGTCATAATTCATAATCCCAAAACAAACACTCTTATTTTCCATCTTAGCTTAACTCGACTTTTATAATTTGTAGTGTGATTCTTGGTCTCTATGGATTTTATCCCTAAATACTACAATCGTTTGTTGTGCACTTGTAGTTTAGGTTGGATTATCTCAAGGTTAAAACTTTGAGGACATCAATACCCCAGATCGATCGGATTGTCTCTCTTGCAGGTGGATCGGCGGCTGCGACGGATCTACTCGAACTCGCACACAACATCGCTTCAAATTGCTATCTTATTCGCAAACACATAACGGATCAAAAATTTCTTTAAAAACTTAGAAATGTTTTGATTTTTACTCAAGAACAGATGGACGAACTCTTCAAGAACACTCGAAGATTGATCAGAATTTTCAAGAATTTGGACGGAAAATTCAAATAATAACGGCGGCGAAGGAAGAATACGGCGGTGGCAAAGTTTTGTGATGGGCTAACCCTAAAAACACTTAGCAAATAAAAGAGAAAAAAGATGAGAGAGGCTACATGTTTTTTTTAGAAGGGAGGATTATGAAAAACTAAGGAAGAAATTGGTTTATATAGAAATTTTTGGGCCGAGTATGGTGTAATTGGGCCTTGGAAAAGACCCAGAAACAAAAGACAATTATACCTGCGTGAAAAAAGCAAAAAATTACTAAGTATCAAGAATTGACGATCCGACCACGAGTACTTGCCGTAGATCGGCATCAAACCAAATCGTCGTTCTTGATATCCCCACTTCATCGTTTATCACGTCAAGCATTATCGGATCAACATGTTTGTTATGCGGATCGTCGCTTTCACCAATAAACGGCATTGCTCCTTGTAACTGCAACTCATCACACAATTATCAAATCAGACCGTCGTGATTTTGGCTCATTATGATTATGGCTCTACGTGAAATCTTTTGGTCCAGCACGATTCGCGTATCCTTGAAACCCTAGATCGCCTTATAACTTTTTTTGATGAATCGCCATCATTCATCACTATATGTGCATCGGTTCGGCTAACTTAATCATTGCCATATTGGCATTAATTAAGAACTATGCCTCGTCATCATCACTAAGGCATTGGATCGTCATCATGTTTGGCTCGTCAAGCTAAGTAGGTCGGATCGGCATCAACATGTTTCCACTTTGTCTTCATCACTTGGCGGGTTTGCGTTGGTACGACGTTACACAAAATCAACACGCATGATTGCATCTTCGAGAATGATGATCATAGGTCATTGTTCACACGTAGTCACATCGTCATTAATCAGCTCGACAATAATTCTTCTCCCGAATCGTCATCACACTTCCACACGACATCGACAAAATCACCAGGTCATCAACTATCCTTTGCGGCTCCTCATCACTTGTACTTTCGGATCATCAAAGAACAACATCGGTATGGTTGTAACATCACATCATCACAAATGCGTCATCGCATCAACATACTTATTCGTGAATCAACTCGTCGTCAACGTTGGATCATCATCATAGGAGATCCACGTTGGCGTCTTTGGCGTCGGGTCGGCATCGCTAACAAACCGCATCGGTATGCTTGCGTCATTGGCTCGGCATCGTCACCTCTGGCTTGGCACCATCACCTTTGGCTTGGCACCATCAAACTTCTTCGATTCACATTATTGCGAAAAACCGTTAGGATCGGCTTCAATGCATATATGGTCTAAACGGCAATCGATTCTTCAACTAAACATCCTTACTTCAACATTCTTATCACTAGCACTATTGAATTGAGGGGCTAAATGTAGGGGTCGAATTACACCCCGAAGAATTGACGGCCTAAAAACGACTAAGTATGGATTGACTCGAAGATCCAATGAACCGGCTAACCGAAGATTAAACCAGAGAACCAGAAGATTTATGCAGCTGGCCAACAAACCATTTCAAGTCAGCCTAGTAATCAAGCCTGATATGATAATGGACCAGCAGCTTGAACCTGATCTTGGAGCTAAGGAGCAGCTTGAACCCGAGGATGTGCAAGGAGTTTTAAAGTTACCAATTGGACCCATCAAAAGATTTAAAGCTAAAAAATTGACATTAGCATATTGCTAAGTCAGGCTAAAAGCAACCTTGGTATCATAGCTAATCCAACTACTCTAGTTATGATTCAAGCTAACTAAAGGTTATCAATGAGAGGTGTGTGACTTGTGCTCTTTTTCCCTTGTTCAGGTTTTTCCTATTGGGTTTTCTAGACAAGGTTTTTAAAGAGGCTTGTTCACACATTCTTTAATCTGGCCCCATTGATAACAAGCTTAATAAGGCCCATTTTTGGGTGTTTTCTTTTGAATTTTTTTTTTGAGTCAAATAATAAGTTAAAGAGTTGAATTTTGTTTTTCTAGGTGCTCTGCATGTAGATTATTTATTGTGAACGTTTTTCAAGTCTTCTCTTCTCTCTAAGTATTCTAAGTTTTTCATTCAATAAAATCATCAAAGTTTTTATCAAAAACCTTTCTACAATCTGTTTGATCTTGTTGGAGTAAAATCCAATATCTTGTTATTACTTTGGTGCGTTTATCCAAAGCTGGAGCAAGATGGGTAGTTCAAGAGTTTCTCCATCACTCTTGAAAGTATTTTTCAATCCATCGAATCTGAACATCAATCACAAAATCACTTATCTATCAATCTGCTGCATCCACCTCTATTTCAATCCTTTCATCTTCAATCCGCTGCATCATCAAATGATCTCTTGTGATCTGATCTGAATCAACCAACGAAGTGACACATTGGGCTGACATCCTCTCCAAGATAGTGTCAAAGCCTAGAATACTATTTAACAAGTATTTATGATACAAGATTTGGTGTCTTTGCTTAGTTTCTTCGATCAAAAGGCTTGGAATCAAAGGATGAGAATCTCAACCCAATGAATCCTAATAACGATTCTCGGATCAGATGGAAAAGAAGTGAACCACACAAGATGTGAAAGTCTCGTGATAAATCACACGTATCAAGCCAAGGAGGTACTGGTCTCGACTAAGCTTGAGATAGAGCAGGCAGCGGCTACTCAGAGGTAAAAGAAAGTCTTGTTTATATTGATTAGGTAAAAAGTTGTAATCATACAATGCTGAAGGAGAGCTTTATAAATAGCTCGACAGCCTTGACCTTCTAGGGTCGAAATAAAAGGAAAGAAAATAAAATACATATCATTGTTTCAAGAAAAGGAAAGACTATCTCTCACATTGTTTTTAAACTTAGAAATGAACAGAAATAAACTTGCTGAATCAAAGAAAAGATTGAACAGAGTTTATAGAGTTTAGAAATATTAAAGAAAATAAATAACTTATCTTTCTTTACCTAAGACACGTCTGACTTTGGTATATATGGACATTTGGCTCCTTCTCTTATCTTTCATCCACTCATATTCTCTTTATTTAATTATTTGATTACAAATATTCACTCTTGGGCCTGAATCATGTTGATCAGCTGGTGGACTTGAGCTGGAAGTGCTAAACGTGTCCAAAGCCCTTGAATCATCTTGTATGCATCACACATGGAGCCATCTTGAGCGTGTTCTGGTTCCTTGAGAATTATGGGTGCGTCATGGCCTTCCTCTTGGTCTAGGAGCTCGTTGATGAATGCATTGAACTTGTGTTGGATAGCTCTTGCTCGGCTGCGTGTGATGGCACCTTCTGGCACAGTTGGGACTTGTACTTGATGTTCTTGAATACACGGATTAATTGAGTCCGTGGTCGTTTCCAAGACTCAAAAGAGCACTTTTAGGCCCAGACCTCGGACGAAATTTCGTGTCTGGTGTGAGTTATCCATGAAACAACCAAGCTTTTTTTTTAATTAATCCTAAACAATTCTATTGCGGAAATAAACATAAACCAGATAGTTCAATAAACCAATTCAATAACCAAAATTCCAATTCCAGAATACAACAATGAAATTCCAGAGTATGAAAAACCATAAATCTAACAACCTAAACATCGAGGTTCACTAGAGCTAACAACAACCCTAATCATCCTCTTCCTAAGGCCTTGATTCTGCGATCACACTTTTCCTTTACCTGCATCACATGAAAAAAGAGATGCGTAAGTAAATAATAATTACTTAGTAAGACGGTCCTCCCGTCTACAGGCTAAGTACGCATATACCAAAAATCAAACAATAAACAATTCAAAAATGTTCAAGTAGAATCAACAGGGTGTCCATCGACACTACCACTAGGTGTCGATCGACACTTCAACAAAAGTGGCGTCGATCGACACTACCACTAGGTGTCGATCGACGTTTGATCAACGTTGGTGTCGATCGACACAACCACTAGGTGTCGATCGACACCCTATTCTCAACCCGAAGAACATATCAAATACTAAAACACAAAACACAATTTATAATACAAAATCATCACCTGAACGCACGAAATTCACATCAACACACAACCAACAACATGTTCTACCACAAGGGACATCTATAACCATTTATCACTCGAGTTCTAGCCTATACGAGCCTACGGTCACGCACCCACCTCGATTATACAAATTGAGGAAAGGAAAGGATTGAGACAGCGACAAAAACATACTCAAACTACCCTGAAAGCTTTGATTCCTCGCTGGAAACCCCAAGGAAAACGAACCACCGAACTCTCGTGACGACACAATAAGAAAACGAGCTCAAGAACATCGAAAACGACCAAATCACTCAACAACTTAGAAAACCATCTTATCTATTCACTTTTCACATGTTTTCCTTCTGAAAACGATCATCAATTGCGGCTGGTCTTTATATAACACGACCTAGGGTTACGCACCCAAACCGCGTTAAACCGAGCGATTAAATTTAAACCGAAATAACCCGCATAACTTGGTATCGATCGACACCCCTTCCAAATTTCACATTTTTGTTTCGGGATGTTATAATCCATATCTGAGCAGTTTTGACCCAAAATATGTTTTCGCCCGAAGTGAAACCCTAGAAGAATCACCAACCTAGAACAACTTTGTATCACTATATATACTTGCTTTTAGCCTCTCTACAGAGAGAAGCAACCCTAGGAATCACACAAATCAATAATAAAACATGTATTTTCATTTCTCTTTTGTTCTTCATTAATATGTCTTGTTAAAGAGCGATGAAGAATCGATGTTCTTCTCTATCTTTGTTCTAAGAGATCCATGCATCCCTAGCACTTTATTTATCACGAATTTACTATGTTGTATCCTCTACTCTTGCTGCTACATGTTCAATAACATGTTAGAGTAGTTGCTTGTTAGATTTAAAGTTATTTTAAAGTTCCATGTTGCATATATTACACTTTCTGTTGAGTTTGATTCTAGATTGATTATCTATCTCTATATATGCTTAAAGATTGATATAGCGTAGCCAACTAGTGATCAATCTAAGGTTGATATATTCTCCAAAAGCTATTATATCGCCGGATCTAGTATTTGATAGGCTATGCGTCTTAATAATTTGAAAGGTTAGTTAAGGAGTTTAGTGAACAATCAAATCTCAACCATATTGCGTGTTTTCAGCTTGTAATAACCATTGAAACTTGAGTCTATTATGGTAGAGAGCATAGGGATCGGAGCCACGAAAGTGAAAAGATTCTACCTCCGTGATATGAGTTCTAAAACACTAGTTTCGACCTCTTTAAAGCGGTGTCTTATAGGTTGCATATGTTCTTTATATTGTTTTTGTTTTGTGTGCTTTGATTTATCTATCCATTTACTCGTTTATTTGATTTTGCTTCATTCATTACATTTTTCAAAAACCCCAAAACCAAATATATTTTCACTTAGCTTATTCTGCATCATATAGATTTGTAACGTAACAACTTAGTGCCATGTCGATCGACCCCTAAGTACTACAATTCTCAAATGTGCACTTGCATATTAGGGTTTAAATTATTAAAACTCTATGCATTCTTTTAGAGAGCATCACCCTTCTAGCATGAAAAATAATCACAATCAAAAACACAATTGTTCCATACTTTCTCTTCTGGTTCCTCTATGGGTTTAGGTGTTTAAGTGTTCCGTAAATAGTTGCTAAAAGTTGTGGAAAACTTCTTGTAAGTTGCAATTAGAACCCATCTAGCACGAAATATAACCACACTTTAAAATAATTTCTAATAAATCTCTACCTTGATGGACGATTTAGATTAATCATAAAAACCCTAATGAGAAATTAGCTCATTTAGTCGCCTACAAATAAATGCCTTTATTCCATCATAAAGACATCCCGAATGATCATAAACAGATCCGAATTCATAACACCTAAAAGATAAGTTTATAAGCAAGGGAAGAGAAACCTAACTCCTAACTCATAGATCAGGCTTTCCGTCTTCCATCATAATATCATTCAGGATTTCATCTTCCGCTACTATGAAGAAAGGTAACCTTATAAACCCTCCTCATAAATTGTATTATGTGATTAACATAGATGTTTCAAGTTCTTAGGGTTCATGTAAAATTATACTTATAGAAATGTGGTGCTTTAGTTTAGTGGTCAAGTTATACTTATAATAGTAAAGAAAATGACTACGCCCAAGTTATTGCTTTTTTGGTATTAACTAATGAACCCAAAAATATGGACCTCTCAAGCCAAGCACATTCAAGTTAGCGCTTTTTTGGGTTTAAGCTATACCGAACTTGGACTAGTTCAAAAAACTTGTACATGATTAAGTTTTAATTGTTCTGGAAAGAACATGTTGTTTTAGTATAAACAAAATTGTAAATAAGTTTGGCATAGAATTTTCACAAGAAAAAACTGTGCATACGAGTACTCACATAGTTTCTCTTTTTTCAACATTGAGCGACAAATGGCTAGCCCATTAGCTTAATCCTTACATTCGCAGAGAGTGGGACTTGATCTCGGGTGTGATGGTCAACGCCATAATAGAACTTTTTTAAGCAATGGCTTAGGTCACCATTTTTTTTTAGAAAGTTTAAGGGCATCAATTCTTTTTGTTTGAAAAAAGTTTAAGAGCATTTTTTTATTCTTGATTTTATTTAGTTACAACATTAATCAGACATTAATAGTTTTGTAGTAAGCAAAATCTAGATCCATTATAGAAACATGGGCTCCTTCAATTTTTGTGTAAAAAACAAAAACCAATGATAAATGTTAAAATATTAAGGTAACTAGAGAGGTTTGTTTTATCCTCTGTTATGTTAGATAAAAAAAAAAGAGTCACCTTTGTTAAAGAAGACATTAATTTGATTGTTGCCGAGGAACCGAGTCGACGTTCTTCTGAGTCTAGAACCAAACCAACGGATCTGAAATCCGAGATTTTGAGATTAAGGTATATTTCGAATTTGGTGACATTAAGATTCGAATCGATGTGATTAGAATTTTATTTTTGTTAATTGACTTGATGAGCTAAGCCTCGAATCATGCTTTGTTATCGATTTGATGAGTTTACAATTCCAATTTGTTTGTAAGAATATGTGATTTCATTAGATCTTTCTGATTCAATCTGATTTTGGTATTTAACGATGTGCTTTTTTCATCCCGTTGTGCTCTTCAGTGGTAAACTATGATCAGCTTGGCTGTAAAGGTTTTTGAAGTGGATTATGAGTTTTTTAAGTGCATAATGAGGGTTTTTAAGTGGATTATGAGGTTTTGTAAAGCGGATTATGATTATAATGGATTTCCTTGTTTTATGTCTGATCATGGTGTAATATTGGAACTATATTCTCTGTTCGGAGTGTGGAGTTTGACAGATAATAAGCATTGGGATTTTAAGTTTGATGTTGATAGGGGAGCTTCTGTTACCTTTGTTAAGGAAGACATTAATTTGATTGATTTTGTCAAGGATTTGTGTGAAGACTATGGAATTAATGGATTTGGAGTGAAGAATAGTTATGCAATACCGGATAGACCAAAGTTTCCCCCAATCTTTCTCAGGAATGATAGACAATTGCAAGCATTCATGAAAATTTTTGTAAACAGTGGTGGACTTCTTCAGCTATATGTGTCAGTCGACGAGGTATGTGTTTCCATTTTGTGTGCTTTTTTGTGTATAGGTTGTTATGTAAGGTGTTCCTATCTTTTCATAAAGTGGTGAAATCTTTTCTTTAACAGAGAAAAACAAGCTCAATTGCATTGACAGAGAATAGCAACACTGCTCATGATGATCCACCTTGCCTTCTTCTGCAGAATCAACAAAGTCAGTCAAAAGGAAGGATTGAGGATGACGAAAACACAGAACATAGACGATCTTCAAGTGCTGCTTCTAAATCTTGCTTTATGTCGAGGGAGGTATTGCTAAGCAACAATCTTTATAAGTGTATGACTATCATTTATAACATTTTGATCAGTTTTTAAAAAATTTTATAATCTTATTTAGGAGCAGATACAAACAAGCTCAATCGCAATGACAGAGAATAGCAACACTGCTCGTGATGATCCACCTCGCCTTATTACAATAGAGGTTTTTACAAGGACATATTATACTTTAAAAACCATATAATCTGCTTAAAACCTTCATAATTGTTTTTTTTTAGATTGATGATGTATTTGATATATCTTTTTTTTTAACAGGGCCAAAGTCAGTCAAAAGGAAGGATTGAGTATGACGAAAACAACGAACATGAATGATCTATAAGCGCTGCTTCTAAATCTTGTTTTATGTCGAGTGAGGTATTGCTAAGCAACAATCTTTATAAGTGTATAACTATCATATCTAACATTATGATCTGCTTTTAAAAAGCTTTGTAATATTATTTAGGAGCAGGTACAAACAAACTCAATCGCAATGACAGATAATAGCAACATTGCTCGTGATGATCCACCTCGCCTTTTTACAATCGAGGTTTTGACAAGTACATATTCTACTTTAAAAAACCTTATAATCAAATTAAAAAATTTATATTCAATACTATAAAGGTTGTAATCTGATTTACAAAACCTTATCATCTGAATATATATATTCTTGTAGAGACAAGTAAGTCAAAACGGAGGATAGAGAAAGACGAAAACATCGAACATCAACGATCTGCAAAAGCTGCTCCAAAATCTTGTTCTATGTCGGATGAGGTTTGTCTATCAATAATCTTTTTTTGAAAACATTATAATCAGTTTTAAAGAGCCTTATAATCTGATGTAAAATAATGACCAACTTGCATATATTTTTGTGTTTTTTTATAACGTGTGTTTGGATCTGAAACTTCATCAATCTCTGCTAATCGTAGTGCTCGAGATAGGGGACACATTTCATCTTCTTACAGAGGTCAGGTTTCGTCTGCTGATACGAATGGTGGTGAATTGTTTATAGGGAAGATATTCAGAAACAAGCCAGAAATGGTAAAATTGTTGAAGGCTGTTGCAATGAAGGAGGGCTTCGAATATAAGGTTTATAAATCAGATGGTGGTAGGGTGATTGCTTATTGCATTGATCGTAAAAAAAGTTGGAGGATTCGAGCAATCAGGGTTCATGCTTCGGAATTTTTTTGCATTACCAAATATGTTAGCAAACACAGTTGCGATAGTTCCTTGAATAATCTAAATCATCGCTAAGCTACTGCCAAGACATTAGCGACAATGGTTAGTAGGCATTTCAAAAGAGGACATATTTGAACAGACCTAGGTAGCTTGTTGACTATGTTAGAAATAATCAAGGAATTGAAATTTTGTATCAAAAGGTGTGGCGAACTCAAGAAGAAGCAACAAATATTGTTAGGGGGACAGTGGTTGATGGATATGAGATTTTGCCGATGTGGTTGCATATGATGCAGAAGAAGAACCCCGGTACAGTGATTGCGGTTGAGGTTAATAGCTATGGAAAGTTTAAGTATGCATTCTTGGCTTTAGGACAATCAATTACATGGTTTAAATTGATGAAGAAAGTAGTTATCATGGATGGTACGTTTTTGAAAAAAAATTTAAAGGAAATTTGCTCGCTGCATCGGCGCAAGATGGGAACTTTCAGTGTTTCCCTATTGCTTTCGGTATAGTAGATTATGAGAACGACAAATCTTGGGACTGGTTTTTGAAGAAGTTGAAGACGATTATACCCGATGAACCAGATTTGGTTTTTGTGTCCGGTCATGCGATGTGTATTGTGAATGGTTTAACGATCAATTATCCAGCTGCTCATCTTGGGATCTACGTATATCATTTGCAGAAAAATCTTGAGACGAGATTCAGGAATTATCCGCTTAAAGTTGTTGCACTACAAGCAGCTAATGCTTACACAATACAAGAATTTGAAGAACTATTCAGGTATTTAAATAGGATTATAAGGTTCTTTATATAGGATTATAATGTTTATTAAAGATGATTATAATGTTCTTTAATAGGATCATAAGGTCTTTGAACTGGATTATACGGTTATTTAAAGATGATTATAATGGATTACATGGTTTTTATATTGGATTATATGGTTTTCAGGAAACTTGAGCTTGCAGATCCAGAGATGGCAAATTACCTGATAAAAGCATATTTTAAAAAATGGGCACATGTTTACGCTCCGGCCAATCGATACAACATTATGACATCAAACTTAGCTGAGTCTTTGAACTCTTTGTTGAAAGAGGCCCGGGAGTATCCTATTGTGTGTCTTCTTGAGATGATTAGGTCTGTTCTTACAAGCTAGTTTTGTGAGCGACGTGATGAGGCTGGTCATCATAAGCATCCTGTTACAAAGAATGTGGGTGATAGGATGAAGGGGTTATTTAATCAGAACTCACACTGGTTCGAAGCTCATCGAGTGGATCAATTTGAGTTTGAAGTGAGTGCTCATTTTGTATGTTTGATATCGAAAAATTCTCTTGCGCTCATGCAATCATTGCTGCAAAAAATGTCAAAGTTTCTGGAAACAACTATGTTCACGATGTTTATTCTACTAAAAGATACAACTGTTGTTATGAAACTTCATGGAGAACACGTTTTGTCTTCGATATAAAGATGGTTTAAATTTTCTTTTACAAGTGAAAGCAATCATATTCAGAGAGTATTCATCATGTGGGCGATAAAGCATTTTAGAACATTCCTGATCATGTTGCCTAATTTGTATGTTTGTTGCCACCTTCAACACGCGCCCCTAGTGGTAGAAGAAGGACGAAAAGGATAAAAAGCAGTTGGGAGTATGGCAGGTATAAAACCAAATAATACAAATGCAGTAGGTGCCATCAGAAAGGACACAACAAGAAAAATTGTGTGAATCCAATCAAGGGATTCCATATCCGTTTGAGAGGCTCTTTCCATATTCCAAATATTATTTTTAAAGAAGACTATATTATTTGAAGATTATGAGGATTGAAACTGAGATTTTGTGTTTTTAAACAAGATTATGAGGTTTGTTAAAGAAGATTATGAGGTTTATTAAAGAATATTATGAGACTATTCAATTATATCTTTTTGAGAAGATTATGAGGTTTATTAAAGAATATTATGAGGATTTTCTAATATATCTTTTTGAGAAGATTATGAGGTTTTCTAAAAAATATTATGAGGATTTTCAAATATATCTTTTTGAGAAGATTATGAGGTTTATTTAAGATTTTCAAAAATGATTAAGAAGATGATTATTTTTTGAACACGATTATGAGGGTTATTAAAGACGATTATGAGGATTCAAAAGTATATTATCATATTTATTAAAAAGATTATGAGGGTTATTAAAGAAGAATATGAGGATTTTCAAATATCCAAAATGAGATTTCATAAAACCATATTCTAAAATAGAATTTCAAATATCAGAAACATAAAAGTCAGATATGTCCTACGATAAATAAAATAAACAATGTTACAACTTGTGTTCCTGTTCCATTTAGTCTTCTCCTAGTACTTTCTTCCAATTCACCCATTCAGCCTGAAAAAATGGTAAAAAAAGAAATAATTATGACAGATGAAATAGAAACATTATTTATTTTGCTTTATCAAAAGAAAACAATAACCACTTACATTGATAACCTTGGTAAGTTTCAATGCCTTGTAGCAGATTTCTGGATCAACGTCACTCACTTTGTCCGGGTGGGTAATGAGCAATGCCTTTCCCTTGGTCATCCTCACATCCTTTATTGTAACTCTCCTCTCAGTTTTAGTCCAAATAGAACTGTATGTCACCCATTTATCAAATGCGGAACGCCAAAGGATCTAAAACATCGAAAAAAACATTTGAAATATGTATAACTGAGAAAGATACTTTGATTTATTAAATAGGTGCATCCACAACATACCTTGTGTAGATTCCTTATCATATTACGGAAGTTAAAAGAAAGTTCAATTTTCCTTGCCAACCATTTATTCACATAGCCATCTTCTTTTTCCTAAGCAGTTAATTCCTGTCTTGGCGGCGGCGTTGAGGGTGTCTGGGAGCTCTCAGACTGAAGGCTCTAGCCCTGGCAAGAAGATCCATGGGTCCTCTGCACTTGGCTCGATTCATCCGGCCCTGGTGCTCTTGGTTCATTTCATCATCAGACAAAAACACATAGTTTGGGTCATCGTTTTGTCCGTCTGTTTCTTTCTCTTCTTCTTTCTCTTCTTCAGTATCTGATTTTACTTCTTCAACAATCTAATTGTAAAAAATGTAAAGAATTATAAAAATGTATGAGAAGGTAGATTATAATTTACTATTTTAGTGAAGGCAATTTTCATACAGGAATGGTTGTGTCTTCATTTGAATAGTTTTCCTCTTTGTTTTGAGTTGTTGTATCATCATCTTCATCCTTTGCATCTTTTGCACCCTCAGCATCCTCTGCACCCTCTTCTTGATTCTGCAGAAGAAAATGCTCCAAAAAAACCTTATAATCCACTATCATTAAACCTAATCCACATTAAACAACTTCATAATTTACTTTAAAAACCATATAATCATCCCTATAATCCACTTTAAAAAACTTTATGTCGAACAAAAAAACATTATCAAAGGCAAAAATATAGAGTTTGTGTATGTATATACCTCATTCTGTTTTTCAAATTCTTCTTCATCATAAATAGTTTCTGCAGAATCACTCGAATCGTCAGAGTTAGCGTCTTGGGTTCGAGGTTCACTAGCCTGCAAAAAAAATAAAAAGACTTGTGAAGATTAGTAGTTCAAATTGTATGTAGTCCAAAAACGAGATAAGTTTAGTATACCGCATTCTTATTTTTGTTTACTTATGGTTCTTTGCGTGAAAGATATTCAGCCTGCGAAAACAACTATACAATGTGATTAACATAGGAAGGACATTTTATAATATAATATGTTAACATTTTTTCATTTTTGTTTTACCTGCTCCTCTGTTTCATTCATCATCCTCTTCACGTATGATTCCATTGCGTCCTAGCGAGCTTTCAACTCTTGACAAATATTGATTATCATATCAAGTTTGTCGTCAACGGACATCCATATTCGCCTCGAACTCCCACCGTCGGTGCCTCCAAAACTCCTATTCCTTTTCTTTCCAACATTACTTCCGTCTCATGCTTCCCTCGCAACATTGCATCCACCTCCCGCCACCGCTTTCCCCTTACGGACAATACGAACATTTGTCCATCCTCGATTCTAGTCAGCCTTTGTTACTCTGTAATGTTCTTCCACAACAAGTTTGACAAGATCGAACAAATTCTTGTCTTCTTCATTACAGTAAGGATTCAACAACTCTTTGTACTATTGACGGTCACCAATGACAGTTTGAACTTTGAGCTGAGAAAAAATTTGGTATTAAACTGAAACTTTGCCATGTACTCCAAAAAAATTATAATCAACTTAAAAACCTTAACATATACTTTAAAAAAACATATAATCATTATTAAAACCATATCATTTTCTTTAAAAACAATACCACTTCCTTTAGAAACCTTATAATCAAGTTTAAAACCATACAATACGTTATAATTTATCATATGATTTTAAAAATCCTTATATAATGTAAATTAGAATAAAATTGTACCTGGGGGTCTTTTGCAATGTTCCCTAATTGTTGAAGTCTTTGGTATCTTGTCTCTTTCCACTGCAGAATCAGTGGTCGATGATGAAGATCTTCTCTTCTACCAAACTCTCTTCCAAGAATTTCGATCGAAGTTAAAACCTAAAGCTAAAATGCAAACACAAACCCTGGAAGAGTATGATGTTGAAGGCCAGTCTTAAGTGTCAAATCTTTCAAACTACCCAACAGAGATTTGTAGGCCAAAGTTCCCCAGTTGAAGCTGCAAAACATTTCGAAAGACCCTGCTTTTTTCATTTCAATGTTTGTCAGCTTTGTATTGGGATTAATTGCTAGCACTGTGCCCTGCACTATGATGAAAGTACCTGCATGAAAAAAAACAAAACAATTACATATATTTCAAGCTCTGATAATATAAATTTCGGATATTGATTATAAACTTTTAAAACAGTATTATAGGTATCTTTAAACATGATTATAAGGTTCAAAAACAGAGTTATACTGAGGATTTTAAAAAAACCTAGCTGAAGCTTCTATTCATCAGTCAACACAGCTTTTGTTCTCTTCCAAATACTTCAGCAAACCATGCAAATTGATTTGCTTCTTCTCCATCCAAGCATCGATAACTATGTCGTCCATCTTGTTTGTTGTTGTGTCTTCATTGGGCAGACATGTTATCAGCAAGAACTCCCTAAGCGAGAACCGCATTGGTTGCAACAACGAACCACAACTCATCTTTCTTGTTTGTGTCCAACCTTCGTCCCATCATAAAGGTGACAATGCTTCTAGAGAAGAGGGCTTTATCTTGTAATAGAAACTGAATGATGGGCCAGAAAGGTGTTTTTCGTAGAATATTAAAGCAATCATCTCTCATGGTTGCCCTTACCCTATTTATATAATGTTTCTTAAAACAATAGAGATTCATTGCTACGTCGATATCTTCTTTGTTTTCCACCTTTTGAGGCAAAATCAATTTATCTGCAGACATTTTGTGTAAATCTGCAAAATAAATCAAAACAACTAGTGAATACAGAGATCTAGAACCTTAAATAACCTCATAATCTTCTTTAAACTTGTTAAAACAACTAGTGAATACAGAGTTCCAGAATACTGTTAAGTAAACTTTAATGCTATTTAAAGAACTTCAAAATCTTCTTTAAACTTGATATAAAAACTTCGTGAATGTATGTACAAAGTTCCAAAATACTAGAATCGATGAAATCTAGAACAAAATATACTCTTATTGAAATCGAAAACCATAAAATCGAGGAAATATAAAGCTATTTACAAATTTTGAAATCAAAATTCAACGAATTGAAGGAATCTAGAACAAAATATAGCTTGATTGAAATCAAAAACCAAAAATCGACGAAATCTAAAGCAATTTATAAAGTTTGAAATCAAAAATCACAGAATCGAAGTAATTTCACCCAAACATTGACAACAATTTCACAAATATTTCAAAATAATTTCATACAACTAAAAACAAAATACTGTACTTAAACCCTAATTTCAGTTATTCAGGAAATCACAACTACTTCTTAAATTACAACTAATCCGTGTCGAAAATGGGCAAAGTTGGTAACAAATTGATTTTACCTTTTCGATTTGCAGATTTGATTCTTTGTATCAGTGTTCTTCGAGAGTCTCTTTTGTAGTCTCAGGGAAGAAGATGATGAAATAGAAGAAGACAAACGGTTTTTTGTCGTATTTGTTGCTTTTTAGGGTATTAAATTGAAAATGATAGTGGGCATTATTCATAACCGTTAAATGATAGTGGGCCTTATTCTTAACCGTTTATGTTCGATTTAGAAGATATTGTGGGCCTTTCTGGTTTATTTTTGAATCAGGTGGGCCTTATTCATATAATCTTATTTAAAAATCATATTATCTTTTTTAAAAATATTCATAATATGTGGGAAAAAAAGCCTGTGAAATTCAAATGGTTTTACACACACACAAAAACGTGTGTTTAAATCTCATAATTTGATTTAAAAAATCTTCAAATCATATTATGAGGTTTATTAACTTAATCAACAGTTATTAAAACATTTCATTCATATAGAATGTCCAGAAAAAGCCCATTAAAAGCCCAAATATGGAATATATACAGTTATTAAAAGTAAAAATAAAGCCCATTTTCTTTAAGTAACCGTCTTATATGCTATAAACTCTCCATTTTCTCTCTTTTGTCTAACACTTCCTTTCACATCAGTTGCTTTTTCATCAAAGAAAATAGAGGAATACAAAGAGCAAAAATCCTTTTCATCTTTTTTATTGTTGGAAATCTTGTAAGTATAACACTATCGATACAATCTACATCTATTTCTCTTCGATTCGAGTCTTGTTGTGTAGAAAAATCAGTTTTTTTGGAAATTTTTTGGAAAAACCCTAATTTTTATTCTGACTAACGATTTTTGGGGAAATGTAGGTTTTTTTTGTTTGGAATGACTTTTTATGAGTAGCGAAATAGAGTTTCGAGGCAAAAAATAGTATGAATTATTTTACAAAAATTTTGTTCTGTGTTGAAATTTTTGGTACTGTTTTAGTGTATCACTGCTTTTCGTTTTGTTTTTTAGTGGATAAAAGTTGTGGAAATGGGTTTGTACGATAAGCAAATGTGAGAAAAATGTTTGTTTGTTTTTCTTTGCGTCTCTGTGTGTTTACAAATCAAATCTGCAAACTTCTCTCTCCTGCGTGTATGTGTTTTTTTTGCTTTTAAAACATCCGCTTTTGTAACTGTTTATCAAACATTATAATTATTTTTTTAAAAACTTCATAATCTTCTAATTTTAAAACACCATAATCTTGTTAAAAATGTCATAATCTTACCTTATATTGTTTTTTTTAAAAACTCTATATTTTTGTTTAAAAACCTTATATTTTTGTTTAAACAACCTCATAATGTTATGTTTTATTAATTATTTGTTTCTTTTCACAGAGTTTCAGTGATGGTTGTGAACTACCTAGTGATTTGTTCTTGGCATACAAGAACAATTCCACAATACACAGGCAGGTTAGGATTGAACGCGATCACGAATCTTCTCCATCGGCTGAACCGTCCCCGATTTTCACTATTGTCTTCAAGTTTGTTATTGGTGTTGGCTTCCGTCACTACATCTCTTGGATTATGACTGAGTACTGCACTTTGATGAACATAGCTTCGAGCCAATTGGTTCTCCGGTCCTAGGGTCTCATTCACGCTCTGCAAGCATTGGGAGATTTGACAGGATTTCAGATTTCGGGATCGATGATCGCTAATGCGTTTCGTCTTGGCCCTGTTCAAGGCAATCTTCGAAGATTCTGTAACATCCGCGACCCAGAAATGTGAATTCTGGTGGTCGTGTCAAGCGACACAGGCAGTGTGTCGATCGACACGGGGATTTTTTTTTTGTCGATCGACACGGCCCTTGGTGTCGCTCGACACTTACATTTTCTCAGCTGAGTAATTAACTTTTTAATTACGGTTTTTGGCTCGGTTTAAGGGAGTTAAGCCCTAGGTCTGAGTTTATAAACTCGTGTTAATCGTGGCCGTAGGCTAGAGGGCAGAAATCTTGAGTTTTTAGAGAATTGAGAGAGTGAATAGTGTTTTGAGGGAATTGTTGCAAAGAAATTCTCCCGAAACCGTATCATTCAAGTTCTAGAACCATTACTTGTCGTGTCGTCATGTTTCTGGTGTTTTAGAAGTCTGGTCGTGCCGTTACCTGTCTCATCCGAACCCCCTTTTTGTTCCTATTAAGCCAAGGTGAGTTGTGACCGCGGTTTCTAGGCGATGAGGATTTTCGGTGATGTTTTCTGATTGATTGATAATGTGGAATTGTATGATGTCGATTATGTGATGTTTGTGGATTGGATTCTTGTATCGTCGTGTTATTGTTGCAGGTTTTGCGACTCGTGTAACCGGAATCGAGTCTCGAGAGGAGAAAGACTCGATTCTGCGTTTCAGTGAGGCGTGTTGATCGACACCAGGAGGTTGTCGTTCAACACGAATAATTGTTGAGTGTCGATCGACACTTGTGTAGTGTCGATCGACACCTGTGTGGTGTCGATCAACACCTGTGTGGTGTCGCTCGACACAGAGTTTTTGGTCGTGTCGATCGACGCCTCTGTGGTGTCACTCGACACGCAACTCTGTTTTTCCCGAATTGTGTTGATTTTATATCATTGAGTTGTGTTATGTACTGAATCGGTTTATATTGGTTGTGTTATTGATTATTTGAGCCTGCTTATTACGCCGGTGGACGGGATGAGCAACTCACTAAGTATTTATGAAATACTTACGCAACTCTTTCCTATATGTTGCAGGTAAAGGAAAAATGTGATCGTGGAATCGAGGCATCGGAAGAGGATGATAGGGTCCTTTGTGTCATTTTATTAGCCTAGTGAACCGTTGCCATAGGTTGCTAGATTTAATTATTCATTCCTGAGCCGGTGTTTGATTACTTTAGAATTATTTGGAGTAATTGGTTATTTATTATATTGAAGACTTGTTGGTTTTACTTGATTTATTTATTTAAATGAATTATTGTTTCCGCAGTAGAAATGGTTAGGTTTTAAAAAAAAATCCTTGTTGTTTAATTTTCGTATCAGAGCCTAGACGGTTTTAGGACAATGGAATTTGGATGTCTGAGACTATGTGTTTAAATTAATTTTTGTGTTTAGTCAATTTAATAGAGTCTTAGTATCATCTTCTTCTGCCTTTTAAAATGATTATGCGGTAAGTGTCTGATTGATTGATTGTGACTTCTTGTAAATTATTGTCCTGTTCTATATGAGTGCAGAGAGATGGACGTCGGAGCTAGAGGTCGTGGACATGGTAGGGGTCGTGGCAGGGGTCGTGGACGTGGTCGTGGATCGTTGTCGAGTCGTCTTCGAGTGCTACGCATGCGTCAGAGACTCCTATGCATCATGTGGGATCCGTGGGCGAGCCCAGTGGTAACGCTAGTGTGAGTTTTGTGGGCGTCAGGAGGGGCGCCGGTATGGCTGGCAGAGGAGCAGGCCCAGGTGTGGGTGCTGTTCCAGCTCAGAATCGTTGGGAGCGTATGGAGGGCTTTATGGCGCAGTTATTGGAGCGGTTTCCGGCAGCAGTTCCAGTTCAGGCTCCTGTGGTGCCTCCTGTGCTGCCCCCAGTGGCAGAGGTGCAGCTGACGGAGGTGCGTCCGTCTTACCTGGAGATGGTGAGTCAGATGCGGCAGATGAGTACGGCATTCTTCTTGGGTGGTGTTATCTCCGAGGATGCTGATGAGTGGCGTATGCGCGTAGACTCAGACTTCGTAAATTCTTTAGTTGGTGAATTGTTGTTTGTTTCTGCTATTTTGCTTGTGTTAGTCTAGTAGGGTTCTCAACACATATGAATTGTGTAGGGACCTTGTTAGTGGGAGGTTTTGAGCCCCATGTACTTTTCGATTCTAGAGCATCCAACTGTTTTATTACCCCGGAGCATGCCGAGGGCACTGGTCTCCGTAGCAGCGTGGGTGAGTATTCGGGTTTGGTCAAGGTGGCTGGAGGTAGATTCCTGGCTACTTTGGGCCGTGCTAGAGCAGTTGATGTTCAGATTGCTGGGTAGTCAATGCCAGCAGATTTGGTGATCAGTCCAGTGGAGTTGTACGACGTTGTCATGGGGATGGATTGGTTGTCTCATTATAGAGTTCATCTGGATTGTTATCGAGGTAGAGTGGCCTTCGAGTGTGATGCTGAGAGGTTGACGTTTAAGGGAGTGAGACCGACTTTAGGAAGTCTCGTGATTTTAACGGTTCAGGCAGTGCAGATGATCGAGCGTAGATGCAAGGCTTATTTAGCGACGATTTCTATGCCAGAGTATGTGGGTAAGGTTGTTGTGAGTGAGATTCAGGTCGTTCGGGATTTCGAGGATGTTTTTCAGTCGTTGCAGGAATTACTGCCGTCTCGGCCTGATCCGTTTACGATTGAGCTAGAGCCCGAGACAGCTCCTATTTCCAAGGCACCTTACAGGATAGCTCCAGCAGAGTTGGCAAAGCTAAAGAAGCAGTTAGAGAATTTGGCGAGTAAGGACTTTATTCATCCGAGTACTTCACCGTGGGGAGCGCCGGTGTTGTTCGGGAAAAAGAAGGATGGTAGTTTTCGGTTATGTATCGATTACCGGGGACTTAACCGAGTCACTGTGAAGAACAATTACCCTCTCTCAAGGATTGATGAGTTGCTTGATCAGTTGAAGGGTGCTACTTGGTTCTCCAAGATCGACTTGGCATCAGGATACCATCAGATTCCGATCGACAAGGTTAATGTTCGGAAATCAGCTTTCAGGACTAGATATGGGCATTTCGAGTTTGTGGTTATGCCATTCGGTCTAACTAATGCGCCAGCAGCGTTCATGAGGTTGATGAACGGCGTATTTCAAGACTATCTGGATGTCTTCGTGATTATCTTTATCGATGATATTCTGGTTTACTCAAAGAGTCCTGAGGAGCATGAGGTGCATTTGTGGTTAGTTCTGGAGAAGCTTTGGGAGCAGAAGCTTTTTGCTAAGTAGAGCAAGTGTAGTTTTTGGCAGAGAGAGATGGGTTTCCTTGGCCATATTGTTTCTGCAGATGGAGTTTTTGTGGATCTGGCTAAGATAGAGGCTATTCGAGATTGGCCTAGACCATCTAATGCAACCGAGATTAGGAGCTTTCTGGGTTTAGCAGGGTATTATCGGCGGTCGATGACAAAGTTGACCGGGAAGGATGTCCTGTTTGTGTGGTCTCAGGAGTGTAAGGACAGCTTTGCAAAGCTGAAAGAGATGTTGATGAGTACACCGGTGTTGGCGTTGCCCAAGCCGCGTAAGCCTTATGCAGTGTACACCGATGCTTCTTGGATTGGTATGGGTTGCGTGTTGATGGAGGAGGGTAGAGTGATTGCGTATGCTTCCAGGCAGTTGAGAGGTGCAGAACGTAATTACCCTATGCATGATTTAGAGTTGGGTGCAGTAATGTTTGCGTTGAAGATTTAGAGATCCTATATGTATGGTGGGAAAGTTCAGATTATCACAAATCATAAGAATCTGCTACACATTTTCACTCAGCCGTTGCTGAATGTGAGCCAGAGACGTTGGGTCGAGCTGTTGGCAGATTACGAGATGGATATTGTTTATCATCCTGGTAAGGGAAATCAGGTAGTTGATGCTTTGAGTCATTGACGTGTAGATTCGGCTCGGGAGTAGGATATTGAGTCACTGGTGAGCGAGATTAATACTTTGCAGTTATGTGCTATTTAGTAGGAGCCGATGGGCTTAGAGGTGGCTGATCAGGCAGATCTGTTCGCAGAGGGTTCTAAGTATCAGGTCTCTTCGAATGAGACAATTCTTGTTCGCGGTCGGGTTTGTGTACCCAAGGTAGAGGAGTTGAGGCATGAGATACTGCGAGAGGCTCATGCGAGCAAGTTCTCGATTCATCCTGGAGCGACTAAGATGTATCGTGATCTCAAGCGGTACTATCACTGGGTCGGGATGAATAGAGATGTGGCTGCTTGGGTTTCAAAGTGTAACACGTGTTCATTGGTCAAAGCAGAGCATAAGGTTCTGAGTGGTTTGTTGCAGAGTTTACCCATTCCGGAGTGGAAGTGGTATATGATCACGATGGATTTCGTAGTGCGATTACCTAACTCGGTGACATTCGATGCTATCTGGGTGATTGTGGATTGGATGACTAAGTCAGCACATTTTCTGGCCATAAAAAAGAAAGACGGCGCGGCGGTTTTGGCTAAGAAATTTGTGAAGGAGATTGTGAGGCTGCATGGAGTGCCAACCAGTATTGTGTCAGACCGGGATCCGAGATTTGCTTCAAAGTTTTGGGTAGCATTTCAGGCAGAGATGGGCACTAAGGTGCATATGAGTACAGCGTACCATCCACAGACTGATGGGCAGTCAAAGAGGACGATTCAGACTTTGGAGGACATATTGCGGATGTGTGTTCTAGATTGTGGTGGTCACTAGGTTGATCATTTGAGCTTGGTAGAGTTTGCTTATAATAACAGCTTCCAGGCGAGTATTGGGATGGCTCCTTTTTAGGCTTTGTATGGGAAGCCATGCAGGATACCCCTATGCTGGACCCAAGTGGGGGAGCGGAGTATTCTAGGGGCTACTTATGTTCAGGAAACGACAGAGAAAGTTTGAGTTGTGAGACTGAACATGAAGAAAGCTCAGGATAGGCAAAAGAGTTATGCAGATAAGTGGAGGCGAGAGCTTGAATTTGCAGTGGGAGATCGTGTGTATCTCAAGATGGCTATGTTGAGGGGTCCTAACAGATCCATAGCAGAGAACAAGCTGAGTTCACGGTTTATGGGTCCGTTTCCGGTAGTGGAGCAGGTTAGGCCGGTTACTTATCGGCTGGAGTTACCTCCGATTATTCAGGCATTTCATAAGGTGTTTCATGTTTAGATGTTGAGCAAGTGCCTACATGAATCAGAGGAGTTAGTGGCTAAGATTCCTAAGGATCTTCGGCCTGATTTGTCGGTTCTTGCAGTTCCTGTGAGGATTCTCGAGAGGAGAGTCAAGGAGTTGCGTCAGAAGAATATTCCATTGTTGCGAGTCTTGTGGGATTGCGCTGGTTGCGAGGAGGAGACTTGGGAGCCCGAGGCAAAGATGAAATTGAAGTTCGGGAAGTGGTTGGACAAGAAGGTCGCCGTTTGAACTTTATTTTCTCTTTATAGTCCCAGTTTCAGTTTTTAGCATGCGTTGCTTTTGTTGTATTTTCGTTTTTGTTGTAACGATTGTACTTTTTAGAAATTTATAAGATGGTGTTCCTTATATTTCTGTGTTATAAGATATGTATTCTTATTTGTGTGGATATTCCGGATGAGGGAATACCGAGGGTAGACCACACTAGGCAATCTAATCGTAGATATTTTTGGGCGTTCTAGAATTTATACTGATAACTCATTATATGGAAACGGTGGTACTCTAGAGTGTTTACCTGGAACGGTGGTTTCCAGTGTAAGTACTGAGAGACGGTGGATCTCTTTAGGGGACAGTGGTTTCCTGTGTACTTACTGGGACGGTGGTTTCCTCTGTACTTACTGGGACGGTGGTTTCCAGTATAAGTACTGAGAGACGGTGGTACTCTCGAGGGGACGGTAGTTTCCCTAGTTATTATGGCTCGAGGGATGAGTTCCTGAGAGCGAGTGTGAGTGTTAATGAGTTAAGGGTGATAAATGTCTAGGATTGTGCGTATAACACTACAAGAAAACACTGATTTAGCGTCGGCATATTTCGACGCTATTTCGACGCTAAAACCTCTTAGCGTCGATTTGGCGTCGAAATACACATTGAACATTCGACGCTACTCCGACACAATATTTCGACGCTAATTCGACGCTACTGTAGCGACAAATTAGCATCGAAACATTTCGATGCTAAATGGATGCTAAATCGATGGTAATTCGATGCTAAATTAGCATCGGATTACCGTCGACACCTGATTCATTCGACGCTAAATCGATGCTAAATCGATGCTGATGTAGCATCAAATTAGCGTTGACACCTGATTCAATCGACTCTAGTTTGATGCTAAATTAGCGTCGAATGAATCAGGTGTCGACGCTAATTCGACGCTACATAAGCATCGATTTAGCGTCGAACGATAACATTTTTATAAAAAAACAAAATTATTGTACAAAATTATTATACAATATAATAAAAATTAAAAATTATCCGATACAAAATAAAATTATCTGTTACAAATGAAATTAAAACGCTAATCCGACGGCGGTTGTTGGGTCCTTAGGTTCATGATATCTTCGAATTCTTGGTGGAATTGCGTTGAACCGGGAGGTGTAGGAGGCGGTGGAGGACGATTCATCCCTTGCAAGGCAGTGGCTAATGTCGGGTTATCCACTTCAATGATGTCAAAGAGACTGCTCAATGACGAGACATGTGTCTTTAGCTCCGCAATCTCAGCTTTAGCAGCTTGCAACTCAGCGGTCAAACGCGGCTGAGACGAACCCGGCGAGTAAGAATATTGAGAAGACAAACAAGCTGCCGGGACATCTTCGATGGATCCAACACCCATCGTTCGTCCTTTTTTCTTCGGTGCAACCTATAAAATAAAAGTGTTATACAATAAAATAATAATTAAAAATAAGTTATAATTAAAAATAAGTTATAATATAAAATAAAAACCTAATAAATTACCTCCTCGTAAAGTCTATCGAAATCTTCGAGACTCATCGTGGACTGGACGGACTCATCTAGCTCTTCCAGTCGTGCATTGTATGCGTTGAACGTTTGTTCCGCTTGAGCGGTAACAAACGTCCCATCCTTCCTCTGATGAGTTTTCTCCATCACTCTAACCATCGGAGGAAGATCACCGCCATAAGCCTGTTAAACAAAAATAAACAGAGATAAAAATGAAATATAAAATAAATAAATATTTTAAATATAAATAATCAAATAAATTAATTTAATACAAATATTATCATTTCCAATCGTATTGTGGCGTATGATGATTGACCCGCACAATGCTTTGAAGGTCCATCTCCTTCGGCCACCGGCGTGAGACGGGATGCAGAACACTTCCCCAATTTAACCACCGATTTGGGATCCTCCCAAAACTGCACTAGACCCGACCAAACATCGGGATCCATCCCGAGCGGCTTCGCCTCATCGCCTTTCTTGCCCCACGCTTTCTTCAAGTTCGTGACGTAACCGTTGAGACGCTTTAGGGCCTTCTTCTCGAACGCCGCTCGCACTTCGAAAGTGTGAGGTTCCTCCCAATGCCAACCTTGCTACAATAATACGAATAATGTTATGAATATATTTATAATCAAATAATTTAATAAATAAAATTAAATAATATAAAATGACTTACCGCCCATAACTCGAACCAAATATACCGAACATTCTGCGGCCTCATGCTCCAATTAGCATGCGGCATAGTGAAGTGGGCCATGATTGCCTTGGTGACCAAACGCGTAACCTTGTTATCCATAAACCTATTAAACAAAATATTAGAATGTTAATAATTTAATTATAACTTGTAATTAAAAATTAATTACACAAAACAAATTTAATTAGTAGTATTGAAAAAAATTAAAACATACCATAATGTACCAGGAGGCCTCAACGGATGGATAATCTTAAGTCCTGTCTCACGTCCAGGTTGGCGAAGAAGCTCATAAATCCGCATCATTAGAGGCGCGTTTGCCGGTGGAGGGGGCTCATTGTGGTCATCGGGATGATCACCTTCGCCTTCTTCTGGCTCTGGATGAGGCTCTGGCTGAGGCGGTGGCGGAGCTCATGGGGGAGCTCGTGGCGGAACCAGTGGCGGAGCTCATGGACGGTAGGTCGCAGCCTGCAAACCCGACAATGATCCTGATCCGGATCCGGGAATCGAAGCATCATCGCCAAATAATTGGTCGTATGAAGGAGGATGACGTCGATCAGCCTATAAAATAAAACAAATTTATTAAATTTAAAAACGTAAAATATAAATTTAAAATTTAGGAAATAATTTTATAGTGCTGAAATAATGTTGGAAAAACTTTTATATTTAATATTTAGGAAATAATTTTATATTTTCGAAATAAATTTTACATTTATGAAATTATTTTATATTATCGAAAAATAACTTTTAAATTCGGTTTTAATTTTAAATAAATATTTTAAATTCAAAAAACTCATAAATTTGTTTTATTTGACTTTACATAAATAAATTTCATAAAATCTAAATTCAAATCTATAACTTATCAAATCAAAATTAAATTCCATAACTTATCAAATCTAAATTCAATTCCAATTCCTAAAATTTATTTCCTACATTTTTCCTAAAATCTATTTCATATCAAATTTCCTAAATTCTATTTACTACATATTTCATAAAACCATTTTCTAAAATCAATTTCATTTCAAATTCCATAACTAATATATATAACTAATTTATAACTAATTGCAAATATATATAAAAACTTTTAAAATAAAAAATATATATATATATATTACCATTGTTGTCCAGCGGTGGCGGACAGCGGACAGAGATGCGGAGGAGGAGAAGGGACGGCGGCGGAAGGAAGGAGATGCGGCAAACGGAAGGACGTACGGCGGAAGGAGATGCGGCGGCGGCGGCAGGAGATGAGGGAGAGGGAGAGGAGAGGGAGAGAGAGAGGCGGCGGTCAAGAGAGAACCGCGGAGAGTGGGAGAGAGATAGAGAGAGAGGGGCGGGAGAGAGAGACCGGCGGTGGCTGGAGAGAGAGAGAAAGGAGAGGGAGATCGTCGGAGATGGAGAGAGTGAGAGAAGATCGGGATTTGCAGAAACCGGAGAAGAAGACTTTGGTCTCCGTTTTAAATTCGGGAACCGACGCTAAATTAGCGTCGAATTAGCGTCGAATTGCATTTAAATTTAATTTATATTCCCCACGCAGAGTTAATGTTTACCGATCCGAATTTATTTGATTTAGCGTCGAGCTGCCCACGCTAGTTCAACGCTAAATCAAAATTAATTCGGTTTACCGCCGTTGGTTTAACAAACAAAATTTGAAATTTTTCGGTTAACCGCCATTGTTAAAATCAAATTAATTCAACATAGCATCGAATTTGCATCGGATCAAATTAATTTGATCCGTTTAATACCCTAAACTCTAAACCCAAAACGTAAAATTTGTTCAGCATTGAATCGATGTTAATTCGATGCTAAATCGACGCTACATTAAACAAATTTTACGTTTGGGGTTTAGGGTTTAGGGTATCCGCCACTTGTACGAAAACTATCTTAGCCATTTCAATCTTTCATATAATAGAATAATTTAAAATTTTGAAATTTGAAATTACATATTTGGTTCATAAAGGGTTATGATGGTATATGTAAACCTATATAGTGTTTTCAAATAGAAGTCCTTAAATGCATTTGTAACATCGAATTATACAAACATACTAATTTGTTGGCAATTAAATCTTTGAATATAAATAAAATTGTAGCTTCACTCTCAATCGCTGACATTAAATCTTTTGTTGTTTATACCCTAAACCCTAAATGAAAAATTTGTTTGATTTAGCGTCAAATTAGCATCGAATCACATGAATTCGACACTATTTAACAAAATTAGCGTCGAATTCATGTGATTCGATGCTAATTAGACGCTAAATGATTTAGGGTAAAGAAAACTCAACATATACGATAACAATCTTAACCTATTTAAAGAATTTAAAACCGCAACATATAACGATAACAATCACATGTATTTTTACATATCAAATTTCCTACATATTTACTAAATCCATTTCCCTACAAATTTATAACAAAATGTACATTGATATGTCATTACTAATATATAAAATAAAATTAACATAAAAAAAAAATAATGATTTAGCGTCAAATTCATGTGATCTGACGCTAATTTGACGCTAAATCAAACAAATTTTTCATTTAGGAATTAGGGTAAATAAACCGCAACAGATACGATAATAATCTTCACCCATTTAAAGATTTTAAATTCGCAACATATAACGATAACAATCACATGAATTTTTTCATAACAAATTTCCTAAAATCTATTTCCTACATATTTCTTAAATCCATTTCCTTACAAGTTTATAACAAAATGTACGTATTGATAATTCATTACTAATAAATAAAATTAACTTTAAAAAAAAAAAAATTAGCGTCGAATTAGCATCAAAATAACATGAATTCGACGCTATTAAATAAAATGAGCGTCGAATTAGCGTCAAATTCATGTGATCTGTTTAATAGCGTCGAATTAGCGTCGAATTCATGTGATCTGACGCTAATTCGACGCTAAATCAATCAAATTTTTCATTTAGGAGTTAGGGTAAAGAAACAACAGCATATACGATAAAAATCTTAACCCATTTAAATATTATATGTTTACAACATATAACGATAACAATCACAACAATTCAATAACAATCTAACAGGAATGAATTAGTGTCGATAACAATCATACAACGAGATATATTGATTATGCAACTCCAATAAAACATTAAAAATAATGAAACATAATTTTTAAAACGACTTCTTTCACAGGTACATTAGAGACTTGAAAATATTTAACATACAACGGTTATGGTACAAGTACATAATAGACTACTAATTTTTAAAACATATATGTATACATACATATATATGTATGTATCCACTCCAAACAACGGTTAGAACCAGAAACTTTTCTTTCCCTTTTGGAGGAGAATCTAAAAATCCGTCGCAAAATTCCCTTTTGATTGCATCAACATCTAGATTTAAGTTTGGGATTTCTGAACTTTGGGCAAATTCATAATCGTAGTAGTGATCCTTACATTCATTTGAAGTACTTCCACCGTAAGTATCTGACTGTTCAATCAATAGAGATGGTTGTCCGTCTTCGATTTGCCTATACAAAACTTCATCAACAACCCGCTTCTGGTCAGGACATTCTGGCTGCTTATCATATTTGTGTTTTAAATAACTGAACCCATCTTCAAATTTGGGACTCACAACATTGGCAAGAGAGCATGAATCAGCTTCCCACGAGTATGTGGGTATCTCTTTAGTATATTCGTCGCACTGAAATTCAGTTTCTCACGAGAATTTAGGAATGTGGTGGATGTTTGGCAAACACTGACTGTCCGGCACTATTGTTCATGTAGAATCTTCATTATGGGTTGGTGAGCACGTATCAAATTTCCACGAGTAAGTGGGTATCTCTTGAGTGAATTCGTCGCATTGAGTTTCGGTTTCCCACGAGTATTTTGGAATATCAAAAAAATTTGCCACGTTTGTTGATTTAGAGTCTTCCTTAGGTGAAAGACATTATTTGTGTTATTGATAGGTGTAGAAGTTAAACACTCCATCATATGTATTTATAGTGGAAGTTATATGTTTAAACGTAAGTAAAACCATATCCACAAATAATGGAGATAGTACGAAACTTTGTAGTCCACATAATTTGTTTTGTCTTTGCATATTGTCTTGTCAAATCACCTTGGTCTGTAACGATTGAGTCCACATTTTATGTGGTTAACAAAATCTTTCATTAGATTTTTAGTATATGAAAATGAGGTCGATCAAAGTATCAAGTTATAACATTGAAACGAATAATTTTTGAAGCACACATTAATCGAAAAATAAGATATTTCAAATTTTGATACAATATTTTAAATAAAAGTTTTACAGAAATAACAACACACATAATATATAGTACATTACTAGACATATAATCCACATCCCCTTACTGAAGCACACAGTAATCAAAAATAAGTCAACATAAAAGCCATAGGCACTTATTGTACTGACGAGTGACCATCGTGCGGCAATCGTAGTTATACATTACCAATAAAACATAGTTCTTAATGATCCATCTCGAACTTCAACATGTGTTTGTCACAACAACCGTAATGGTCATTTGGACATTTAAAAACAGAGACATTCGGTTCTTCATAAGCATCAATAGCATGCGTTGATGGAGGTGTTTTCAGGTCTATATTTTCTCCGCTGGCTCCAAAGCGTGCTTTAAGAGTCTTGTTTGGAGCACGCGAAGTAGAACCAGTGTGTATAGAACGGTTTGTTGAGTTACTGAGACGAATCGTAGAAGAAGGTGGGGTGTTTGATTCTGGTAAAGAATCAAGGAAAGAAGTTATTATCTTCTCTTCCTCAGATGGATTTAGAATTATTTTCGACATGGCTGATATTAGGTGTTTTGTGTTTTCGATATACTAATCTAATGAAACCAGTACCTATTTATAGATTTTACAAAATTATTATAACAGCTTTAGCATAATAGATCTTGCATGTTAAATGATGTATGGCACATCTAACTATTCAAATGAGTTGTCAAATCGGATTTGTTCCAAACACTTGTGTCCATATAATTTTTGTATCTTTAAAAGATTTAAATGGATATTTTAGCATCGATTTTGCATCGAAAGTTAGCATCGCAGTAGCATCGAATTCCTTTGCGTCGATTTTGCATCGAATTCGCGTCTTTTTGTGTCGTTTCTAAACGACGCTAAAAAATTAGGTGAACCACATTAAGTGGCCGATAGTGTCATTCACAGAATTGATTATTTTATTGCACACTGAGATGTAATATCGCATCAATTTTAGTTCTTTTCTTATAAACACATCGACAAGTTAAGCTTAAAATATCTCTATATTTTGCCTATATAAGTCACAGTAATTCAACACAAAATCATAACACAAAAATATTCAATTTCGAAATGGCAAACAGAGATTTATGGAATTACTATATGCAAAACCGAGCCTCCGTTCAAAACCCACCAAACACAACTCTTGTTCCTTCAAGCCCTCCATACGATGACTTAAATGTTATTGATTCTCCACCGATAATTTCACTCCAACCAACTCAACGATCCCAAAACCAAACGCCCGTAATACCGGGACCTGGCCAACTCATACGGCGAGGACTGTTTCGCAAGAGGTCGCACGATGCAAAGGTGTTGCGAGGTGAAAGTTCTCAGACACGTCCAATACAAGATTTCATTCGTGAGGTCATCAATGAGCCACTACAGGGCGACCAGGATTTTAGTAGTCCTCGGTGGACTTCTACTATCGATTACATAATCCGTGAAGGTATATATATATATATATATATATATATATATATAATTAACGCTTTTACCATTACAATAATGATTGAAGATGACAAATGCTAACTCTATCATTCATAAATATAGGTTCTTATAACCACAGGAGCACACCATTTTGGACCCAGGTTGCAGAAATTCAATCCCTGCATTCACAATTTGTGAAAGTGAAAAAGGTTTACGTTGTCGATAAATATTATATCCATTTATAGATACAATTTATCTGACAAGTAAATTGTATCTCATTTTCAGATTGTGGCTATGCTCTCCAGTTTGACCCCCAACGGGCAGGGAGATCTGCTAGTAACCCTAAAGGATCCGTCAGGAAAAATCGAGGGAACAATGCACCATAACATCTTCAAAAATGACGAGTACAAACTCGCCACTGTTGTAGGTGCGGTGGTCATTCTACTGAATGTTACCATATGCCGTTTTAACAGGAACTCTAAGTACCTCAACATCACAGACCAGAACATTGTTAAGGTAGATTTTCCATAACTTTCTAAATATTTCTGATAATTATAAACTGAATTCCTTTTCCAAACAGATAATTGGTGCTAATTCAATTATTGCCGAATACGAACCAACCGAAGTATCTACTATCAAAGAGGAAGATGAAGGAACTACAGGGTACGAATATGAAACAGTTCCAGACTCAGATGTTGAATAAATATCCGACCCGTCAATGGTTACGAATAAGCTTAGTTAAGGCTTTATGTTGCTTTAATGTTTAATATTTTCCTAGTATCCATAGTACGAGTTTTTGTTCATCACATGTTACTGCATACAGATTTTATGTTCACAACATATAACGATAATAAACACAAGAATTCGACAATCACATATAACGATAACAATCACACGAATTCGAAAAATAAATACAAATGAAATAAAAACAGTCATATATGCTTCACTCTGAATCGTCATTTGAGTTGTCGTCATCCTCATCGTTACTTTCTCCACTCTCGTTTGCGAACTCGTATTCGGGGTTTTCTGCATCGTTAGCATCCGGAAGTATTTCAGCTTCTCGATTTTGCAGATCTATAAGAATGATGTTGTGTATATCTGCTTGTGGAGTTGTTAGATTCACGGCCGTTTCATTTTGCATAGAAGCGTCGTTTGATTCAACTATCATTCCTCTACGTGCTATTTTAAGCACAGATAACCATGGAATCCTTGTTTTTCTCACACGTGGATATGGAATGAAACATACTTCATCCGCTTGTGATGCAAGGACAAATGGATCATACTTTGCATAAGAACGCGATCCATTAACATCGATGACACCAAACTTTCCTACTCGAACCCTTCGCCCGACAACTGGATCAAACCACTCGCATTTGAAAAGGGTGCACTTTAAGTTAACCAAACCAGGGAATTGCACTTGAATAATGTCTTGGATAATGCCATAAAAATCCGTGTCCCCGGCTCGAACTACCACACCATAGTTCGCAGTTGCTCTATTTTTGCCACGTTCGAACGTATGAAACACATAACCTCGTGTAAAATACATTGGAGATGACGTAACTTTCCCCAACGGACCTTGGATCAACTCTCTAAACCATACAGGGTATGATGTGTCTCCATAATCAACCTGGCAGATACAGAATACACATTGTAAATATAGTAGTATATACACAAATTGTACATATAGGTTTTTATGGAAATTAGATATATATAATTTTGTGTTTAACTTATATACCTGAGTCCTCAACCATTTAGCAAAGTGTAGATCTTTACGTTTTTCAATCTCATCGGCGGATGCATTTCGGAAAGCCTCGTTAACTTGGCGAATGAATTCACTAATAGAAAATATTTGGGACATCTGAAACTGGATATGTTTGTGCGATGCCACCATCGTCGTACCTACGTAGACCTTTTTTCGTGTTCGGACAGTTGGAGGGAAGTAATATGAGCTGAAATGAGAGGTTTCTTCGGTTAAACTGCCCGCAACAATTGATCCCTCAACCCTAGCTAGGTTTTTTACCTTTCCTTTTAAGTGTTTCATGAATCTCTCGAAAGGATACATCCAACGAAATTGAACGGGCCCTCCTAAATTGGCTTCGTGAGGAAGATGGACAGGAAGATGCTCCATCACATCAAAGAAAGATGGAGGGAATATTTTCTCTAAGTTGCACAATAATATTGGGATGTTATTGTTTAGTTGTTGAATTTCATCTTGAGTCAGAGTTCGAACACACATATCTCGAAAAAATGCTCCAACACCTAAACCCAAAATCAATTCTCAACCAAAACACAAATGTAATTTTCCACACATAATTTGTTTACATATTTAAATATCGTCATAGAAAATATACCTGCAAGTGATTCATGCACGTTCGTTGGCAAAAGTTCTGCAAAGGCGAAAGGCAATAATCTCTGCATAAACACATGATAATCATGACTCTCCATACCAGAAATTTTTTTCCCTTGCTCCACAGACTTAGAGAGTTTTGACACGTATCCATCTGGGAATTTAACTTCGGTGGAAACCCAGTTGAAGAATTTTGGTTTGCCTTCGCTTGATAATCTAGAGATAGGCACTGGAGCTCTCCCATCTCCTGTGAGATGTAACTCAACTCTAGAGCATATAAGAGGCAAATCCAGTCTAGACTTCAAGTTGTCTTTAGACCTGCCTGGAACGTTTAAGATGGTGTGCATAATGTTATCAAAAATGTTTTTCTCAATGTGCATGACATCAAGATTGTGGCGCAATAGATTATCCTTTCAGTACGGTAGATCCCAGAAAATGCTCTTTTAATGCCAATTATGTTCTTCAAGGTATCCATCAGGGAGATTGGTCGAAATATTAAGCCAGCTACCACCACGGTTTGCTGTGTCATGAGCTCCCCAATAATCAAGTTGACCTTCAATTTGCTCTCCTGAAAGATATGGAGGTGGGGGATACGTACACGTTTGCCCTTTGTGAACAACCTCGTGTTCCCCCGGTACGGATGGTTCATAGGGAGAAACCTCCGGTGACAATCAAACCAACAAGATTTTCTACCATTTTTAAGTTGGAAGGCATCTGTTTCATTTTGGCAATACGGACATGATAACCTACCATGTATTGTCCAACCAGATAACATCCCATAGGCTGGAAAATCGCTTATCGTCCACATAAGCACAGCTCGCATGGTAAAATTCTTTTTTCTAGAGTAATCAAAAGTACGAACCCCATGAGACCACAACATGTTCAACTCGTGAATCATTGGCTGTAAAAACACATCAATAGATCTTCTTGGATGCTTCGGACCAGGGATTAAAATACTCAAAAACAGAAATTCCTTTCTGCATGGACATATCAGGCGGAAGGTTATAAGGTGTCAATATAACCGGCCACAAAGAATATTGCCTGCCAGACATCCCGAACGGACTAAAACCATCTGTACATAGGCCAAGATAAACATTGCGCTTCTCTTTAGCAAAAATAGAGTGTACCGATTTGAAGTGTTTCCAAGCTTTTGCATCAGAAGGATGATGAACTTCTCCTTCAATAGTTGAATGTTCCGCATGCCACCTCATTGATGCAGCTGTGCGTTATGAATGGTATAACCTTTGTAGCCTATCTGTTATGGGCATGTACCACATTCTCTGGTACGACACTTTTCTACCAGCTCCTTGGGGCTTAAATCTTGGTTTTATGGCAAAATCGACATTCCTGCAGATCTTCATCATCTTTCCAAAATATCATACAATTGTCAATGCAAACATCTATCATCTGCGAGGGCAATCCTAAACTAGAGACTAGTTTATGCATGTCGTAATATGACTCAGCAGCTTGATTACCTTCTGGCAAATATTCTCTTAGAAGAGATGCATAATCATCCATGCAACTCTCAGATTGATTATGATCAGACTTTATTGTCATCATCCTAGATGCCAACGATAATTTAGACAGACCTTCCCTACAACCTTCATAGATTGGTTGTTTTGTAGATTCAAGAATATCATAAAAAAAATTTGCATCTAAATTGGGTTCCTCAACAACATCACGGTTACCATTTCTTCGAACCTATTATGCTCTAACCCGATATCTTGATCATCATTTTCTATAACAAATTGATGCCGACCATATTGCTCATTCGAATAACCATGTTCCTGATCTATAGGTTGGTAACTAGTACTATCCGAAGTTTCATCTTCATATCCCTCTCCATGATAAAACCAAACATAATACTCAGGTGTGAACCCTCTATTAAATAAATGCGTACCAACTGTATCATTTGTTTGTGGCCTCAAATTTTTGCACTTCCGACACGGGCACACCATCACTCCGGTCCGTTGAATTGTAGGCACACTACTCGCTTGAGCCATGAAAATTTTAAGGCCGTTGAGAAAATCTTCTGAAAGGCCTCAATTTTCATCTTTACGTCGATACATCCAGCGTCTTAGTTCGTATATATCGCCTATTGTAAAAAAAAAAAAAATTCTGAGTCAAGATTTTTTCTTTTTCAGAATAGTAATTTTTTTTTAAACTTGTGAAATGATTTCTGACGGTGGTGCTATATGTAGGAGATTTGAGCATCGATTTTGCATCGAATGTTAGCATCGCATTAGCATCGAATTCATTTGCGTCAATTTTGCATCGAATGCTTAAAAAGTAGGTGAACCCGTGTTAAATGTGTCATCTACCTACCAAATTCGACGCATAATTCAACGCTATATTTGACGCTAAATCAATACAAGTTTTGGGTCAAGTTTGGGTCTTTGTTAGACATTTTGTCGGATTCGAGGACGAGTCCAATTTAGTGAGGGAGAATTGTAACATCCGCGAACCAGAAATGTGAATTCTGGTGGTCGTGTCGAGCGACACAGGTAGTGTATCGATCGACACGTGGATTTTTGTTTGTGTCGATCGACACAGACCTTGGTGTCGCTCGACACTTACATTTTCTGAACCGAGTAATTAACTTTTTAAATACGGTTTACGGCTTGGTTTAAAGGAGTTAAGCTCTAGGTCTGAGTTTATAAACTCGTGTTAATCGTGGCCGTAGGCTAAAGGGCAAAAACCTTGAGTTTTTAGAGAATTGAGAGAGTGAATAGTGTTTTGAGGGAATTGTTGCAAAGAAATTCTCCCGAAACCGTATCATTCGAGTTCTAGAACCATTCCTTGTCGTGTCGTCGTGTTTCTGGTATTTTAGAAGTCTGGTCGTGCCATTTCCTGTCTCATCCGAACACCCTTTTCGCTCCTATTAATCCAAGGTGAGTTGTGACCTCGGTTTCTAGGCGATGAGGATTTTTGGTGATGTTTTGTGATTGATTGATAATGTGGAATTGTATGATGTCGATTCTATGATGTTTGTGGATTGGATTCTCGTATATGTCGTGTTGTTGTTGCAGGTTTTGCGACTCGTGTAACCGGAATCGAGTCTCGAGAGGAGAAAGACTCGATTCTGTGTTTCAGTGAGGCGTGTCGATCGACACCAGGAGGGTGTCGCTCGACACGAATAATTGTTGAGGGTCGATCGACACATGTGTGGTGTCGCTCGATACGGATTTTTTTGTCGTGTCGATCGACGCTTCTGTGGTGGCGCTCAACACGTAACTCTGTTTTTCCCAAATTGTGTTGATTTTATATCATTGAGTTGTGTTATGTGCTGAATCGGTTTATATTGGTTGTGTTATTGATTATCTGAGCCTGCTTGTTACGCCGGTGGGCGGGATGAGCAACTCACAAAGTATTTATGAAATACTTACGCAACTCTTTCCTAAATGTTGCAGGTAAAGGAAAAATGTGATCATGGAATCGAGGCATATGAAGAGGATGATAGGGTCCTTTGTGTCGTTTTGTTAGTCTAGTGAACCGTTGCCATAGGTTGCTAGATTTAATTATTCATTCCTGAGCTGGTGTTTGATTACTTTTGAATTATTTGGAGTAATTGGTTATTTATTATATTGAAGACTTGTTGGTTTTACTTGATTTATTTATTTGAATGAGTTATTGTTTCCGCAGTAGAAATTGTTAGGTTTTAAATAAGAAAAAAGCCTGGTTGTTTCAGATTCAATCTCGAGCTTCGTGATGGCGGAAGCTCTCCTGTTGATCCTCCACTATGGTTGCATACAAACGCAGATGAGGATAAGTACTTTTTCATCATTCACCAAGGGCTTGGAGTGACACGCCACCAGTGGTCTCCAATAGGTATGTTCCCATTAGAAACTTTTTACAATAAAACTGTAAAAAAGTTTTATAAAAATGTTATTGAACAGTTTTGCTTTATGTAGGATTTGTACCAGAGGATGTTGTACCAGCAGAAACATTCCCTGAAGCTCTGTTTTACTTGGATGAGCAGTTCAGGGATACTGCTTTCTTGCTCCACCCTCGTGTTGTGAATGAAACATCGTTGAATTCTTCTCCTAAAAGACCATTCATTCCACCAAGTAGTTACACCATCATTTTTATTTATTTTATTCAGGTTTTCAATTTCTTCTTACTGTTAGAAATTTGTTGTGTCTTAAAAAAACAGAGAGCATGGACAATTTGTTGCACGGAAAATGTATGACTTCTTTCAGGAAGTTCATGAGCTTTCTCCTAAACGAGAGGATGGAGCACGAGCAAATATTTGTTGAACTGAGGATGATTCGGTTCTGATTATTATTGAATCAAGGAAGGAATTAAGTGATCTGATCAAGAAGAAGTATTAAAATAATAAGAGGCTCCATGTCTACACAATATGACCGTTGGGAGACTTTGGAAGTTGTTCTAGGCTATCTCAATCTTTGTTCATAGTACAACCACTTGTGTATAGGGTTTGACTTTTATATATGTTTAGATTATAAATATGTTGTAAAAGGATCTGAATTTAATTAAGGAGAAAAGCTTCTCTCTTCCCAATCTCTGAATTTCCCTAATCTCTCTAATCTCTCTCTTTTATCCAAACTGAATCCCAACAATCTTTCTCTCTTGATTCCGCATATTCTTCATGGTATCAGAGCATTAAGCTCCAAAATCTTTGTATTCTTAGTCTATACTCATAATCTCTTCACCTTCATCCTAATTCTTCATCCATTTCATTTCTAGTTCTTTAATTTTTTGGGAATTCTTTGTTGTTCTTCAATTTTCTGGAATTCTTATTGTTCTTCGTTTTTCTGGGAATTTTCTTTTTCGTTATCCACTGGTTATAAAGTTTCTGACCATGGAAAGCTCAAAACCAGTTCTTGGACCAGTTATTCTCAAGGGGGCAAACTATTTGCTGTGGTCTAGAATGATCAAAACATCCTTATGTAGCCGTGGGCTTTGGGAGCATATTGTGCAGAGCAAAACACCAATGGAGACGGTTGAGAAGGATGGTAAGAAGACAGTGGTTGCTGGTGACAGTAACAAGTGGTTCCAAGAGGACCAAATGGTGTTATCTATCATCAAAACTCTCTTAAAGCATCTCTCCTTGAAGCGTACTCCTATTGTGAGTCAGCCAAGGAGTTGTGGGAGACTCTCCATAAGGTATTTGGAAATACCTCAAACTTGAGTAGAGTTTTCAAAGTCAAGAAGGCTATCAATGATCTCAGCCAAGAAGACATGGAATTTACTCAACATTTTGGGAAATTTAGGTCCCTTTGGGCTGAACTTGAAATGCTAAGACCAAGTTCAGTTGATCTAGTTGTTATTAGTAAGAGGCGTGAGCAGGTTAAGGTCTTTGGTCTCCTTATGACCTTAAATCCAAGCTACACAGACCTGATTAAACACATGCTGAGGGCATACAAACTTCCAAGCCTTGAGGAGGTGTGTGCTCAGATTCAAAAAGAACAAGGCTCTCATGGACTCTTTGGAGGAAAAAGGAAACTCATCACTGCCAACAAAGGATTCTACAAGCCTGATGAGAGAAAGTGATATGATCATGGATAGCACAGGAGGTTGAAACGTGGAGAAGAGCTTGAACCTGATGGAAACAAGCTTGTAGCTGAGGAGGAGCTTGTAGCTGAGGAAACATCTCATGCTGGAGTTAAACTTGAGCCAAAATGGAAGAAGCATGATCCAAAACCTCCCTGGTTTTTGATCCGAGTATCAACAAATGGACAAGTGATTCATTGGCACTCTTTTTCCCTTGCCTTAGTTTTGTCCCAATGGGTTTTCCAAGGAAGGTTTTTAATGAAGCTTGTGAATCAATTTCACATCATCCATTTGTTGATCAAGACCACATATTTTGACCCAAATGAATAGCCATCAAGTCCAGTGCATTTTATGCCAATTACAAGCCCAACAAGAGCCCAAAACAAGTGTCTAATTTGCTGGCTAAGAGAAGTGACGAAAATGGAAGAGCAAAGCTCATATTTCAACTTAGATTTATTGATTTATTGTTGTTATTTTCTAGACAGTCTGCATGTAGACTTGTCTTTTCTATTTAAGTTCTTTGTATTCTCATTTCTGAAATTATCAAACATTTTATTAAAAACCTCTTCTTTTACTTGTTTGATCTGAGATTGGTGAGTCATATCCTTTCTCAACTTGTGAATGCTTTGGTGTGTAATATCCAAGCAATAGCAAGCCTGGAAGTTCAAAGGCCTTTCACATCCTTTGAAAGTTTCTCTCAATCCACTATGTTTTGTTCAAGTGTTCATAGATACATAAATTCAACCCTTCATCCGCTGCATCAATTCTCTTCGATCATCCATTCACCTTCCAACAAAACATCATTCCATCTCCATTCAGAATCCTTTTTTTTGATCCGCTGCAATCCCCTGAAGACATCATCACTTCTGACTTTCATATCTTGATCAAAGACTCTTCACTTACCAACTTGATCAAAGGAACGTTTGTGGGCTAGATCTTTTACGGAGATCGTGTCAGAAAGGTGTGGCTATGATATCACAAGAAGGGATAGCTATGGCTGCTTCCAGTGAGTTCGTGAGGAAAGATGACTTGGACACTCTCATCAAAGCCTTAAGGGAGAACGGTACCACATTATATACTCACAAATAAAATAATTCTATAGTTGTAGATTCGGGTGCATCTCATCATATGATTAGTAACTCTAATCTACTTAAAAACATAGAATCTGCTCTAGGGAATGTGGTAATTGTTGATGGTACAAAAATCCCAATTAAAGGCATTGGTAATCTTAAGTTGTTTGATAAGAACTCAAAAGCATTCTATATGCCAACCTTTACATCAAATCTATTATCAGTTAAGAAATCTACTTCTGATTTGAACTGTTATGCTATCTTTAGTCCTAATGGTGTGTATTTTCAGGATATTGCTACTAATAAGGTTGTTGGAAAGGGGTTTGTCAAGGATGACTTATATGTGCTTGAAGACAATGAACCAAACTTCTTGTTGTCTCATTCTCGTGCATTAGAACTGATGTTACCTAGTATTTCTTTTAAAAACAATGAATGTGAAGCTTGTATACTTGGTAAACATTGTAAATCAGTGATTACCAAGTCTTCAACTATCTATGAAAATTGCTTTGATGTAGTACATTCTGATGTTTGGACATCTCCTTGTGAATCGAGAGAACACCATAAGTACTTTGTCACATTCATAGATCAAAAATCGAAATACACTTGGGTAACTTTACTTCCATCTAAAGATAGAGTGTTTGAGGCATTTATTAACTTTCAAACGTATGTTACTAACCATTACAATGCTAAGATTAAAATTCTTCGAAGTGACAATGGTGGTGAATACACAAGCAATGCCTTCAAACAATACATGACCAAGCATGGGATTATTCAACAAACAAGCTGGCCATACACTCCTCAAAAGAATGGTGTGGCTGAATGGAAAAATAGGCACTTGATGGAGGTGGCAAGATCAATGATGTTCCACAACAATGTCCCAAAGAAGTTCTGGACAGATGCACTAGTCTCAGCATGCTACTTAATCAACTGCATTTCGACCAGGATTCTCAATGATATATCCCTATTTGAGGTACTGCACAAAACCAAACCTTCTATTAACCACTTACGTGTGTTCGGATGTGTGTGTTTTGTTTTGATTCCAAGAGAACAAAGAAACAAGCTTGAACCTAAGAGTATCAAAGCTATGTTCATTGGGTACTCTCCACATCAGAAGGGATACAAGTGTTATGATCCAGAAACAAGAAGAGTTCATGTGTCTAAAGATGTGAAGTTTGTGGAAGCCAAGGGTTATTATGAAGGGAAAAATTGGGATAACTTGAAAGATCTCTTTTATACCCCATCAGATAGGGCCACCAACTTGAGAAGAATATTGGAAACCCTTGGAATTACCCAAAGCAAGGCTAGAAACGATCTCAGCTCTCCAATAGCTCATAATGAACCAGTTGAGGAAACTGCTCCCCTTGATCATGAGGAGGCAGTATAAATCAAGATGAAGAAGGTCCAATCATCCATGATCAAGGTGAGTTAATTCAAGATGAGTCTGGATCCAAATTTATTCCAGGAGAAGAATTGGACCAGGATGAGGATTCTGCTCAAGATGAGCAACCACAACAACAATCAGTTTCAGTGAGAAGAAGTGAAAGACTTAATCCACCGATCAACCCACAAGCTACACACCTAAGGAGCAGTACGGGGCCAAGGAGTTCACCATCAAATTGGAAAAATACGAGGGTGTACTACAATAGCAATGCAGTAGCTCATCTAGTTCAAGCGGTTTGCAACCTTGCATACATTCCTTAAGAACATCAAGTATTCATTGGAAAGCTTAATCAAGAATGGATTCCAACAAGCTATGAAGAAGCTAAGGAACACAAAGTGTGGATGGATGCAGTAGGTGAAGAACGCAATGCTATGGAAGTAAATCACACTTGGGATGAAGCAGATTTACCTAAGGGCAAGAAGGCTGTGAGTTCTAAGTGGGTACTCATAATCAAATACCTAAGCAGTTGGGAGATAAAGAGGTACAAAGCAAGATTGGTGGCAAGAGGTTTCACCCAAACATATGGAGAAGACTACCGTGACACTTTTGCTATAGTAGCTAAGCTACATACGGTACATGTCATACTGTCCTTAGCTACTAACTTGGGATGAGATCTTTGGCAAATGAATGTCAAGAATGCATTCCTACAAAGTGAACTAGAAGATGAGGTGTATATGACTCCTCCTCCTGGTCTTGAAGATTCAGTTACACCGGGAAAGGTTTTAAGACTTAGAAAGGCTATCTACGGTTTGAAACAGTCGCCAAGGGCTTGGTACCATAAGCTGAGCATAACCTTGAGAGATAGAGGATTCAAGAAGTCTGAATCAGACCATACACTCTTTACTCTACAAAGCCAAGAAGGTATTGTTGTCATTCTCATCTATGTAGATGATATCATTATCTGCAGGAGTAACAAGGCCGGTATTCAAGCTACTAAAGATTATCTCAAAAAAAATTTTGAGATTAAAGATCTTGGAGAACTAAAGTACTTTCTAGGGATAGAAATACTTCGCTCTAAAGAGGGACTCTTCTTATCACAAAGAAAGTACATTCTTGATTTTTTAAGTGAAACAGGAAAGCTTAATGATAAGCCAGCCAAGACACCTCTAGAAGAAGACTACAAGGTTGAGCGAAAGGGGGAGATCGAAGATGAACCGTTTGAAGATGTCACTCAATATCGAAAAATGGTTGGTAAGCTCATATATCTAACTATTACCAGACCAGACTTGTGTTTTGTTGTGAATCAGGTGAGCCAACACATGCAAGCTCCCAAGATATATAATTGGAACATGGTGGATCGTATATTGAGGTATCTCAAAGGAACTACAAGTCAAGGCATTTAGATGGAATGCAATGGAAGCTCAGAGATTGTAGGATATTATGATGTTGATTGGGCTGGAGATAGGAGGGATAGAAGATCTATAACCGGTTATTGCACGTTCATTGGGGGAAACCTAGTTACTTGGAAGACCAAGAAGCAAAAGGTGGTTTCATGTTCAAGTGTAGAAGCTGAGTATAGAGCTATGAGAAAGCTCACCAATGAGTTGACTTGGCTCAAAGCTCTCATCAAGGTTTTAGGCATTGAGTCTCAAAATCCAATAACGATGCATTGTGACAATCAAGCAGCCATTCACATCGCCTCCAACTCTGTGTTCCATGAACGTACCAAGCATATCGAAGTGGATTGCCATAAGGTGCGTCAAGCAGAAAAACAAGGACTGATTTTGCCATGTTATACAAGGAGTTCAGATCAACTGGCCGACATATTCACCAAGGCAGCAAGCTTGAAGGTGTGTGAGTTCATCCACTCAAAGCTTAGACTTATAGAGATCAATTAGCCATGGAGTTCATACTCTTTTCCCTTTAGTGTAGTTTTTATCCCATGTGGTTTTTCTACACTAAGGTTTTAATGAGGTGAATCTTCATTGTCTAATCTTAACATAGATCTCTATAGTTAAGCTTGAGGGGGAGTGTTGAACTGAGGATGATTCGGTTCTGATTAATATTGAATCAAGGAAGGAATTAAGTGATCTGATCAAGAAGAAGTATTAAAATAATAAGAGGCTCCATGGCTACACAATATGACCGTTGGGAGACTTTGGAAGCTGTCCCTAGGCTGTCTCAATCTCTGTTCATAGTACAACCACTTGTGTATAGGGTTTGACTTTTATATATGTTTAGATTATAAATATGTTGTAAAAGGATCTGAATTTAATTAAGGAGAAAAAGCTTCTCTCTTCCCAATCTCTGAATTTCTCTAATCTCTCTGTTTTATCCAAACTGAATCCCAACAATCTTTCTCTCTTTATTCGGCATATTCTTACAATATCTCACATGTCAGCATGTGTGTTAGTGTAAATCTGATTTTATAGTTTCTATAAACCTTGATTTAAAATGATTTTTTGTTTAAATCAGGGTCTTGTGCTGGGTGCTAATTCATCGGATGTACTAAAGAAGAGGCGTTTTTGGCACGAGAAATTGCTGCTTCCACTTATCGAGTGGACTAACTGCTGCAACGGTCCTAGAGATGAAGGTCAGAGTTCAAGAAGTCAGCCCAGAGCGAGTGTGAGTGCGACTGCAACTGCAACCTGTCCAAGAAGTCAGCCTAGAGCCTTGTCGTCAAGGAATGCTACCAGAAGTGGAACTCGTCCAAGAACACTCCCAGGAGATGAAGCTGGTAGCTCCAGGAATGTTAGACCTCGTCGGTCTTCTTAATAATTTCTTTCATGGAATGTAGTTTCTTTCAAGACGTTTTATTAGTTTTTTGTTTTGTTGAAATTCTTATTGTCTTTGTTGGATTGTTAAAAACATCTTTTGATTTCGTAAGACTTCGTTGATTTTCTAAGGTTTTCTAAGGTTTGATCAGATTATAAGGTTTTTTAAAACACATAATGATGATTGGAAAGAATTCAAAAGAAGGTTTTAAATCCGATTAGATAGTTAAAATAAGATTTATGGTTTATTAAAGAAGATTATCAACTTTTTTAAAGAACATTATAAGGTTGGTAAATAAAATTAGGCAAATTATAATGAAATTATGAGCTATTTTAAAGAACATTATGAGCTCTTACGAAGAAGATTCAAAAATATATGGTTATGAGCTCTTTTAAAGAACATTATGAACTATTTTAAGGTTTCTTAAATCACATTATATGGTTTTAAAAAAAGAAGATTGTGCTTGTTATAAACTGCTGATTATTGTGATAGAACTGTTATAAACAGTTTATCATAGTTTGTTCAGCCTAATATAATCTATAAGTCATAAAAATTGTTGTAAAAACAGTTTTAGATGTTGATAAACTCTTCAAAGATATCCGCTGCTAGCTTGTTTCTCAGATCTTCAATGTTATCTTCTTGGAACTTGTTCCAACATAGATCCCCTAAAGCATAGCACTCCATTACCTTGACCATGTATATTCATGTATCCTGTATTTTTGTGATCTGGTAGGAGAAACAACAATCAAATATGGCACTCTTGGAATTCAAAGACCTAATAAAACTCTATCAAAATTTATAACTTACTGCTGGCACTTTTGTGTTAAATGAGATTTTAAATTCTGAGGTATCCATCTTTTCTCCTCTATTGAACTGGATGAAGAATGGGAGCATTTTTGCGAAAGCTAAAAGTTTCTTTTTTAATAATTTCTCGCAAAGATGGTTACGAGTAAAATCAGTGACAATGATTTTCTGCTGCACGACATTGATAGTGAGCAAAACCCAACACTTTGCCTTTGCCAAAAAAGGCATGTAAATGAAGAGAATTTGAGGACCCAAAACACCTTTTCCTATTGCGTCAGTGTGGAACTGAAAGTCGTCTTCATGAAGAAAGACAAAAAATTTCTCATCTATATCGTGGAAGAAAGAAGGTCGAATGTTTACACAGTCTTGACGGAACTGGTCTCGAAACACTTCTCGACGCTTCTTGAGCATTTACAGCGCTACATTGACATGCTATCACAAAAAATATATTTTTTAAAGACAGACATATTGTTCACCAAACCTTATAATTTAATTTAAAACCTCATAATCTTGTTTAAAAACCCCAAATTATAAAAAAAAAAATCAACACAATGATCAATGTAGTACCTGTATGGAAAAAGCTTTTCCTGGCCACTGCATCTCACTAAACCACTTTCCATTCACAGGTGTATCCTCAATTAACCTACAGTTTACAATTTGTTTACAATTATTGTCAAGCAACGTGTTGATGAAAGGAAATATATTGATGGGAAAAAACTCACATGGTTTTCCCCAACTTTGTCCACTCAGATAACTTGTCAAGGCTGACCGCATTTACTGGCAAAAAGAGGTAAACCTTCGGGTGTTTTTTTTTATGCTATGAATGGTGATGAGTTTTTGGATATGGGAACTTGTCCTCGTGTACTACTCCTTGTTACGACATCAGGATGAATCTTACGCCTCTTTCTTTGTTTGTGCATTATAAGGTAGGTAAAGCAAATTATAAGATTTTGGAACAGATTATAAGTAATTTTAAATCACATTATAAGGTTGTAAGCGAGACAATAATAAGGTTGTAAATCAAATTATAAGTAATTTTAAATCACATTATAAGGTTGACGCTTACCTGTTATTTACTTCTATCCACTGACCGTCTCCAGGTGTAAAAAATTTGCTCAGCCTTGTTGTTGTTTTTCTCGTTATCGTCTTCCTTGTTGTTTTTCTCGTTATCGTCTTCCTTGTTGTTTTTCTCGTGGTCGTCTTCTTTTACCTTTTCGGATGGGCTCTCTTGAGAAAAAAGGTTGACATTCAGAGTATTGAAACTTTAAGTAGGTGATTTATCCTGTAACAAAGTGTATATTTATTCAGTGTGTTATATGAATGTGTGTAACATTATTTGAGCAGATCTTTTTGCACCTTTTTGAGGACTTTGCTCTATATCATCTTCATTGTTTGTATCAATTTCATCATCACCAGCATAACTTGCTTCTAGTGTGTTTATTTGATGAACGGAATCTTCAAATGTGCTAGACACATTAACTTCATCATTGTTTGTACAATGTTCAATGTTGTCCTCTTCAATGTGGACCTGTAGCAAAGAATCGTTTATAATAATATAATATTATAAAAATTGCTAGTTCAGGAGTTTTTCTTACATCTTCTTCTTGGTTCTCCATCTCTTGTTCACCAACCTACAAAAGACCAAAACATTACAAAAATATCTAGTCCATGTTATGTTTTCTTCCTCCTCTTCATTTGTTTCTTTACCTCCTCTTGTTGGTTGTCTTCTTCTCGATGGTCATCTCTCTGAGTCTGTTAAGAAATGAAGAGATACAACATGAGAATCAATTATTAAACTCTTTTTCTTATAAATTTACGTTTTGTGTTATTCATAAACCTCTGTTTCAATGTTGTTTCTGACATGTGTGATTCCCAAGATGGTCTCTACGACAGTTATCCTGTGTGTCAAGCCTTCAAGTAAACTGATTATGTAGTCGAGTTTCTCATCCTCAGAACAGTTCTTCTTTGGATTTGCTATACGTTCACAAATATCTCCAAAGAGTACATATTCTCTTATCCAGTCATCTTTGGTCATTACATAACCTTGCATAACAAAGTTTATAACTTCCAAAAATTCAGTGTCACTGTCACTTGGATGGGAGTTTTGTCACATGAATTTCTTTTACGTCTTTTGGTCAAGAATTGTTTGAACCTCAATCTGGAACAGAGAAATTTACACAATAAGATTATTAAAGAAGATTATGGAGTATATAGCAATTTTAAAGAAGATTATAAGATTTTTTAAACTAGATCATAAGCTTTTAATGAAATTTAAACGATTATAAGATGACAAGTGTGAACTTACCTCTTTTTTTGCAACTTTTTTTTTGCAAGGGTTGCAATCTCTGACAACTTGGGTTGTTTGGAGCTTTGCCATCTCAAACAGAAAGGAAATACTTTCTTTGAGCCATGAATCATCTGCACAAATCTCGTGCCAAAGATTGGAACAGTGCTTAACGCCCATAAGTGTAGTGCGAGGACAAATTCATTCACATAATACCGCTCTTTATTCACCCAGGATTTCGGTCCAGTTTTTGTAATGTTGTTGTAGAGAATGGTGTACGCATGTTCCCCCCAAGGCTGACAACAATAGATATCAAAATCAGCAGCAAAACACAACCTTGTGTGAGGAATCTTGTCTGTTGGACCGACAACCATCAGAATGCCTTCAACCAAGACAATTGCACCAAGGCAAAGCTTTTCATCGTCTTGAATATCTTCTGTTTTCAACATGTTTAGAAGATCGTTGTGTACAAACTTGTTTTCTTCCATCCAAAGATAAGGCTTTTTGTCTACATTTTTGCTTTTCCTCTGTTTGTCTGTCACAATTTCTTTGTACTGAAGACATGTGTGTACATAAGCACATTATGAGGATTAGAAAACAGATTATAAAGAATATTATAAGGTTTTAAGCAGATTATATGGCTTTAATAAGATTATAAGGTTTTTTAAATTACATTATAGGTTTTTTAAAGAAGATTATATACATGTGGTGAGATAAAATTCTCTCTTGGAGAATCAAGATGGTTGGCAATTAAATCTGAACCAGATCTCTTCTCCTTTGGTGATCACCCTTCTCTGCATCAGATAATGGAAGGTTTGGCCAGAAAATATGATTCCACGGTTAGCAAGAGTTACAATAGGATTGAGAAAACTATTCTCAATCCTACTGAACAACTCCTGCCCTAGTATTTCTTTCACTGTGTGAACCAACTTCAGGTTGGAGTGTTATTGAACAATCACTGCATCATCTAGCTCGGACCCAGGCTTGTATACTTGGTTTGGTATCACCAATAAGCCAGGGATATCTTGACTCATCGTTTCAAACTGTTTACAAGACACAGAACACTATTTTAAGTAAACCTTAAATAACTTTATAATCTTCTTTAAACTTGTTAAAGCAACTAGTGAATACAGAGATCCAGAACATTGTTATATAACCTTATAATCTTCTTTAAACTTGTTAAAACAACTAGGGGACTAATGAAGGTATGTACAGAATTCAAAAATACTAGAATGGACGAAATCTAGAACAAAATATACCCTGACTGAAATTGAAAACCATAGAATCGACGAAATCTAAAGCTATTTACCAATTTTCAAATAAAAATTCATAGAATCGAAGGAATCTAGAACAAAATATAACCTGATTGAAATCAAAACCTTAGATCGACGAAATCTAAAGCAATTTATAAAGTTTGAAATCAAAAATCACATAATCGAAGTAATCTAGAACAAAATATAGCCTGATTAAAATCAAAAACCATAGATCCGACGAAATCTAAAGGAAATTACCAAGTCTGAAATCAAAAATCACATAATCGGCGAAATCTAGAAATGTTTTTACTCAGATTTCCTATAATCAAACACGAAAGTTTCGATAATCAAATCGGAGATCAATCTATACCTTTTTCAGATTGAATCGCCGATCTAGATCAAAATCTGTAATCGCATGGGTTTCGCCGTAATCGCAGAGAGAGAGAAGAGAGAAGTGAGAGAGAAACGCGTCTTTGTGAGAGGGGTAAATTTATCTTTAGTGTATTTAAATGATGGCACGCGTTGCAACAGTTGTTTTCACGGTGGTATTTTTGAGAGAATGTAATTGAAACGTGACATTCTTAAAATTTTCCCTAAAAAAATGCAAAAACTGAAAGTTTCACGTTTTTTCAGGTAAATTTTACTCTCTTTTCTAGTAAAATCTGACTTGGATATCTTATCCATTGAAAGAGAATTGGTTAGAAAAGTTAATTTTGAAAGCTTTCGACAAAAAAGAAAAAAAAAACTTGGTTAATGATTTTTTTTTTAAAGATAAGAAACTACTAGTTTAGTTATTTATTTGTTTTTGTTATATGACGATGGGTTTTATTGCAAAATAGATTTTTTTTATAAACTTAAACTTTTATTTTTTTATTCACTTAGGGTATCTTAAGATGTTGTCACGGCTCTGGTGATGGTGCTTCTACGCAGTAGAGTAGATTTACCTCCTGCCACTAAACTTAGGTAATACGTAATTATTTTAAAGCTAGTGACAGCAAATTTGGCTAAAAAGCCTTATGTTTTGTACATGTTTTTTTTGTTTCGTGTTACAAACCACCACGTTTTACAAGGAAAAATATATAGTCTAATAACAAGTATCTTAATTCAACTAGTTATCTTTTGTAATAAAGTTGGGTTGTAAATGAACGTGAGAAGGAGAAAATGCGTTTTTGACACCACAAATCCTATGCTTGGTGCTCCAAGGCAACAACACATGCAAGCCACAAGCCTTTGGTGAGAAACAAGATTGCCTCACCGTTGCACTCAAATAAGCTAGTTTCTTCTTCCTCCTTTGGCTAGCCACTGATGTCACAGCTGCTAGAGCCGCTGCATCTGGCAAAAAACGTTCTATTATGTAACTCGGTGACATGTCTTCGCTTCGCTCCGTGCTCTCTATTGTTAAGTAGCCGTCGCTGCTTCGATCATGTGATTCTGAAATGCTATTGTTTGGTTGTTCGACCATGTCTATGGCTTGCATGAGAGACAAGACATCGACCGCGTCTTGGTTTGTTTGATGGAAATGTTCTTGATTTTCGTGTTTGTTTAAACGCAACAATCTAGCTGGTGTTATACTCTCACTGGCATCATCAAAGTCGTTTTCTTCATTTACACCCATCTATTAAAATTCACAAAGCTAGTTGACAATATAATGGATTAAAAAGACGAAAGGAATAGCAAACGGGAAAGTTCAGATAGTAAAACCTTCAATCTTCCTGGAGGAAGTTTGAGGCGAGGCGTCACGGATTCAGCATCACTTTTCAAGAGAGACGAGTTCTTGGGCATCCCGGGAGCGGTCTCCCAGCAAAAAGGAACAGAAGCTTCCAGAAACTGACCCGGAAGCTTCTCTTGGGTGACATGCCGTTTCGTCGACAAGAAAGGAGCATTGAAATTTAGCCTCCGGGATCGGTTCATATCCATCATTTCCTCAACCGTAAGAAACAATATCATCTAGGTGAAAAGGATGTTTCTTGTTTGTGAACCTAAGAAAATAAATTTTGCGAGTTTGGATGAAGAAATTGTTGTATGTAAGACATATTTTTATATTTTGTTAGCTGAAAGTTGAAATTTAATGAGAAGTTGTTGAAAGTTTCAAGCTTTCTCGTGTGTGCAAAAGCGATATTTGTGGCCTCTTTATTGTATTCACAGACTAGACTAGGACAAACAAAAAAGTAGAAGCAACAGAGCTTTAGAAAAAGTTAGTCTCCAGCCATGTGGTTATAAAATTGACCACGAAACCAAACAAGTTCGAAAACGCAGCCAAAATGATCTCCTTATTAGTGGTATGAAAAAAGTTAGAAACAGAGCGATGTTGAAATGTATGAATGAATAGTCTCTTTGTTTTCTTGTTTCGGGAGGGTAAAAAACACATCCCTGGATGCTTTGAGAATCAATACAAGAAAGATGTAAGAAAAGAAAAAAGTGAAGAAAGTTACAGATACAGTTACATAATACCAGTAAAAAAATTAAATAAAAGAAAGAGAAGAAGCAATAACACATCTAAGAAATAGGACAGAAGAAGAAGTCCAATTTCACCAGAGGTAAGTTTCTTCTTCGTGGTTCCCTTTTTCGGCCAGAAAAACGTATTATCTGTAGCAGCAAGAAATACTCTCTGCACTACTATATAGTATCCTCAACCCCCCAATAACCAAAATTAAAGTAGAAAAAACAATATAAAACTTTCTATTTACATGGCTATGCTTGCTTTTCCCTGGCTCACGCCCCGAACCTTGTCCGATTGCTCAGATTCTGTTTTGTACAAGGAAAATGAAACAGTGTAGAAGCATACCAGGAGCGAAGAAGAGAAGAGATTTGCCCACCAAACCAAAATGATAGCTTTCTTCTACTTTTGCTCGGTAGCACTTGGTTCACGTGCTTTGTGGTAGAGCTCGAGTGTATCTGCATGACCTGGATCAATACACAATGCTGCTTCACAATCTTTGACAGCAGATGCTCCTTCTCCCATGGAATCATAGAATGCTGCCCGTAGATGTAACAGCTGGAGATCTGGTTTAAAGGATATCGCCCTTGAAAGCTCGTCTATGGCTTCATTTTCTTTGTGGTCGTCCATAAGAACTGCACCCAAGAAGAGTTCAAATTACTCGGATCTTAACTAATTGAATACATTATAGATAAGAACAGAATGGAAAACACCAAACCAGACATTTAAGAACAGAAGTAGATAAAATTGTCATTTCAGCTGCTATCTCCACAAAGATGACAGCTTTAAGAAAGGATTGTATATGGAGCCAAAGTGTCATTCACTCAACACTTTATTCAAGCTTAATGCAAATCTCAGTTGTTTCATGTGTTGGCTCATAAATTCTCATTTCTGCTTCATATGCGGGGTTTTAAGCTTTCAAACACTTGTGTCTAATGAATCAATTAAAACAGTTCAGTAAAGTTCATCTATTTCTATTTGAAACTCCACACATAAATGCATATGCAGAGTTAATCCCTTAAGAAACGATAAGGTGTCCTGCTTCTGCCATTCAAACAAACAAACAAACAAAAAGAGAAAAGAAGAAGACACTATGCGTAAGTTAGCATTACCTGCTGCTCTGTATCTGTAAGGGTAGGTTCGGAGAGGGTCTAGTTGTGTTGCCAGGCCAAGGTCGCTCTGTGCCATCTCTCGATCACAATATTCAGATCGCTTCTCATATGCTGACGCATTGTTCTGAGCCTTCTCTATTAGCTTTGTCATCTCATCATAAGCAGCTTTGCGTTGGTTTTTCAGATGGTAAACACGAGCAAGACCTTGGTGAGCTCGTGTGTGTTTGATATTGAGTGCGTTCGTATAGCAATCAGCTGCAAGATCCAGCTTATCACAATCCACATATACGCTCCCCAGGTTGTTCAAAGCCTGCAAGCAAATACACAAAAGCAAAGTTCATGTTATTGCATCCTTCCTATGGAAATTATCATTAGATTTAGTTCGATTACCACCAGATTCCAATATCAACAAATTATTTCACACCCAACAAGTCCAAAATTCAAGAGAAAGAATTGTAAAATCAAACAACTTATATAAAAAAAAAGTGCTGAAACATCTTTTTACTTACTTGTCCCTTGCGGAGACCATCTGAGGGGCACCGAAGTGCTTCATCAAGGAGCTCGATAACATAATTTGAAGACTCAGGGTCGAGCGTAGAATCCGCAAGAGCATAAGCTTTGAGGAAAAATGCTTCGAAAGATCTTTGTATGGAAATAGACTCCTCGGCTTTGGCCAAGGCTTCCTCGCGGTGGCCTGTATCATATAGTATCCAACCTTCATACACAAGTCTCTCATGCTCCGACTTTGAGTGGTTTCGAGCCAACCTTAGACTACGCATTGCTGCCTTTTGACAATTTAGCCTGACAGTATGCAAATCAATTAGGGTCGACAAAAGAAAACCACATTTTCATTGAAAAGCGCAAAGAGAGTATATTATACCGTAGCAGAAGAAGAGACTGTCTGAACCGTAAAAGACTCTTCCCTGGATCATTAGCAAGCATGTGATGAACAACTGCTAGAGATCCAATATCATCCACAGAAGACCAGCGATCATACAGCTGCATCCAGCAATCAGCCTGGCTCCACTGCTGTGCTAGCGGGCGGAGCAACTCCACCATATGATCACCACGGATTTTCCCGTTAAACATCATAAAATTTGGTTCTAATGTCAAAAGAGCCCGGATATCTTTCAAAGCACCTTCATAATCCTCCATACCTATAGAAATCCATGCCCTCATCTCCAGACAGTCAGGGGAGGCCTTAAATCCAAGAATCTTGTTCAGTTCCGAGATCGCAGCCCCAAACTGGTTCTCCTCCACCAATGCCACTGCCCTAAATTTGTAGGGGAATGTCAAAGTTGGGTCGAACTCTGTAGCTGTATCCAAATCGAGCAGCTTTTCTTTACCGCTGCAATACAAGGACCTCTCCTGATGCATCCACCCAGTAGCCGTGTGATCCGAAATCAGCGAATTGATGATCTTATAAGCCGAGTACCTATGGTCACGTTTGAACTTAGACCTGGCAACGCCCACGAGGGAGTAAAGATGACCAGCCTCAACCGCAGTGTTAAACCATCTCTGAGCATCCTTATATTCTTTCCTCTCCAGCATCACCACCCCTAGTTGGTGGTACGCAAGCTGTTTCTCCCAATTTTCCACCGCACATTCAACCAAACGTTCCAGGAGCATCACAGTCGTGTTAGATTTCATATCATCTTCCATCGCGATCTGGCTTAAGAAGAAGTACAAGGTAAAAGAAGCGTGCCCAAGAGACGCCAGTCTTTCCTTTCCCTCGACGCTGCAAAAGATCTTTATAACGTTGGGATTATGCATAGAGCTCGGCAATTCCCTAAGAAAAACCTGGAGACAAGCTGCCACAAGGAGGTATGCAGCCTCTTCTAATCCATACTCGATCAACAACATGGCCTCGTCCAGGCTACTAACAAGGTGTGCCAAATGCGTATCACAAGCTGATTTCAATTCATCGCAGCAGAACCGGTTCGCCAGCTTGAGTAGCTCCAAGACAACATTAGGAGGGAAGTGATCTAACTTACTGGTCCTGCTGAATATCTCTGCAGCTCTCATTCCTTCAACAGAGATTCCATTGTGTGTGAAATTGATGGTCCCTCGTTTCATTTCTCGAAATCCACCGTATAACATTGCCTTGAAGGGTCTCGACAAAGACGCGATCTTGTACCTTACACAAGGAACCTCTTGGTCACCGATGCAGAAGGACATGTCATAGTCGAATTCTTCCTCAGAACTGGAACATTCCTCCGGGACATTATCTGATCTTGAAGCGGAGCAGACACATGGATCGTACACGGATTCCGGGGCATACCCGGAAACAAGGGTGGCTTTAGGGCATTCAAAATTCCTACCGCAACAATCCATAGATGTTGTTCCGATTAGCTCGTCCTCTCTCCTCTCGAACCGGAGCCACGAGGCTAGGACGACCTTGGCGTGAACGTCAACGGCGTGCTGCCTAGACGATCGGAGACTCCGCCGGAAAAGTTTGGGATCAGATAATCCCCGGAATATAGCGCATTGTTCTAAAAACGCCCCGGATTTCTCAATTTCCGGACAATGGTCGATGCGACGGTACACTTGGGCCATCTTGTCGATCAAATCGACGAATTTCAAACAAGGATCGATCTGTGGTTCAAGCAGATCCGTGACGGGAAGCCCGCACGGGAGGAGAGATTCAGGGGACACGATTACGTTAGGTTGATTCAGAGACGGATATGTCCGGCTGGATTTGGATCGGGTCGAATTGACACGAAGATGATCTTGAAAGTGTTGAAGAAACTTATCGCCGACTCCTCCTCCGCTATTACCAGGTGCAGGAGGCGGAGGAGCAGATGGGTTAAGAGCGTATACTTGTGTACCTTTACAACCTTCTGCAAGCTTCAAACTTCGCATTGTTGTCAACAGATTATGCTGCATCTTCAATTCAATCAAAACCCCAACAGATTACGATTCAATAATTCCCAAGAGATCTCAAAATATTTAAATTCAAATTCGCCGTCACCTTAAATACGATCCCGGAATCGGAAATCGGAAGATTAGATCACGGACGAAAACGAAAAGGGAAAAAAATCAAATGTTTGTTTTCTTCTCCCCTCTCTTTTTCGTATGTTTGGTTTTCGTGAACGAAAACTTAACGAAGCTCGCTCGCCTCTTCTTCTTCTTCTTCTTCTTCTCGGAAATCGTGTTTTTGCAGTGTAAGTTTCATCGATCTTGTTCGTTTTTTTTCTTGTTTCTCTCACTAATTCACGAATCTTTCCGTAAAAATAGACAAGAGGTAATTAAAGGAGGAAGAATCTTCCTCCGCTCGATCTCTCTCGCTTTCTCTTTCTATTTCTTTCTCTCTTTTGGTTTATCGTTTGATTTGTTTTGTTTTGTTTTTTACCCTTTTGTTTCGGAGAGTCGTGCGTTCTAATAATGCATTGTAATAAAACTTAAGGTATTATATGTATGTTTGTGGCATGTTTGATAGTTACATTTTTCTTTTGTCCTCTTCTTACCTTTTTCTTTTAGCTTTGTGGAAAGAAAATTATATTGATTTGTTTACATTTCGTTAATTAAGCTCAAATTATCCTCTTCATTAAAAACTGCTGTTTCTTCGCCGCACTTTTTACATCTTCAAAAGGTTCAATAGTTCTCGTTGTAAGTATTTCTTGTCCTCTATTTTTTACTTTGGACAATTCATCCTTACCTCCTTCTTTTTTTCTGGTCAAGGTCATCTTCACTTTGTTAGCACACTTTTTTTACAGCTTAAAGATATAGTATTTGATTGGTAACAAATTTAATAAATTTACAGTCATTTTATAATTTGTAAAGTTAGATTGGACCAATCACAAAAACTATACCAAATTGTTGATCAAAAGTTGAGTGCACAGTTTATTCTTACAATTATTTTTTACAACTTTACAACACTATGATATAACAGATTACAACTGATAAATTTATATCGTTTTAGGTTATCAATCGGACACACATACTATTTAGCTTACTTTTCTCCTAAATGTGTACCCGATGTAATTTTTTTCTTTTTAACCATTTTCTCATATACTTTTTTTTTCTATTATATGAGATATTGATATTGAATATTTGGAACAATATTACAAGTTTGAGAAAATCTCTGACGATTAAAACGTCGGAAGAGCCAAATACTTAAACAAAGAAACCTCATGCTGTAATTACTAAAATAAGAAAGAAAAAAACACTGATAACAAGTAACTTAAGATCTGTATATGAACGATAGTTATCACCAGTTCGAAAAAAACCATTATATAAGTGTATCTCTTCACAATCCCCCATTGTTTAATTCATATTTTTATTTTTTTTGGTGGTGCTTAATGTTCACAAGTAGGGGTGTCAAAATGAGCCAATAGCTCATAAGCTGGCTCAACTCAATTCGAATTTTCACGAGCGTGAGCTATGTTTTTCATGATCATTTAGTAAACGAGTTTAGTGATCGAGCTTAAATGAGTTGGCGAGTTATGCGAGCTCTAATGAGTCGTGAGCTAACTCATGAACAATTCATTTTTTAACAATTTAAAATATTATATTGATATATTGTAAATATATTTTAGAATTTATCAACCAAAATATATATTCTTGTTCCCTTTTAACTAAAGTAAAAATAGAAATAATCATTAATACATATTATGATGATGGAGATCCTAATGAGCATGATGAGCAAAGAATCCCTCGAGCATTTCAAGACTCTCAACCACTAGATGATCATTGCATTGTTTTTCTTTAAAATTTGAATTTGATTCATCATTCGATAACAATACTTATTTGGATTTGTTTTTACTATTTTAATATTTAAATTTAATTTTAGATTTTATATTACTTATTCTGTTTTTATATTTATTTTTGTATTAGCTCGTGAGCTAGCTCATTTAGCTCACGGTCTTGGTGATCTGAGTTTGAGCTTATGTTTATAAGCTCGTATGATAAATGAGCTGAGCTGAGCTGAGCTTTGCAACACTCTGAGCTAGCTCATTTTGACACCCCTATTCACAAGGCATATGATGTTATGATACCCCTTATTAAATACTCCATATGTTTCTTATTATTTGATGTTTAAGTTTTTATACACATATTAAGAAATCATTTAGTTTTTTATCTTCTCAAAATAAAACATGTTTTATCATCAATTCCAAAACAAATCAACCAATAAAAGATCAATTAATTTAAACATTTAAAAACAACAAAACCACAATTAATTTTGCATAAAATTTTGAAAACATCATCTAATATGAACAAAAAAATCTCTAAAACATTATGTATTATAAAACGGAAGGAGTATATTACTACTACTTTTTGTGTTACAATCATTTATCAAATAGGATATATTCGTTGATTTTCTTTATAACCGAAATAACATAAGTTTATATGCCTATCATACATATAAAAGCGTTAAAGTAGTTCACATTCCATCGTTTGTTTAGCGGATAAATAGAAGTAAAAACCGGTAAAAAATATTATAGACGTGAATTTATAATCATTTGACTAACTCACATATTCCATCTTTTTCGTATTTTTTCTTAATAAACGTGATATGATCATGGGAAGTATCAAAGACATGAATCACAACTCAATCCAACCGGATGCACATTTCGAATCAGACCCGAAAGGATATATGCTCACTGTTCGAAGTGTATTCACAATCCGTTCATCTACCATTTCAATCGGTCCATCTTCAACAAATCATTCCATCCGAGCCTCCTTTCATTCATTCCGCATTTCCAAAACCTGTCGAAGTGTTTATTGGGCTTAGATCCTGACAAGGAGTCTATCAAGCGGTATCAGAGCACAATCTTGAGTTCGGTATTCGCTCTCTATCATTTTCTCATCTTTTTCGCCTTCTTCATCCATCTTCTTTCCTTCATCTTTCAAAAAAAAAAAAGGGAAAAAAATCGCATTGTAACTCTTCAAATAAGCCAGATTTGAGGACAAATCTTTTTTTCAAGAGGAGGAGTATGATATGATCATGGGAAGTATCAAAGACATGGAATCACAACTCAATCCAACCGAATGCACATTTCGAATCAGACCCAAAAGGATATATGCTCATTGTTCGAAGTGTATCTACTCAACCACGATGATTCAACACATGAAACTAGTTGGAGAATATTGCCAGCTCATTTACGGAACGCCTCGATCCATCATTCACAATCCGTTCATCTACCATTTCAATCGGTCCATCTTCATCAAATCATTCCATCCGAGTCTCTTTTCATTCATTCCGCATTTCCAAAACCTATTGAAGTGTTTATTGGGCTTAAATCCTTACAAGGAGTCTATCAAAATGGGATATCACCTTTTTAACTTACAAATAAAAATAAAAACCATTGATGAAATAGTTATATTGTCATTGCGATTTAAAAAAACTGTTGGCAAACTATAAAATAAATTGAATATCACCTTGTAAGATTTTCAAAAACTCTTATTATATAAAAGAGAAGCCGGTCGACGAGAGCTTGACACGTAAGTAAAATTGTAATTCACGGGATCGTGACATGTGTTTAATATTGATTGAGATGATGACATGTGTTAATATTAAAATTAATTAGAAAAAGCTAAAATTAAAAATGAAAAATTAACAATGTAATTGTTAAGTAAATAATCGTGACATGTGTCTAATATTGTTTGAGATGAAGATATGTGCTAATATTAAAACTAATTAGAAAAAATTAAAATTAAAAATGGAAAACTAACAGTGTAATTGTTAAGTAAATAATCAAATAGCAGAAAGCGAAATTTCCAATACTCCGAACTAATAAGAATAACTACAAATTTTATAATATAGTCTAAACTATAGTGCAAACTAATTATAAAAACAAAATTAATAAAACCGATTTTTATTATACACAAAAGAGAAGCTGGTCAACGAGAGCTTTACACGTAAGCAAAATTATAACTCAGGGGATCGTGAGATGTGTCTAATATTGATTGAGATGATGATATGTGTTAATATTAAAATTAACTAGGAAAATTTATAATTAAAAATGGAAAATTAACAATGTAAATTTTAAGTAACTAATCAAATATTATAAAGGAAAGTTTCTAATAGTCCGAACTAATTAGATTAACAAGAAATTTTTAATATAGTATAAACTATAGTTCAAACTAATTTAGAAAAAAAAACTAAGAAGAAAAATCGAGAAAATTAAAGTTGTAAAAAACATAAAAGTAGAGAGAATAAAAATTGAAAAATAGTAATTTGGAGAAAATATGAGTCGTAGAAAAACAAAAAAAAATGAGAGAATGAAAGAAAAAGACGAATGATAAAATAAAAGAGGATATATAAACAAAAAAATAATTAGAAGGGTATGATAATCTAAATTTATAAGTTTAAGATACGCATAGCCATCGCAAAGATCGCATAAGTCTATAAGCATACTTTTCAACATAATTATAAAATCACTTAAAAAAGGAAATTTTGACTTAAGACAATATTGGTACTTTTAATATTTAAAAAAATTGTATAAACGGAAAATTGTATAAGTTAAAAAGATAATAACAATAGAACTACTATTAAAATAATTTTATAGATATTATGAGATTATTTACAAGAAGTTTCCATATATATTATGTCCTAATTTAACTTGTAACGACCCAAATCCATTTTGTAAAATGGAAAGTGGGTGTCGATCGACACCATGAGTCGGTGTCGATCGACACCAAGTTCGGGTTTCGGTTTAGGTTGAGTTAAATCGCTCGGTTTGCGACGTCGGTTTAACGAAAAACCTAGGGCTCGAGTATATTAACCTCTAGCAGTCCTGTGGCCGCGTTTTTAGAGAGAAAAACGCAGAGGAAGAGAGGTCTTTAGAGAATCGAGTGATTGTTCGGAGAATTGTTCGTGTGATCGGGTGTTCTTCGTTCGTCGTTCTCGGGTTTGTTCGTGGCTTGTCGCTGCATGGTTTCCGGCGAGTTTCCAGAGGAAAAGATCGTGGATTCTTCGCTGTTTGATCATCGTTCATCGCTCGTTCCTCGTTCTCGTCAGATTCTCGACGTGAGTGCGTGATTGTGATATGGAATTAGGCTATTAGGAGTTTTGATTGATTGTCTTGGTTGATTTGAATCGTTCTGTGTGAATTCTGTGTGATTTATGTGGTTGTGAATCGTGATGATTTCGCGAGATAGAACGGGACTCGAGCCGTGAGAGGATTTTGGCTCAGTTCAGGTTCTGCGAGATCGTGTCGATCGACACCTAGTGGTAGTGTCGATCGATACGAGAGTTTCTGATCACGAAGGATCGGTTGCTCGAGTTGAGCGTCGATCGACACCTAGTGGTAGTGTCGATCGACGCCACTGTCTCCGTTTGAGACTTGTGTTTTGAGAATGGAGTGTCGATCGACACCAGGTGGGTGTGTCGATCGACACTCAGTCGTTTGTGAAGTTATGCGTTTTGGTTTGGGGTGTCGATCGACACCATGTGGGTGCGTCGATCGACACCAGACGCTGGATTGTGAATTATCTATTGCGTTGTTCGATAAGTTATGTACTGTGATCTGATTATTGCCTTATTGAGTTGTGATTTGGAATTGGGAATTGCTGGTTAAGCATTATTATATGATTATCTTGTAGATTATCATTGGTTATGAATTATTCGTAGTGAATTGGTTATTGCAATGTTTAATCGTGATTTGGTTAACGTGGTTAACTGTGTAATTGGAATCTTGTGGATTATTGTTGGCTATGAATTATTATCGTGAATTGGTAATTGGATAATCCTGTTTAATTGATGGTAATTGGAATTTGGTTGATTGTTGTGTGATCGCGTAGAATTGATAGTCTAATTCCTATTATATATCTGGTAGACGGGATGACCGCTCCACTGAGTATTTATGATAATACTCACGCAACTCTATTTTTTTCCCTTTTGAGTTGCAGGTAATGCAAAGAATGTGATCGCGGAATCATGGCAGAGGAAGAGGATGATTAGGATGTGTTTTGGTTTAGTAGAATTGTGGTTAGGTTGATAGTTTTATTATTGTTATGGAATTGAATAGTTGTTTAATGGATTTGATGATTATTGATTTATGGTTTTTAAAAAAAAAAAAAAAAATCGGGTGTTACATTTTGGTATCAGAGCCCTTACGGTTCTAGGGCTAGTGGTGATTTTGATGAACTGAGACTATGTGTTTAATTGATTATGTGTGCTTAGTCAATTGTAGTCTTAGAATCATCCTCTTCAAGCCTTTAAAGAGATTCCGCGGTAAGTGTTGGTTGTGTTTTCTGATTGTGAATTCTAGTCTCTTAGAATTGTTGTGATAAGTGCAGTGTGTGATGGCTAGAGTTCCGAGAGGCCGTGGTGGCAGAGCTGGTGGCCGTGGAGGCCGGAGTCGTGGTTTTGGTCATGGTTGTGGTCGGGGCCGTGTGGCTAAGTCGTTCGAGTGGGAGACTCAGAGTGAGTCATCAGATCAGGTGGTCGGTCCGCCTGTGTATCAGGAGTTGTCAGAGGGCTCTGTCAGTGTGTTAGATGGTTCAGCTGGAGCGAGAGTTAGTGCTAGAGCTTCGGGTGCGGCAAGAGGCCCAGGTGGTGCTTCAGGCGGAGCTCAGGATCCGGAGGATCATGTGTCTAAGATGCTAGCGTTGATTTTGGAGTGTTTACCGGGTGCAGTGCCAGCGCAGACTCCAGTGGAGGCCCGGAGGGAGCAGTATCTTGTGTGGTCTAATGAGTTATTGCTCATGGGGCCTTTGTCATTCTCGGGTAGAGGGAGGCCAAAGGAGGCCAATGAGTGGAGATGGAAGATGGAGCGTAGGCTTCGTATTCTCCGATGTCCTGAGGATTTCTGTGTGGATCTAGCGGTGGAGTTCTTGGAGGGCAATGCGCGCCTCTGGTGGGCTGGAGTGCAAGCTAGGAGGAGGCGGACATTGTGGTCTTGGGGAGAATTCCTGGACGAGTTTAATGCCAGATATTTTCCTGAAGAGGCTGTGGAGCAGTTAGAGTTGCAGTTCCAGAGATTGGTTCAGGGCAACCTATCAGTGCGTGGTTATGATGCTGAGTTCAGCAGGTTAGTGGTCTATGCGAGTAGCGGCATGGATGAGGAGCGAGCCCAGTTGGGCAAGTTCTTGGCAGGTCTTCGGATCGGGCTGAAGAAGCCTGGTATGGTTTCCAGGTATGCCTCGAGGGCAGAGTTGGTGGAGGCACTCGTAGCGGTCGAGGGCCTAGAGGAGCAGTTCGAGGATTGAGCTGTTTTGTTTCTTTTGGTTTTTGTTCCAGTTTCCGATTTTGAGCTTTGGTGTTATTGATTCTTGATTTTATTGTATTTCGTTGGTGTTGAAACGATTTACATTATTGAAAATTTATAAGATGGTGTTCCTTATTTATTTTCATTTGGTTTTGAGATGTGTGGTTCGTGTTGTGTTTTTATGTGGACCATGTTGGTCAGTTTGTGAGGTATCCCAGGATGGGGATGTTGTGACTATACCACGTGAGGCGGCTCTAATCGGAGGAGAGGTGTATTCTCCTGTGTGCTTATTGGGAAGCGTGTTCCCGGAATAAGCAGCGAGGGATATGAGATCTCTTACGGGGATGTGAGATCCTCAGATACCGCTGGCTCGAGGGAGGTGTCCTGAGAGTGCGAGCGGTATGTTTTTGTGTGTGGATTAGAGGGAGCCTCTGAGGTCAGGGGAGGATCTCTTGTGGTATCGGTTGTGTCGGGCCGAGATTTTTGGTCCATGTTGGTTGATGGCGGAACGAGTGGGAATCTCGTATAGTGTTGGCTGGAGCAGCCAAGTTTTGATCTGTGATAGACAGTTCGGGAGGCTCAGTTGGTGAGTCGAAGTGGTGACCGCGTCAGAGTCCCAGTCGCTTAGTGCCAGTGTGTAGGCCGGTGCCGGTAGAGGCAGGTGAGTTCCAGTGGGCCCTGGTGGGGGTGCTGCTGCAGCTCCGGGTCGTGATGACCAGGTTGTGGGATTGCTGACGCAGTTGTTGGCACGTTTTCCGCTGGTGACACCTGAGCAGGCTCCGGGTGTCCTCCAGTGGCCGGGTTGCAGCAGAGGGCTGCAGTTGCTGAGCAGCCGAGGGCTGCAGTTGCAGCGCATGCTCCGTCTTATCTCGAGATGATGGGACAGATGCAGAGGATAGCTACGCCATTCTTCGAGGGCAGAGTTATTCCTGAGGCGGCTGATGAGTGGCGCCTGAGGTTGGAGCGTAACTTCAGATCGATCGGGTGTCTTGCCGAGTTTCCGGTCGAGTTGGCAGTCCACTATCTGAGTGGTGATGCCTTGGTGGTGGCGCGCTATTGAGGCGAGTATGGGCCTATGATTGAGTTCGGAAAGCAGATGTAGCATTCAGAATCTAAATCTGGGCTGACGGATGGCTGTACATCTTCTTGTTGATTATTGTACGATTGCCCGCCAGTCCTGGACGGATTAAAAATGTCGCATCGTGGGTTCTGGATGGAACTAGGCAAGTGTTGGGCATTTCGAGTAGTGGTTATGCTCTCGGTGTGTTTAGGGTGCTTGTGGTAAGCACAGGAGGCGGCGTCGGGATCGGGGATCACCGGGACGCGATTGCTATCATATGCTTAGTGGATATCGTGGAGTGTTCGAGGGAACTTGAGGATCAGGAGCTCATGGTGTTTGGTGCTGGAGAGAATCAGGAGCAGAGCTGGATGTAGAGTCGAGCAGTATTGTTTAGAGGAGCGCCGGTTGGGTTGCGAGAAGACCGAGGGAAGTATCCAAAGGTTTCAAGATTCGTCGCGGATGGCGTTTGTGGTATTTTTTCAAGGAAATCGTGGATGGTTGGTTTTGGCGCGGTAAGGATCCAATTCTGGGTTTTCAGGGGAGCGGAGTTATCAGGATTGAGAATCAGCAAAATTGCGTATCGTCATGCGTTCAGGAGTGCTTAGAGCATTGTGGGATTCAGGAGAGGAATCCGAGTCCTGAGTCGTTTGAAGTAGTTGGTTCAGTTCAGGTCCCCTCGAGCGGGACAGGCAGGGTATCGGCTGAAGGTTGTGGGCGATGTGGCGTCAGGAGTTGTTTTGGGCCCTTGTTGGGCAGTTCAGTTTCGGTGGTCAGTGCTCAATATTTATTGCTCTAGGGACTGCGGTTCCGAATAACTCATGTGTTGTGAGGAGAGGTGAGCTTTCCTGTGTGTTGTGTGGGGATGTGAGATTCCTAGATACCCTTGACTCGAGGGAGGTGTCCCGAGAGTGCGAACGGTAGGTGTTCCTGATGGGATGTAGGATGCATCCTATGGGTACCAGGTGTAGGCAGAGTTAAGAGCAATAGATATTCGGGGCATGCGAGGAGTTTGGTTTGGCTTGGTGCTTCGAGGTTGTGGTTTGGTTCTTCTGGGAACCGTTTGTTTGGCTGTGTGTTCGGCATGAGTAGTTTTGTTTTCCTAGAGTAGATTGTGTGTTGCGTGTTGTTATCAAGGGAGGTATTCTGAGTTCCAGATGCTTGTCTCGTATGTGTTGATTACTCTAAGGAAGTGTTTTTCCAATATAGAGCCAGAGCTTGAGGGAGACGTCCTGAGAGTGGAGTGGCATCGGCATCGTTACCTCGAGGGAGACGTCCTGAGAGTGTGATGATGACGGTAAATATGAGTAATCGATAGCTGACCGTGGCATGAGAATGGAACGGAATACAAACCTCGATGATATTCTTGTGCGTTCGGTTTCGACGACCGGGATATCGGATGTAGTGTCTTGGTTGTGCATGTTCTTGTTTGATTGTTGCACAATCGATCGATCCAATTCTGGGTCTACAGCTGGTTGTACATGTTCTTGTTTGATTGTTGTGCGATCAGTTGGACAGATCTAGGCGGGATTAGGAAAACACTGCGTTTGGTATTTCGGGCTAGGGACTTTGCGTGTTCCTTTTGATTCTATTGTGGAGGTGGTTAGGCGTTTTAGAATTTATTGCGGATGACTCATGACCTGGAGACGGTGGTTTTCCAGAGTATGTATCGGGGACGGTGGTTTCCTGTATACATGCTGAGAGACGGTGGTTCTTTCCAGGAGACGGTGGTTTTCCTGTGTACTTATACTGGGACGGTGGTTTCCTTTATAGTACTGAGCGCATATATTGGGACGGTGGTTTCCCGAGGGGACGGTGGTTCCCTATAGTGCGGGGAGACGGTGGTTTCCCGAGGGGATAGGGGTTCCCTAGAGTGTGTGGATGAGTCAAACGTAATAAATGTCTAGAAAACACGTGTTTAGTGTGGGTTGGTTGTGGAGTGTTGAGATTTTTGTGTAAATCTCTAGTGGTGGGCCGGTGCGGGCCAGAGTGGAGTCTTGTGTAGACTTGTGTTTTGGGGATTAGGCGTGTTTTTCCCAGTGATTTGGCCGGTGAGGGCCAGAGTAGAGTCTCGAGTAGACTTGTGTTTCTGGGATTAGGTGTGCTTTTCCCAGTGGTTGGCCGGTGCGGGCCAGGGTGGAGTCTCGGGTAGACTCGTGTTTTGGATTCGAGGACGAATCTAGTGTGGTGGGGGAGAATTGTAACGACCCAAATCCATTTTGTAAAATGGAAAGTGGGTGTCGATCGACACCATGGGTCGGTGTCGATCGACACCAAGTTCGAGTTTCGGTTTAGGTTGAGTTAAATCGCTCGGTTTGCGATGTCGGTTTAACGGAAAACCTAGGGCTCGAGTATATTAGCCTCTAGCAGTCTTGTGGCCGCGTTTTTAGAGAGAAAAACGCAAAGGAAGAGAGGTCTTTAGAGAATCGAGTGATTGTTCGGAGAATTGTTCGTGTGATCGGGTGTTCTTCGTTCGTCGTTCTCGGGTTTGTTCGTGGCTTGTCGCTGCGTGGTTTCCGGCGAGTTTCCAGAGGAAAAGATCGTGGATTCTTCGCTGTTTGATCGTCATTCATCGCTCGTCAGATTCTCGACGTGAGTGCGTGATTGTGATATGGAATTAGGCTATTAGGAGTTTTGATCGATTGTCTTGGTTGATTTGAATCGTTCTGTGTGAATTCTGTGTGATTTATGTGGTTGTGAATCGTGATGATTTCGCGAGATAGAACGGGACTCGAGCCGTGAGAGGATTTTGGCTCAGTTCAGGTTCTGCGAGATCGTGTCGATCGACACCTAGTGGTAGTGTCGATCGATACGAGAGTTTCTGATCACGAAGGATCGGTTGCTCGAGTTGAGCGTCGATCGACACCTAGTGGTAGTGTCGATCGACGCCACTGTCTCCGTTTGAGACTTGTGTTTTGAGAATGGAGTGTCGATCGACACCAGGTGGGTGCGTCGATCGACACTCAGTCGTTTGTGAAGTTATGCGTTTTGGTTTGGGGTGTCGATCGACACCATGTGGGTGCGTCGATCGACACCAGACGCTGGATTGTGAATTATCGATTGCGTTGTTCGATAAGTTATGTACTGTGATCTGATTATTGCCTTATTGAGTTGTGATTTGGAATTGGGAATTGTTGGTTAAGCATTATTATTTGATTATCTTGTAGATTATCATTGGTTATGAATTATTCGTAGTGAATTGGTTATTGCAATGTTTAATCGTGATTTGGTTAACGTGGTTAACTGTGTAATTGGAATCTTGTGGATTATTGTTGGCTATGAATTATTATCGTGAATTGGTAATTGGATAACCCTATTTAATTGATGGTAATTGGAATTTGGTTGATTGTTGTGTGATCGCGTAGAATTGATAGTCTAATTCCTATTATATATCTGGTAGACGGGATGACCGCTCCACTGAGTATTTATGATAATACTCACGCAACTCTATTTTTTTCCCCTTTTGAGTTGCAGGTAATGCAAAGAATGTGATCGCGGAATCATGGCAGAGGAAGAGGATGATTAGGATGTGTTTTGGTTTAATAGAATTGTGGTTAGGTTGATAGTTTTATTATTGTTATGGAATTGAATAGTTGTTTAATGGATTTGATGATTATTGATTTATGGTTTTAAAAAAAAAAAAAAAATCGGGTGTTACATAACTGAACATTATTTGAAGAATATATATTCATTATGGGTAAGAATATAGTAAGGGTAATTTGGTTTTCTTGTTATTAAGAATATGAATTGAATTACACTTATTTATTTTATGATTCGTATGAGATAAATTAGAACATAAAAATATAGATAAAAATTGATATATAATGATTTAAGATGTGCGTATTTTACTAAATATATCGATATATTTCCGTAATTCAACGGGTTACTAACTAAAACTTAAATATTTATTGGAATAACTTTTTAATATGATTACCCGCGTATCAACGCGGGTCCTACCCTAGTCTTATTATATAAAATAGGATGCGCAAAATTGTAACTCATGAGATCGCGACACGTTTTTAGTAGTCAATTAGATTCTAACACATGTCAATTATTTAAATATGTAAATTTTTCAATATCAATATTGTTAATTACCCAAAAAAGAAAAGGTTAAAATTGAAAAAAATCAAGCATCAAGTAATTTTACAAATTACATAAAAAGAAATATATAAATAGCATAAAACAAAATTTAGGAAAAGGAAAATAGCAAACTATATAATTAAAAAATGAAACGAACGACCATGATTCTATAAATATATAAAGGCAGAGGTTTAGCATATGTTATATCTATGGAGAACACAAAATGATTGACCATCATAAAAGTAGAACTAGATCAAGGAGAAAAAATAAAGATAAAGGAAATTTGGTTGATGGTATGTTTTTACATGTTTAAAGTTTACGAAATAGCATCAAAGAAAAATTGTCAAAACATGTAAAAATGATTTAGTTGTTATATCAAATAGTTTAATGATTTAAACCACATATATTAAACCTATATACTTTATTGATTTCCCAATTCTTCAAATTGTATGAGATATGAGACTATACTTTTTTAAATTACATATGAAACTATAACTTTAATCACTACATTATCTAACTTAGGGTTTGAATTAAGAATATAGTATGTTTTTCCCTAAAATATTTTTTTAACCATATCTATTGTAACGCCCCGACCGCCCTATCCATGGGCTCCTCTACGTCCACTCTCGGCCCGTGGGCCCACACTCTCTGACGGTCGGTGCGTTAGTCCGGGAGGTTCGGAAGTCATGTTTACTGACCCTGCAAATCACAACGCGATCTTTTCTCGTGTTTTGACCTCACTTACACGATAATGAAAATTACTTCCCAGTAGGTCACCTATCCTGAAACTACTTCGGCTTAAGCACGCTTAACTCTAGAGTTCTCTCAAGACCTGTGATCGAAAAAATAAGTGCACTTTGGTGATATAGGTAGCCAAATCAATTCTTTTAAGCCTCTCCACATATACCGCATATGACATATATGCTCTGAAACTGGGGTGTCATAATCACACCCACTAATAGATCGCAACGTCCTCGTTGCGCATACCAAGATCGTTACCCCGACAAACTGATTCTTCACAGATGTCAGGGTTCGCTCTGATACCAGTTGTATATCAGAGCGTTACCACTTAATCCTCGTGTATACCACTTATTTGATAGTTACTATAAATCAAATAATCCTCGAATCGCGAGGGTTTTAATCTAGTTATTATGAAATTAGAGATGAAATCAAACTAAAATATTTTTGGTAATCGTTAAAAGTGAAAAATCGACAAATCTATCTATTTACTGTCCGTTATAAATCTGTGTAAAAACTATAGTCTGCGAAAAAATAAATAGTATATCTACTAGTCGACCAATTTAAGTTTCATCGAAAAACAACAACCATAAATCAGTCGAATCTTTCATAAACAATTTGTTTGCACAGATTCGTATTCACAAAATATTTTGGGGAATTACAAATATGCTACTTATGAAAATATTTTTTTCAAATATGCTATTTTTGAAAAATTATTGCAAACATGCCACTTTATATATATATATATATATATATAAAACACTATTTCTTCCATAAAAGAATCAAAAATCAAACTCTAAACCCTATCCCAAAAACTATATCCTAAATATAAAATAGTTAACTCAAACCCAAAAAAAAAAAAAAAAAGCATTCTTGCAAAGATTTTTAAAGGATGACATATATGTAAAGTAGCATGCATAGAATGATATAACATGAAAATTCTCAAATATCTCTATACCCAGTCAGATCCCTTTTTCTTGGCGAAATTTTAATTTTGTGGCTAGTAGCTACCACATACCGTTGTGCGTGTCCATAAAACACAATAAATTTTGTATTTTTCAAAACCAATTAGATTACTGATTCAAAACGTAAAATCAATTTATAGAGTATTAAAAATTAATTAAAATATAATCTGACAGAACATAATAAATGTCGGAAAAAAACAATAATATATGTGCTGTTAGATAGCCGGCAAATGGCTTTTGCCACCCACATTGAGCGGCGAAGTCATGCCAACACGTTTTACTGTTAATTGTTATATACAATTTATATGCTTAAGGAAGTAATCGTAATTAAATGTGGCTTAAGCTATGATTAAGTCTGGTATATGCTGGGTGATTAGATTTATGTGATGGCACAAAGAATAACATATAAATAAATTCCTTTGGAAGATACATAATTGAGAATGAAAAACTAAGTTATAATAAGGTCATGTAGTTGAGACAGCTAAGAATGTCGTTTGGGTTATTTTATCCACAAGCACGGATCGTACTATACACTTTGTACATTACCCACCAAATTCACTTTGTCTTATTGTCCACTATATATACCCCACTCTCTCTATCTATTTCACATTTCTCGTTTTTATACTATCTTCTCAATTAAAATGCATATGCTATGTTTTTTATCATTTTCAATGACACATGTATTGGCATAAATTTGTGTATAGAGAACTACTGTTAGGCTAACAACTGTTGTAGTAGAACTGACAATGAAATTAGGATTAGATAAATTTATTATTTACTAGAATAATACCCTCACGATGCGAGAATTATTTGAGTTACTGTAAATAGTTATGTTTTAAAACTAAATCTATACGCTTGATATATGTAAATATGGTTTCAATCATTAAACTATTTGATATAATAACTAACTCATGCTCACATATTTAATGATTTTTTTGATGTTATGTTGTAAATTTTAAACATGTAAAAACATATTATTAACCAATTTTTCTTTATCTTTGCTTTCTCGTTGATCTAATTCATTCATGTCAATTGTTTTGTATTCTCCATAGATATACATATGTTAAACTTCTTCTTATATATAACGATATAAACATGGTTGTTTCTATTTTTAGTTATATAGTTTGTTTTTTTTTATTTGCCTAAAGTTTGTTTTCTGTAACTAACTATAACTATTTGTATAGAGTTTTTATGCAATTTGTAAAATTACTTTATGCTTGTGTTTTTTTCATTTTAATTTCTTACTTTTTGAGTAATTAACAATTTTAATATTGAAATACTTACATATTTTAAATAATTGACATGTGTTAAAATCTAATCGACTACTTATACACGTGTCGCGATCTCGTGAGTTACAATTTTGCGAACTCTCCTTTATATAATAAGATGTGATGTGCATGACCTAACGCTTATCTGCATACATGTCGTTACAATATTATTCCGGTGTAACAATTATCTTCAAGATCTCGAGTTCAGATCTTGGCGATGGGAAAAAAACTGAAATTATCAAATTTAATTTGTTTAACAAAATTTTAACCCAACATATTCTATACTCAACGAAAAAAAGAAGAATCCTCGACTTTTCGAAGGAAATCTAATATATTTTATGACTTAGAATCTAAACAACATCGATAACCCGTTCTTTGACTAAACATGGTAAACTTAATAAAAAAACGTCTATACAAATTAGCCATTTTTGGTAGGGATGGGCATTTTAACCGAATCGAACCGAACCAAACCGACCTAAAGTTTAGAAACAAACTATTTGGTTGACTTTTTTCTCAACCCGAACGGTTCAATTCGGTTCGTTTGAAAACCGAACCAAACCATAACCCAATGTGTTTCTATTAATACCCAATTACATTTTATGATTATAGATTCACTTTTGATTTTGTTTTCTTTTTTCCCATATAAACGATTTATATGTTTGAGATTTATAGTTTGTTTTAGTTTCTCATTATTTGGTACTTAGATGTTTACTCTCAATAACCAAATTTCTCTAATTTTATTGATCATATTTTCTTTTATGAATTTGGTTAACCGAATAATAACCGAACCGATGTATAACCAAACCAAACGAAACACTAACCAAACCAAACTAATTTTGGTTGAGTTTGGTTAAAATTTTATCTAACATGAACTAACCGAACCGAATTGAACCCAAACCGAACCCGAAGATAAACCGAAATGCCCACCCTAATTTTTGGCCTATCAAATCTATTAGGGCCCTCAACGCATTTTAGTCAATAGATCGAACTGGACCGGAGTACAGTGTCTACATGGATAATCCAGCCCGATCTTGCACATTTAGTTTATAAGTGTGAATGAACAGAGATAATAAATTAGCCGTTAACCTGATAAATTGTAGAACTACCAAAACAATGTGCATATGAAAAGAGAAAAACACTAGAAATTATTTGAACATTTCAAAAAAAACATGTACTTCGAAATTTCATACCAAAAATTTTAAATAGACACTACAGGATAAGAAGCCGATACTTTTATGGTCATTTTCCCATCTAACAAAAGTACAAAAAGATACGCATCAACAAGATGCAATTTTTCTTTTTAACTTTTAGCAACGTAACAATAACCAAATAAGTCAATCAAATTTCTCCCAATCTTGAGTTACATTGGCAGAAAGCGAAGCAGGCGGAGGAGGGTTCAAGCTTCCCACACCGTTTCCGAACGATTCCCATTCAGTGCTTACAGCCGCAGCTTTGCTCTGATCCACAAACGGATTCGAGCATCTTGCCTTCAAATTATCCACAATCTCCTGCAACTTTTGGACCCTACGTACCTGCATTACACATTCCAATCAACCTTCACTCCATGCTTTACTTTACACATTCTTAAGTGATTCATTAGGGCACAACATGAACTTATGTATCGTTATCAAAGTCTACATTAACTGAACAATAATGATAGATGGAGACAAGGATCTCATAGTTGTATGCAAAATGGGACGAAAATTTTGGTTGTTGCATCTCATCTCACAAGTCACAAGTAGCTGATGTATATATAAGTAACATACTTCTGAACATTCGTAAATATTTACATCTTTCATCTCCATTGACACTCTTATCGTGTAGAAATGATGATAATGCACACATGTAACAAATTGAAATGAAAAACTAACCTCTGCCTTACGCTGTACTCTAGCTTCCCCTTCTGCCTCGATGCCATCCAACTTAAGCAACTGCCTCATGAGAAGCTCTGCAATCATGTCGAACTCTGTGACCGCAACTTTCGTCCCTCCATTCACAGCAACTTCTAAAGCAACAGCCTAATTTTAAAAACAAAAAGTAGTTAGCACAATCCCACAGTGACAAACCAAAGAGGGGCAGCTCTAACTCTCACCCTATCCGAGAGCTTATCAATTTCTCCCGTGACAGCATTAACAGCAGCAAGAGCCTTTGCCATCTCTTCAGTCATCCGTGGAGGCTGTTGTTCCACTCTCTTAGTACGATCCTCAACGAGAACAACCTTAGATCCATCCTTAACACCAGCAGCTTGCAATTGTTCAGCATCGTCTTTCTCAACTCCCCTAAACAAAATCTTGAGTTCATTACCTTCCAATCCAGTCTTCTGGACAAGGGCTTTCTTCACATCCCCTGTTATTAACATTCAATCTTTAACTAGATTAACACAGCTAGGGAGCAAGTGGATCTACTACGAAAATCGAATTCACAGAGAAATTTCAAGGCGATAGATGAGAATTAACATAATTTCCCTAAAATGGAAATGGTGGAAGAGGCCAGAAACGGATCGGGAAATCGAGAAGAAGAGAGAGTTTTTGTTTTACCGAAAGTGGAGTGTGCAGAGACATGAAGATCGTGTTGCGATGAGCCATGGGAAACAGTAAGCCTGATGGACTGAGCAAAAACGGCGTTAGCAGAGTCGGGATCCTGGAGAGGTTGGTCGGAGTCGTCTCTTCGTTGGACGAGCATTCCACCAGGTCTCACCTCCCATTCCGAATCTTCGCTTGAATTGTGCATCATCGCGGAGTAGGAGAATCTCGACCACCAAATTAGGGTTTTCGCAGGGTATTCACAAAACACAAGCTTTTCACCTGGCTCATACAAATCCTCCGCATATACGGGATTTCAATTTTTTTCTCTCTTTTTTTAGAACTTTGATGGAATGCACTTTTAGCACGTGACTTTACACAAATGCTATTTTTTTAAAATGTTTGCAAGTCATACCACTTTTTTTTAAATTAACTTTTTCAGAATTTTTTTTCCAATTTTTTTTTTCAAATTTCAAATTTTTATTCCTTCGATCTTGCTCTTTCTATTTCTCTTTGCACCAAATCACGTCTCTTTCACATAACCAAATTAAAATACAAGAATTTAAGAAAAATTTTACAAAACAAAAAAAATTGATCGTGGATTGAAAATAATAAGAAGAAGAATGTGCTTAAGAAACGAAAATATAAACAAACACGTAAATGCTTTTAAAAGTTTTAAATTTGGATTATTTATTTTACATTTAGGGTATAATTTTGGTAATATGGTTTAGGGTTTGGGTTTTGATTAACTATTTTATAAGGTTTTAAAAAAATTTAAAACACATTATAAGGTTTTTAAAACAGATTATAAGGTTTTTAAATGATATTATAAGGTTTTTCTAAAACCCTAAGAACCTTAAAAAAACTTTATAATATGTTTAGAAACATTAAAACGACGTGAAAAGTTTTTTTTTAAAAGATGATAAAGTTTTTAAAACACATTATAATGTTTTTAAATGATTTTATAAGGTTTTTTAAAACCCTAGAAACCTTTAAAAACCTTATAATATATTTAGAAAACATTATAACGTTGTGAAAACCTTTTTAAAAACATATGATAAGGTTTTTAAATCAGACTATAAGTGTTTTTAAAGGAGATTATAAGGTTATAATTTGCTTTAAAAACTCTTATAATCTTCTTTAAAAATCAACCCAGATTTTTTTAATCAAACTTAAGAACAAAATCAACCAAAACGAAACAAAACCCAGATTTTTAGATGAAATCAACCCAAATCGAATCAAAAACTAAGATCAATAACCCAAATTGAATCAAAAACCGAGATTTGTGGCACAAATCAAATCAAAAATCAAGTAGATTAGAAAGAATCAAAAATTAGATTAATAAAAATATGATGAAATTCGGATTTAGATCTAGATCTAGATCTGAATATGAGAGAGAGAAAGAAAGACAAGGGGAGAGAGAGAGAGTGAGAGAGAGAGATTCTTCTTCTTTTTCTTCAAGGAATCAAAAACTATGTCTATTAAAAAATTGAATATAGATCTAGATCCGAATATGAGAGAGAGAGAGATTCTTTTTCTTCTTCATCACCTTCATTTTTGAGAGAAAGAGAAAGAAAAAAAAAGAACAAACATATTTCGTGAGAGAGAGATTTTTTTTATAATGATTTTGTTTTTGTTTTGTAAAAAGTGGCATGTATTGCAAGGGTGTTTGTCATAGTGGCAAACTTAAAAAAAAAAAATTTCAACCGTGGCATTGATAAAATTCTCCCTTCTTCTTATCGATCAAACAAGAAAAATCACGTCAAGTCTTCTTTAATTTGAGTTTGTAACTTGAAGAATAATATAACCTAGAAATATAATAAAAGGAATGTTTAGTATATTAGATATCAAACAACATATTACTAAGTAAATAAATAAATAAAAACATGAAAGTACTTTAAAATGTTGTCTTGAATGATTAAAGACGGCAGATTGTGAAACTCGAATGAATTTTATTTATGACTTTGTCATGAAAGTGTTTGCAAAACTATTTTTTAGAGAATTGGCGAAGAATTTGTTTGAGTTTTTAAAATATATATATATATATATATATCAAATCTAGTTAATAAAAAATATCTAAATGTACTTAAGTAAAAAACTTTCACCTAATTAATGGTAAAACGTTCGTTTTCTTTAATATTAACAATTAATATCAATTCCTACATCACTTTCCTATGCAAATTATATATATATTAAAGGTAACTAATGCTTAATTTAGTTCTTTCTTATTTGGTTGTTTAAATATAATCAATTTTTTTTAATCTTTAATGGTTAATAAACTCAGATCTTTTCAATAACATATACTTATATATAAAAAAATATTTATGGACCATTCTAAATTTTGGGTCATGTTGGACCGCACTACTTGCACATGTAACTAGATAATCCTGAATAAAGTAAAACCTCTATAAACTATTCTCGATAAATTAATAGAATTTTCCAATCCCAAATTAAGTTATCGACCCAATTAATCCCTCTGACAAATTAATATCTCACTAAGAGCTTGATTGGTACACCCGCTATCACCCGCGGTTCCTAGCGTTTGACAACAATCGTGGAAAACGCTTTCTACCGCTCCGTACCGCTTCGTACCGCTCTGTACCGCTCAAAACCAAAAGCTACTTCCTTCGAGCGTTTGCGATTGCGGGCGGTTGCGGTTATATTTATTTTTTATTAAAAAATAAAATAAAATCAACTTAAAAATCAAAAAATATACAATAAATTATAAAAATCAAGATTTGAATATTATAATTATAAAATATATAAATAATTTGACTTTTTAATTAGTAACCTATTATAATTTTATATTTATAAAATCTTCACACCAAAATTCTCATAATAAATTACGATCACAATTTTATATAAATCTAACAAACTAAAATTTCAAAATATAACATTAATCTACAAAAGAAACAATTTCTCTATTAAATTTATAACTTTTATCCATAATAATAATAATAATAATAATAATAATAATAATAATAAACGTAAGTATCATATACATGATTTTCTAGTATTTAAATTTATTGAATTAATAAATTTTATATTTTATTATAATAATATGTTTTTTGATATTTTTTTATAATTATTTAATGTATTTATATTGTTAATTTATTATTTAACCGCTACTGCACCCGCTGTCAACGAGTCGTAAGTATCCTGCAAACGCACCAATTTTAAACCACTGCACCAGTCGTTCAAATCGCTGAAAAATGCTTGAAACCGCAACCGCCCGCTTCCGCAAACTCCCACAACCGCAACCGCAACCGCTGCGGCTACACCAGTCAGACTGTAAGTTAATAAGAGGTTCTACTTGTACTTCTCATTTTGACATCATTTAGGTTGCATTTTTATGATGATTTCCAGGCTACTTTGTCAAAATAAATTATGAGAGTTGTTTATGGTCATATAGTTTAGGATAAAAATTCATTCAGCTGAATGTAATATACGTCTCATATCAAATCTAACATTCAATTTTCTTTCCAAACGATGCATTCTATGAGCTTGAAACCGAGTGAAAACATAATGAAAATAACTAGTACAAGCCAATAGATCAACAAAAAAAAGCCAATAGATCAACCAAAGACCACTTCTAGATCTGATAGACCGGAACAGATGAAACAGACTGCAAACGGACTGGCTTTTAGACAGGACTGTGCAACTGCCACAAGACATATCGAGACATTCGTGAGCAATAAGAGCGAAACATACTGAAAAGTCATGGGTTCGAATGCTGAGCTGAAAAGGACTAAAACTATGTTCCAGTTCTCCGTCCGAAGAAACTATAGGTTCCTGTAAGAACGGAACTTCTGGAATATGGCCTGAAAGTGCATATGGTTCATGAAACGAGGCAGCAAGTAGTGTAATGGGTGGTTTGTCCCTAATTCAAGATGGACAAAGCACACAACAATAGCAATCGAACAACTCGACCAAGTCCTCTAGAGCTGATGAAAGGCAGTGACATAGACCATGATGGTTTCGTTCCCTAATTGATACTCAGTTTATGATGACTGAATCATATCTTCCACAAGAAATTTGTCATGCATTGAGAGAGACTGAGAAAGAAACACAGGAACAATAAATACTACAGCTTTACTAGTTGGTGATCAAGTACCAAGTCCAAGAGAAACACAAATGCCATTGACATGATGATTCTAAGGCTTAAAACTTTGAAATTGCAATTTTCCAGAGGCTCTGAAATAACGACACGAAATTACAAACTTGAAATCTTCAGAGCCAGAATTGCCTAGTTGGAACATACGATAGAAGGAAATGCCTAACCAATTGTGGACAAAGGAAGATCTTGGAACATTCAGAAGGACAAAACGAGAAACTCTGGAAGAAGATTTGTGCTATAGACTCTCTTGTCAAAAGTACCTAACAATGATAACAATGTCACCCCAAGATTCTACAACAGTTATTGACCCGAGACCTGGTCGAGCTGTAACTAGCTTCACTAGATGAATATAAAAAACAGTGTGCAGAAACAAAAAGAAACAAAAAGAAACAAAAACACAAGGAAACCTATCAGCAAATTTGATCCCTCATCAAAGTGTTGTCTTTATTTGATCGATAAACAAGAAAATAGAAAAGCTTAGCCTTGTGAAATGATACAAAGCTATTGTATAATCATTTCTCCACCTACTTGTCAAATAGACTCAAAATCAAATCTCTGTTTTCAAGGAACAAAACATTCCGATATTCCTACTCCTTTACCAGAAACTATAATCAATATGTAAGATGAACAATAACCCCACCAAATGCTCCAACTATTAGAAAACCTGTAAAAGAAAATGAAATTATACCAATCTAAGAAGAAGCCAATTTAGCCGCTTGTTCAGTCGCTTCAATGATCTTCTTATTCTTCTCAATCGCAGCAGCAACTTCCTGTGGCATATACTTCTCGTCGTGCTTAGCCAAAACTTCCGTCGCCGAGAAGAAGCAATCGAGATTTCTCGCCTTCTGCGAAACGGGCTTTGTTGAAACCTCCTTCATTACTTCATCACTAAAGGGTTTGATGAATCCTTCAACGACAACGGAATGGCCCTCCCTGAACAGATCCGGCAAAGATCCTTTGTACCTAACCAAAATATCAGTGATGAGATCTGTAATCACGAACTCCATCTCCTGAGAAGCTGCAGGTTGAGCGACGCTGCCTTCGAGAACCAAACCACCGAGCCTGAACTTGTTCTTGGTTGGATTCTCTGCGAATTTCTCCATAGCGTCCGATGGAGTCAGGTAAAAGACAAGCTGGTCCTGGAATTGGTTTAGAACGATGACAACGAAACCGGCGATACAGCTGAATGTTAGGGCGTAGGTCCATAGACGGCGATTCTGCATCTGACGAGCACGAGCTCCTATGTCGACCTTTTTGGGACGCGTTGGGCCGCGACGGGCGATTGAGAGAGATCGGAGGAAGGTGAATCGGGATAGATCTGGTGAGGCGGTGGTCAACGAATAAACAATCGGTGTTTGCGATTCCAAGGATGATGGTGAGATTTGGGGATGTCTTTGCATTGATCGGAGGATCTGAGAACTCCGACGAAACATGAATCTAGCTGCCATTTTTCTGAATTTTCAGAGTACGCAGCTCAGAAAATATGAAGATTCCGAGAAAGTGAGGGAGGTTTATGGGGTTTTCTTTCTCCGAGGAAATAAAAAAATAGAGAAATTTCCTAACATATCACCGAACAAAATTTTTCTTCCACATATACCACATGTTTCATGGATACTATTAGTGTATTGACCAATGTTCAAGAAAAGCAACCGGCGACCTTGCGAATTTTTAGGCAGTTTTTAAATATGTATATTTAATTATATATATACATAATATATAGACTATTTTTCTATATAATGTATTTATCTAATATATAAAACATAATAAATTAATGGGCAATTCTCATGGATACCATTTTCTCCAGTTTTTCTTCTAAGGATACCACTCATTTTGAAATGTTCCTTAGATACCACTAAGGGCTTGTAAAATGACTAAAATCTCCTTACTTTATTGGGTTAAGGTTTTAACTGATTAAAAAAATTAAAAAACAAAAATCGCCCTTTTTCTTCTTCCTTTTCTCCGATCGCCGTCTCTTCTTCTTCTTCTCCGATCTCCGATCATCAATTTCACCGTCTCATCTTCATCTCCGTCGCACGACGGTCACTCCGATCTCACTATCTCTACTTCTTCTCCACTCGTTTCCATCTTAGTCTTCTCCGACGATTCTTCTCCGCCGCAATTCTTCTCCGACGATTCTCAGACGCCTTCTCCGCCGCAAAACCGCCGCCAAAGAAAACGTATCCATCTCGTCTCGTGTCCGTTGGTTATTTCTCCGACGATTCATACCTCCGACGCTTCAACTCTAGGTTAGATTTCTCAAATCCACGAATCTATTTTGTTTTCCTGCCTTTTGCTTCACTTTGTGTGAAATCAATTATTTAAATGGTTTCTTAATGATTTCGTTTGATGATTTGCTAGTTTTGATTTAGGTTTTTACAGTGACTATAAACCAAAATTGATGATGATGATGATTCTCTCAAAGAGGCTCTTAGGTTTCTTTCTCTTTTGTGCGAATTGTTTGGTTTCACTGCAATTGATTAGTGACAGTGTAAGGTTGTAGAAATAGGGCTATTCGAAATTAGTTTAAAAATGCAAAGTAATTCTGAAAAAAAATAGAAGCTTTTTGTCTTTGGTGTTTTGTGAATTTTTATCGCTTTGAGAAGTGGTTATTGGTGTTTGAATTGATATTGTTGTATATATTGTTCATTGAGAGTAACTTTAGACTGTTAGTAGCTGAAATTTTGCTCTATTGATGTGGTTTAGCTCTGGTGATGAATCAGAATGGAGATTTAGTGTTGTGAAATCTGGGTTTAGAAGCAGTTTATGTAGTATTCTCTTACTTGTGTTTTATCTTCTGTATTTAGGAAGCATTTATGCGGTTTCAGGAAGACCTTCCGAAATTCGTAATACCTTCCGAAATTCGTAATACCTTCCTAACTGTTCTATCTCTTTGTTCTTACAGGTCCAAAACATGGATGATGATTCATTCCCTATGAAGATTTCGTTGCCTTACCCCACGTTTGGCCTTCCACCTGTGAAGAAAAGCGCTATCATAAATTAGTCCTCATCGTTTGATTCAATAGATGTTGTGGAGAGTATACTCTCTCCTGTGGAGTTTATCCGAGTGAAGCGAAGTTTCCTTGGTCCTTTGATAAAGATGGGGCAGAGGAAAGATGTATTGGCCTTCTCTGCAAAGATGGTGCAGTGCATTCTGATCCGAAATCTCACGACGTCCAAGGAGAACGAGCTCTGGTTTCACTTCGTAGGTATAGTTTCTTCTTTATTCATGTTTTATGAATATTATTATTTGATTATTTACTACTGATTATTTTGATTTATGAAGCAGTTATACTTCATTAGGAAAGCCTTCCTAATACTACAACTTTGTCTATTGCAGCAACATAGCAGCACCCATCCTCAAGAAGAGCAACTTTGTCTCACTGAATGACTTGTCTATTGCAGCAACCTAGTTTCCTAGAAACCCTACCTCAAGACAACCAAGACAAGGCCCATGATGAGGTAAGATGTTTTTTTGCTCTTTTACATTGTTTTTAGTAGGCATCATTAAGTTTCTGACATTTCTTAATTTCTTTTGCTACTGTTGCAGGTAGCTAAAGATATTCCTGGTGATAGCACGTCCTTTAACCATCCTCAACCCAATCAAGACAAGCAAAATGACAAGGTATGGTATTAACTGAATGTTTTCCTATTAATTTTGATTTAGGAAGCAGTTCTAAGTAATTAGGAAGGCTTTCCTAAATCGTCTAGAAACAAGGATATTTTGTAATTTTTCATTTGATTGATTATAGGGGAAGGGTAAGCAGGTGGATGCCTCATCAGATGCACCTTCTTTCAGCCTCTTCTTTACTCCACCAGAGGTAAGTTATAAGGAAAATTAGATTTTGCAAAAAATATGGATCTTGATAATTTTTCCTTTTGACTTGACAATAATTTTTGATGTGATGAAAATACAGGGGTCAGGGGATCATAGAAGCCCAAGTGTTTTGCATGATGGTGAAAAGAATGCTCCTAACAATCCTCCAAGCCCAACTGTTTTGCAAGTTGTTGATGAGAAAGACAAGAAGCGACCCAAGGATGGTAACAACAACAAGAAGCCAATGAAGAAAAGGAAATTTGATAAGTGTCCTAGACCATCACCTCTGCTGACAAATGAACAAGCTACTGGAAAAGAAGGAGGTGTAGCGAAAGATAAAGAAAAGCAGTTTCTAAGGCGGAGCACTCGGGAAGTAGTACCAGCTAAGCAGACCAAGACTCCATACAAGGCTCCCAAAAATCCGGCTAATGTTGTAACGCCTCAGCCACATCCGATGTACCATCCGTTCATGTCGCCAGATTTCCGTAAGAATCTTAAACTAGAAGAATGGAAATCTTCAGAAAACCCAAGGTTAGTGTACAACAAGAATCTTTCTTTTATTTTACTTTTGGAAAACCGTACAACAAGAATCCTTCTTTTATTTTACTTTTGGAGTATGTTTTGTTACTAAATTGTTTTTATTGATTGTAGCATAATGAAGATTGCGGGCGGTGAAGTAAAACCTAGTTTTTTTACGACTCTAGAGGACCCAACAAGACAAATCACAGTAGATGTAAGTATTATCACTTTACTAGTCCTTCATGAAAACTGTTCTTGTTACGTTTCATTTTAAGTCCTATTATCACTGTAAATATGATTAAACTTGTTTTTGTGTGTTGTTGTGTATATGTAGCATGTGGACGCAATGTTTCTACTGTTTGGTTTACGAAGAGAGCAAGACGCTCCGTACTTCCATAACAACCGGCTGCCAAAGGCAGTGTTTTTAGATACATCATTCTTCAGGCATTTGGCAATCCATTACGTGAAATTCAAGAAGGAGGTTGTTCGTGAACGTTTCCAGTTTGAGGATGAAATGATTGGAATTGTCAGAGGTGACATAGCTCCTAAGAAGAAATGGATAGAAGAAGTGGATGTGATCTATGGTGCGGTGGTAATACGCAGACTCAATCACTGGTTTGGTTTGGCCATCAACCTCAAGAAGCGCTCGATCACGGTATTGGAATGCAAGAATCCGGATCAGGATATTGTTTTCATTCAAAGTCATGTGCAACCCTTTGCAGGTATGATTTCTTGTTTACAATTACGTTTTTTGAAGCTCTGTTGTTTAGGAAATCCTTCCTAAATATTCAGGAATGATTCCTAAACAGTTTCCGAAATCCATATTTAGGAAGGGTTTCTATTAATTTCGGAATGGTTTCCTAAACAGTTTATAAACAAAAGTAATCACTTATTTTTGTCTTTGTGCAGAAATGTTCCCTTACCTACTTGCTTCTGTTAGTAAAGAGAAGGTTGATCTTAGACCATTCAAAGTTGAGGAGCTAGAAGGAAAATACACTCCTACAACAAAGGACATCTCCAATTGTGGTCTTTTCACAATGAAGATGATCGAATGTCACTCGATGGGGATCCAAGATATGACTAATCTTGTTGACGAAGACGCGGAAGACATGAGAACAAGATTGGCGAGTGATATTTTCGTTGCATTTTCCACTCCATAGTTCTCTAGAGAGAAAAAAACAAAAACTACTACCTTTTGTTAAATTTAGGAACAAAAACAAAAACAAAGAGGAACCCTTCCTAAATTAAATTTAGGAAGCAGTTATATGTATTTAGGAAAGCCTTCAGAAATATCCAAATATTATTAAATTTCAAAAATAGATACAAATTGTTCACTCCATAATCTTAAACCCCAAACCCCCCTAAAACTATACCCTAATTTGGGAATAGTTAACCCAAACCCAAAATTTAAAATCTATTTTCTCTAAACCCCAATCACTAAAACCCCAAACCCCCTAAAACTATATCCTAATTTAGGAATAGTTAACCCATACACAATAATTTAAAGTTTAAAATCAGATTTTGAGTTTAGGAAGGTCTTACTAAACGTAGAGGAACCCTTCCTAAATTAATATTTAGGAAGCATTTGTCAAAGTTTAGGAATGCTTCCTAAGTATTCATGAAGGTATTCCTAAATATGAAATTAGACAAAAATAGATACAAGTTCAATCCACAGTCCTAAACCTTATCCCCAAACCCCCTAAAACTATACCCTAATTTGGGAATAGTTAACCCAAACACAATAATTTAAAATTTTAAACCCCCCAAAACCCCTATAATTATACCCTAATTTGGGAATAGTTAACCCAAACACAATAATTTAAAATTTAAAATTTTTAAAAAACTTCAAACCCTTCTATAACTATACCCTAAGTTGGGAATAGTTAACCCAAACACAATAATTTAAGAGAAATTAAAATCAATTTTTGAGTTTAGGAAGGTATTACTAAACATAGAGGAACCCTTCCTAAATTAATATTTAGGAAGCATTTGTCAAAGTTTAGGAATGCTTCCTAAGTATTCCGGAAGGTATTCCTAAATTGAGCAAGAAACATACAGTTTGCAAGTATTTGAGGAGGAGACCTGATAAATTTGACAAAGATGGACACTATAATTGGTTTCACCTTAAGTTAAGTCCAGAACTGAATCAACATGAAAAATATAGTTTATAATCCATAAAAAATGTAACCATTTGTAAGTAGTAATAAAATGTCTTTCTTTTGAAATAATACAATAGAAATGAATCTCTCTTCATATCTCTCTATTGTGTGCACCTCTGCCACAAGCATACAACTTCATCATATAGGTGTTTTACAAGTTTGCTTGTTGTGTCCTTGTCCACCACATCTCCCGCATTTGTGAGCCTGTTTCTTCGAACCCGGTACGCCAAACTCACCAGCTCCCCTCTTTCTCTTCTTAGCCGGTCTGCCACTGCTTGGTTTAGTAGTAGGAGGACCACAAATGTATCCCCTTACATGTCCAGGAATCTCCCAGCTGTCGAGGTCTCCGCACGGGTGTATGCTCTCAGCGTATGCATTAACCCATGTCGCTGTCAAATATGCGTCATCGACAAGACTGTTTTCATCCATCTTCGTACGTTTACAAGCAGCAATCGCATGAACACAAGGTATCTTGTCTATGTCAAAAACGCAGCAAGTACATCTCTTGTTCTTCAAGTGAACAAGAAACTTTTTCGACTCATCTTTGACCTCAAACTCGTATTCGTTAATTTGATAGACATCAAGCTTAAGCGCATCCTCAAACCTTGCTACCATCTCCTTCACGACATTTGGCGTGACCCGCTTGTTGTGTTTGGCTGCCAATACCCGACGCTCGTGAAACCAAGTTGATAATGTCAATCTAATCGTCTCAAGAAGGGAGATTATCGGCAACTCACGAGGACTCTTCAACATTGAATTCAGCGACTCTGCAATGTTTGTTGTCATCATGTTGTAACGGTTTGAGGGAGCATAACAACGTGCCCACTTCTTGAAATCAGCGTCTTCAAGATACTTGGCCAAAACCGGATTTTTACTCCGTATTATGCCGAAAATCATGTGAAACTCTTGCTGAGTATAAGCATTCGCAGCTGCTTCGACAAGTTTCACAAATTTCCCATGACGAGGTTTTATGTTGTTAATGAGATGATACCTGCAAATTCCGTGATGGGCAGAAGGATACACTTCTTTAACCGCTTTGGCAATCGATGGCGCACGATCAGAAATAAAGACAAGACCCGAAGCATCTGGAATTATACCTCGCAAGGCAAGGAAGAACCAATTCCACGACGCGTCGTTTTCAGAATCGACTATCGCAAATGCTAAAGGATACAAGTGGAAATCACCATCTTGTGCACTGGCTGCTAGTAATGTTCCTTTATATTTCGCTTTTAAAAACGTACCATCAACCGCAATCACTGGCCTCATCAAACCGAAACCCCTAATCGATTGTCCAAACGCAACAAATGCGTACTTGAATTTTCCAGCTTCGTCCTTATTAAGATAAATTTGAGTTCCTGGATTTTTCTCTTTAGTCATGTACAACCATTTAGCTAAATTGACATAGCTATCCTCAGAAGATCCTCTCATCAAAAACTCAGCGTTCTCTTTTCCTCTCCAAGCTTTCTTGTAATTGATTTGTGCGCCATATTCTCGTCTCACATGTTCTTGAATCTGTTTTGGCTTTAAACCTTCTTTCTTCTCTTCGAAATTGCTGCAAACTAGATTCCCAATTACAACCGCAGTTGCTTGCCTATGATTAGCATTCCTATGCGTCGTGTCGCACGTATGTTCGTGCACGTACTTCCGAATAACAAAACTGTCCGAATCAGCGACCCTCGTTGCACGCATCCTCCAAGTACATCTAACATCAACACAACTTAACATCACTCTTGTTGTGTCTGACCAAGGAGAATAGAACTCAAATTTCCATTTTAACGCCCACTTTCTCATCGTTAGCATTAGCTCATCTTTGTTGTTGAAATACTTGTTGACATGTATATCATCAGCTCCTCTGGTTAAATACGAACACCCTACAGAGACTGGACCAGGATCTGGAGCTGGATGCACATCGTTTGGATGAGAACTCATTTCGGCCGTGGAACTGGTGGAGTCCTGCATTTCAGGAAGGAAACGTAAACATTTAGGAAGCTATTCCTAAATTTTCACAAAACACAAACACAAACAATTAAAAATCATGTAAGTTGTGTAATAGGAAAGCTCTTACATGTTGATTGGAATGCACAGTCGACACAGTTCTGCTAGAACTCCCATATATAAGGGAAGTTGATTGAGTGTTGCTTCCACCATTAGCAATATGGTCGCCAACAATCGCCACAGTAACTCCGTTACTTTTTTCACTCACCTAAACAAATAAAACATGCAAAATTAGTATTAAAACAGAGGCTAAAACAAAAGGTAGGAAAAGTTTCCGAAATCTATATTTAGGAAGGATTTCTATTCATTTTGGAATGGTTTCCTAAATAGTTAGGAAGGTTTCCTGAACAGTTTCTGAAATCCATATTTAGGAAGGATTTCTATTCATTTCTGAATGGTTTCCTAGATTGTTTATAAACCAAAAGCAGACAATGAAAATAGTTTATAAAGCTATGTAGTTTTGGTTTTGCGACATACCGATACACACAAGCGAGTCGGTTCACTATCTTCTTGTACTTTCTTCATGAATGTTCGTAGTTGACGATCATTTCGGATACAAACCGGTGGAGAATTCTCTAATCTCATTGTCTTTGAAAGTTCATAGGTCAACGTAATCTCCGTATCGCAAGTAAGACCAAGATCTTCAAGAACTATTCCGATTAGTTCTTTAAATGTGACACTCTCTTCGAGTTCACAAAGTGAACTTATTCTCTCTTTATCGATACAAAACTCCCATTGATGCTTCTTGTCTACTTTCCATTCACCGCAAGACGCTAAAATCTCTACCATTTCTCCATTGAAATAAAGTAAAATTGCATAAGTATTAGAGAGAAATCTCAATCGCAACAATCCCATAAAGCACAGTTCGGAAACACAAAAATAATACTCATGAAACAACACATTTCCCGTCCAAATTCGCATAAACAATGCACCTAGTGTTTCAGCTTGTAAATCAAAAACATTATAGAGTTTCAACTTGAATCTAATGCATCAAGAAGAACCAATTATACTATCAAGTGAACATTGCTATGACAATTTCCAATCCATAGGGAAACAAAGTTTAATTCTTCATCACTGCATATAATCACAGTCTAAGGTAAATTCAAAATCATTGTAATCACAGTGAAATCAAAAGATCTCCAACAGGATTCTGGAAATTCAAAAAACAAAGCAAAAGATTCATCACTGCATATAATCACAGTCTAAGCTCAAGTCAAAATCATTGTAATCACAGTGAAATCAAAAGATCTCCACGATTCTGGAAATTCAAAGAACAAAGCAAAAGATTCATAACTGCATATAATCATAGTCTAAGCTCAATTCAAAATCATTGTAATCACAGTGAAATCAAAAGATCTCCAACACGATTCTGGAAATTCAAAAAACCAAAGCAAAAGATGTAGAAGAAAGACATACCTAATCGATTAGAGATCCAAAATCGTGGACTTATGAAATTGATTGTGATTCGAATCGTGCTCTCAAATCTCTCCGACGAAATCAATATCCCCGACGAAATCAATCCCTCCGATCGAAATCAATCGTGCTCCCAAATCTCTCCGATCAAAATCAATCTCTCTGAAATGTCGTGAAGCCAATCGCAGAGCAATTCTCTCCGATCGTCACCAAACTCTCCAGTGACTCCGCCGCCGTCGTTGTTCTCGTCGGAGAAAAGTAGGTAAATTTTTTTTTTTTTTTCCAATCCCGATGAAGGAGAAAACAATAAGAAAATGAATAAAAAAAAAAAAATGATTTCTCCTTCTCATTTTAAAATATGGGTACAATAGTCTTTTTACAACTATACTAATGGTATCTAAGGAACATTTTAGATTTAGTGGTATCTATGGAACCAAAACTTGTTTTTGTGGCATACAAGGGAATTTCTCTAAATTAATCTTAATTCTTAATAATTATCATCTATAAATAAAACTTAAATGTAGAGTAAAATTAAGAAAATAAAATAAAAATGAATTTTAAATAAAAACTTATCGTTTAAAAGAAGGACGACGTCACTTTGAATTTTATGGTCAAATTATTAAAACTCACCGTTTTGGGTTTTTTTTTTTTAATTTTAAAAAAAATGGATTTTATCCGCCTAGCCCGCCTAATTTACGCCTAAGCCGCCAAATGACAACATCCGCCTAATACCTCCGATTAGTCAAAAATCGAATCGGCTTAGAGACGCCTAGCGCCTAGGCGGCCGCCTAGTCCGCTTTCTTGAACACTGGTATTGACAAAAAGACATTTATGCTCTATTTAAAATGAGAAAATGAAAAGGGAAAAATCAAATTTCTCTCATATCTTTCATTTCCCTAATTTTTCATTTTACTGTCAACGGTGACAACAAATCGATGGCGACGGCGGAGTGATCGGTGACCGCGGAGACTTCGCATCGTCAACGGCGGAGAGATTTCATCAGTGTCGTTGGAGATTTTTGATCGGTGATAGATTGGTTTCGGCGACGAGATATAGATCTGTAATCGGTGACGAGATAGAGGTTGTAATCGACGAGTGAGATCCGATTGGATCTGTAATCAATGACGAAAAAGAGATTCTTGTATGTCTTCTTCTCCTTTTGCCCCAAATCGAAAATTCCTTTCTCTGTGTAATATATGTGGTAATTGTAATTTGTATAATAGCATTGAGTAAAACGGTTTGGGATTGGGCTTAAACTCTGTATATGAAGTGATGAAGAATAAAACTCTCTTTCTCTCTCGATTGTAATTTGTAATAGTAGTATAATTGGTGCTTCATGATGCATTAGATTCAAGTTGAATCTTTATAGTGTTTGATTTAGAAGCTGGAAACACCATATGCATTTTTATGAGAACTTTTGCGTTTCCGGACTGTGACTGTTACAACTAAGTTTGATTGTTACACCATATGCATTGTTACAAATAAATTTGATTGTTGAAGCTGAGATTTATTATGATTTTAATTACAATCGAGCATGTGATTGTTGCAATTGAGATTTATGATGTTTTTATGTGATTCGTTTGTTCTCATGATTCATATAGTTTCATGTTGCTTTAACTTAGTTGAGAATGATAGAGATATACGACTTGAGGTGAATGAAAATCACATGATAAGCTCCAATGAGAGTTCTCTATAGATGAAAGAAAGAAAGTTTATTTTGTAAAGTTGATGAGAGTGTCACATTTAAAGAGTTAGTCTGGATAGTTGTAGAAGACTTTGGTGTTGCTTTTGTATAATGGTACGCCGCAAATACAACTTATTGACTAATGCTACATGCCTTTGCAAGATTGTATTGTCTACTTTTCGATTATGCTCTGTTTAGGAAACCTTTCCAAATTGGTTTGAAATCCTTCCAGAAGAACATATTTTGGAAGCATTTCAGGTAGCATTCTTACATATTTAGGAATGTCTTCCTAAAACGTATGTATTGTGTGAGATACATGTGATTTCAATATTTGAGATGATTAAATTGATAACGTCAATTTGGTTTCACGAACGTGAGGTACATGCACCCAAACACAAGCCGGTCACATCGAATGTGATGAAGAAAATGATAGTTTAATAATGCCATAAGCTTGACGTTTGTCAAATCGATGGATGCGAGTTTGAGGTCAAAGACTAGAAAGTATATTGTACACTTGAAGAATGCACATGCTACATTTTTGACATACGGTTGATGCTTCTAAGCAGATTAAGAGGGATGGAAACAAGCTTGTCGATGACTTCTATTTGACTAATATATGGAATAAAACATATACCACCCGTGTGGAGAACTCAATAATTTAGATTTCACTGAAGTGGTTACTTGATACTTGTGTGGTCCTTGAAGTTACTAAAAAAAGCAGTGGGAGTGGGATATCGTCTTAAAGAGAAAGAAATCAGTTGGAAAGTTTGGGATATCGGGTTCAAACTTTGGAGACACAAATGCAACAAATGTTATAGAAAAAAAACATAACAAGAGTACATACAAAATCCTTATATGATGAAGTTATATATTTTTAGGAAAGCTTCCTAAATATTTAGGATAGCCTTCCGAATTAGGAATGGCTTACTAAATGTGTAGTAGTACTTCCTAAATATATATGAAAGGCTTCCGAATTTAACAACACCATAATTTTTGATGATACAAGCATTTTCAAGAAAAAGAATTTATTTGTTCAAGTTAAGAACTTGTATATAGTTATTACTATCGAATAGAATCTCAATTATACATACATGAAAAATGTTTACATCTCTTGCATCAATGCGTAACTTAGTTAAGTTTATACATGTTTGAACTTTTAGTAGGTGCGGTTGGACATACTTACATGTGTAGTGATTCTTTTCAAAATATAAATGGATATTATTTGCAATTGGTTAATATTTTCGAGAACACACTTTATATTTTTATGATTGTATTTTGGATGATGACATGGTTATGATGAGAATCTTGCTAATCTACATAACTAAACTAATTCAATGATATGTAAGTATTTAGGAAAGTGTCTTATCAATTTAGGAAAGCCTTCCGTATTCAGAACACTTTCCCAAATACGTAGGAATCACTCCTAAACAATCACGAAGGCTTCCAAAATATTTATTTAGAAAGAATTCTTACATATTTAAGAAAACATTCCTAAAATATCAAGCAACATGAAAATGATTAAGAATCAAAAGATGACAAAGGACAAAATGGATTTACGTTCTCTGATGCCTCTAAGTTTACAACGTGAGTAACATTTAGCATATGTGTTTGCACAAATCTCTCGCAAATAAGAAAAAATTAGCTTTGGCCCATTGATAAACAAACTCTACAAGTTTAACGAACATAAACATTAAAAAATTATTTGTTGGAGTAATAAATTATCTGCAACATTCACGTTCAAACTCTCCACAGCAAGAAGAGATATGAGTCCTTCTTTACTTCTATCACTTGCTCTGTTATGTTATGCTCTACTCCTAAACTAGTACACAAAACCAAAATGAAACATTTAAGAGTAAATTTAGCTCATAAACCAAACGTAACAAATGTATTTCATACAAGAAATATCCTACAAATGAGACATATTCTAATGTGTTAGCTTTCTCATAAAACTTAATTATAAGATTACCAATCGAAATATATGAGCATGAATAAGTCCCGAAAGCAGACCTCACCAAAGATAATTACAACAAATCTAATTCACTAAAAACTCCATCAATTCGTCATTATAAACCCAGATTTTGTTCATGTAATAACAATTCACTAAAAGCAGATCAAACACCATCAATTAGTTCTTCCAAACCTAGATTCCAACACTCGACTCTCTGAATCAAACTTTAACAAAAAAAAAAATGAAATGAAAATTAGAAAGTAATCAAACTAATTTGAACAAAGACCTAGAAATAAAATCAGAGATGGAGGATAAAAGAAGACATATACCTTGCTTTTCCGGCGACAAGAATACGCGACGGAGAGGTGAGACGTGACGAAGAAGCAAAAATCGACGGAGAGATCGACGATGCGACGGAGAAGCGAGATGAGGCAGAGAGATCGACGACGCGACGGAGAGATCAAGATCGGAGAAGATGAGAGAACGAGATCGGAGAAGAAGAAGAGACAATGAATCGTGCGACTTGATCGGAGAAAGATTTTTTTTTTTTTTTTTTTTGATTCTTTTATGTGATAAACCTAATTAGAATATTAGGTATTATAGTCTTTTACCTTTAATTAGTGGTATGATTGGAACATTTAAAAAAGAGTGGTATGTTTGGAAGTAAAACTTAATTTGATGGTATCTATGAGAATTGCCTAAAAAATAAAAAAGGCACGAGCCGCCCACTAAGACAGACCTATGGACCACGTCAAGAAGCCTCTACATAGTTCGGAGGGTTAAGTCACAGTCTCACAGAGCACATCTTTTACCAGGATAACATAAACAAGGGCCAATATCAAATCCTCCACCAAACACTGATCTCTATAATAAAATTCAGTCACTGATAATTCTACAAGCATTGCTATATTATGTTTCTACCTAAGCGACTTCTTGTGTTGCCTTAATAGGGTTACATAGATAGTTTGGATCAAAATTAAGGGTGGACAAAATTCTCACTGAACTCCAAATTCTTTTTCTATATAGGAATAGTTGAGATTAGGGGTATATGTAACTTTCATACTGTTCCAGATCCTTGAGATTTGGATTTCCGATTGGAAAGAGGAAACATATTTGTTGCTTATCGAAAACTATATGTTTCCCTATGCATCTTTGATTCCAGAAAGATATAACATGTTTACGACCCAATTCAAGCAAATCAATGCCAATCAACATTCAGAAAAGAGTTTGTGCAGAAGAAAAAAACATAAGTAGATAAGTACCTTTTTTGTTCTATTTTCTAAGGAGACTCTAAAACCCAAACATACAAAGAAAGAGGTACCTCAAAGTTCCAAAAATTCTTTAGAAGAAACAAAGAGAAATATCATCACTCTCATTCTTGAGCATTACTACTTGCATCCATTGGCTCAGCCTCTGTTGCCCCTCGGCATCACTGAACTTGATCGAACGATCCGTTGACAGCCGAGATAGAAGAACCGCTGACCGAGCAACTCAGCAAAGATATGACCAAGTCAGCGCCGCTCAACGGTTAATGAAAAAATCCCGATATTTTTGGAGGATGAATCAGAACATGCCCGAGATCTCCGGCGACGAGGAGGGATTCGCGGAGCTGAACCGTTCAGCTCGGAGGAGAATAAATAACTAGTTTTAGAGCCGAAATGGCTAACTCTTTCTCATACGTACACACTCAATCACACTTTAGCTCACCAAACACTTGTCTTAAACTAAAGTTCTTTGTATACTTTATCAAATATCAATATAAATCTATTTTCAGTTATCTTGGTCTCGATCTTAGTTAGATCTATAGACATTTCTTAGGACTAAAGTTTTTTTCCCGAATTCACATATAAATTCTTTGTGCGGAATCTAGCTTCTACATTTGGCGCCGACTAAGGGTAAGAAATACAATCGTCATACACAGAGATCTAACCTCAAACCCACGTAACGGGAATCGATACAGTCAACGCTCAAGAGCAAGTCTAGGTCGTCAACCCACAATTTGTTAACCTAGAAACAAAAGACGTATCCGAGGTTGTGGTCAACGCCCAACCCGGATCCGGCCATAACTAGGTCGTGGTCAATGACCAACCTGAAATGAACCAGAGCCAAGCACTCCCGGTTAACAGCCATCCCACAAGTGCATAAACTACGAATCCAAACACTCAGCCCGGATTTGCAACAATCACCACCATCGTGCCTACGCCCTTGGTGCCACGAAGCGTATGGCTACATAATTCGACCACAAGTGGAACAATTTCTGCTAGCATCGCTAGCACCTCGACAGGAGGAATCCTGCCACTCCCCACGGGATGTAGGGAACGCTCCCAAGACGATTTACCAGAGACTCACTGAATGTTTTCAACTCTAGTAGAGCAAATGCAAGGCCAAGACTTAACCGTCCGAACGGTGGTGGCCCTCCTCGATCAGCAGGAGAGAACATTCATGGCTCAGCTCCACGAGATATCCCAATCCCTTAATCAAAGGCTCCCGCCCCGCAGGACACCCAACGACGAAACGACTCCCTCCAGGAGCACAACCTCGAGGCGGCAACTAGACTTTTCAAGGATCCATATGACCCCTGCAAACGCCACTCCTTATTCAGCTCGTCCGAGCTCACGAAGAACCTCCGCACGGGTGAATGAAGGATCCTTACCACCTCCTCCCCCACTGAGCAGGACGCAGCCAACTCAAGTAGTGTGGGTAGGACAAACATCGCTCGTGGGAAACCCCCTGGGAAACCCAACTCGAACTCCAATTGATCGGATCAAGACAACTATAAATACCAATCTCGCAGCTGGAAAAAACATCTTCAACCAAGAATCCTTCTACAAGTACGCCGAGCAGACTCAAGCGGAGCTGCAGCACATGCGGTTATGTGTCCACAGAACCACTACTTTAGCTCCGGATATTGACCGAGCAATCGAGAACACTCGGCAGACGCCATTTATTGACAGGATAGCTAATGCACCTATAGCGATCCCAAGGCCCACGTAAGAGCATTTCAACTTGCCGTAGCAAGACCTCACCTGGCCGATTACGAAAGAGAAGCGGGGCACTGCAGGTTAATTGCCGAAAGCCTGACAGGTCCCGCCATATAATGGTTTGCGGGACTAGATAGCTGCTCCATCGACAGCTTTTATGCCTTGATAGCGCTATTTCTCAAGCAATACTCCGTATTCATCGAAGGAAGAGCTTCCAAAGCCAACATGTGGAAGTTGACCCAGGAACCCAAGGAGCCCCTCAGAGACTACATATCAAAGTTCAAGACGATCAAATCCAGGATCGCGAACTTGAACGAATAAGTAGCATTAGAAGCGTTGAAAAACGGCTTATGACATAAATCCAAATTCAGAGAGGAGCTCACCTTCAACCCCTTCATACCGCTCAATGATGTGTTGCACAAGGCGAATTTCTACGCCATCCTCAAAGAAGAGACGACTCTCCTAGAGAATAAATATACCAACCTTGCGGCTTCCCGCGGGCCACAACAACCTAAGAAGTTTATCAAAAATTATGGAAAGGGGCAACAAGCATACGCCAACAACCATTCGCAGCCTGGCAAAAAATTCGAGTACGACAAAATAAAATATTGGACTCACCATAGCAAAAGAAACCATTCTACCGAAGAGTGCCGATACTTAGCTGGCCTCAAAGGAAAACAAAAGAAAAATGCTAAACCGGCTCAGCAGAACCCGACAGTCGAGGAAAAAGAAGCTGAGGTCGAACCTCCACCTCCCAAAAAGCCCAAAAAGAAGAAGTCAGCGGCAAAACGAGAAAGACCCGTCGAAGAGACAAACCCGGTTCTGACCCCACCTTCATCCAGAAAGCGAATAGACCTGATCTTTGGGGAATTCAACATATGCGGTGGATCTATGAGGTCAGTCCTGACTCCACCGCCAGCTCTGAAGAAGCTGGTCAGCCCTTGGATGAAGATACCACGCGCTATCTAAGGCCTGAGTAACCCAGCTCCGGCCAAACGAGTCTATTTCATCTTCGGAGGATCAAAACTGTGCAGAGATTCAATAAAATCGATCAGAGCACACCAAAGCAGGGCCAGCGCAACTAACGTACCCCCAACCGCATTTAGAGTAGTAAATCACCAAATCGCTTTTGTAGAAAGCGAAACAGCTCACCTAGACAAGCCATATGACAACGCTCTAGTCATCTAGCTAGAAATATGTGGCTACCTAGTTTCTAGAGTAATGATAGACACTTGCAGTTCAGTCGACTTGCTATTCTATGATGCTTACAAGAAAATGGGTCTAAATGACTCAGACCTGCAAGGCCAAGGCACATCGCTAACTGGTTTCGCAGGAGAGATGACCTATTCCGTGAGAATGGTCCGACTCCCGATGATGGCAGAAGTAGTCCAAAAATTCGTAGATTTCATTGTAGTAGATCGCCAAGCTTCATTTAACACAATACTTGAGCAGCCATGGATATACGCCATGCAAGCCGTGCCTTCAACATATCACCAATGCGTTAAATTCCCCACTCCTACCGAAATAGCAACGATCAAAGGAAGTCAAAAGACATCCAGGATCTGCTACCTCAACGGGCACACACAGCTGGAAAGATCCACCAAATAGTAATTATAGAAGCGGGAAGAGCAAAATCTTTGTCAGCTCGCTAAACATAACTACTCCTAGCTGCCTTGACAAAGCTCACCCTGAGAAATGCGTTGGTATCAGAGCCAACCTCCCGGAACTGATCAAGAAGGACCTAGTCGAGTTCCTCAAAAAGAATATCGGCTCCTTCGCATTGAGCACCACCGATATAAAAGGAATCAGCATCGAAATCACGTCTCATGAGCTGAACGTTGATCCCACCTTCAAACGAGTCAACCAGAAAAGACGCAAATTAGGTTCCGAGCGAGCTAAAGCCATCAATAATGAGGTGGAATGCTTACTTAAGGTTGGATCAATCAGAGAGGTTAAGTACCCAGACTAGTTGGCCAATCCCATTGTAGTTAAGAAGAAAAAAAAGAAAGTAGAGGGTATGCATCGACTTCACAGATCTTCCCACTCCCGCATATCAATCGTCTAGTCGAAGGCACAGCTGGACGGTAGCTGCTATCATTCATGGACGCTTTCTCCAGTTACAATCAGATTATAATGAATCCTGATGACCAAGAGAAGATTGCGTTTATAACAGACCGAGGAACTTACTGTTACAAGGTCATGCCCTTCGGACTAAAAAATGCAGGGGCTACCTATCAACGACTGTTCTACAGAAAGTTTTCCCAGCAGCACGACAAAAGCATGAAAGTTTACATCGATGACATGCTGGTCAAGTCAGCAGATCAAAATGACAATGTAGCCCACCTTAAGGACTGTTTTGCAATCCTTAACCAGAACGGAATGAAGCTAAACCCTGCTAAGTGTTCATTCGGAGTCCCATCAGGAGAATTCTTGGGCTACCTAGTTAAGGAGCGAGGGATAGAAGCTAATCTCAAACAAATCACAACATTTCTAGAAATGACATCTCCCAAGTCAACTAGGGAGGTGCAGCGACTGACAGGACGGATAGCAGTGCTGAACCGCTTCATATCTAGATGCACAGACAAGTGGCTCCCATTTTACCAGTTGCTAAAAGGCAACAAAAGATTCAACTGGGACGCCAGCTGTGAGGAAGCCTTCAAACAACTAAAGGCGTACCTCAGCCAACCCGATATTAGCAAAACCGGTAGAAGGAAAAGCCTCATACCTTTACATTACAGTTTTACCCGCCGCCGTAAGCGGGGTACCAATCTAAGAAGAGCAAAATGAGCAGAAACCAATATTCTACATAAGTAAATAGTTGGTGGACGAGAAACCATGTACCCGCAATGGAAAAGGTAGCACTGGCAGTGGTCATCTCCGCCAGGAAACTGAGACCATATTTCCAATCACATACAATTGTGGTGATGACCTCTCATCCCATAAGGATAATCCTTCACAGCCCCAGCCAGTCGGGAATACTAGCAAAATGGGCTATTCAGCTCAGCGAATATGACACTGAGTATTGCACCAAGACTAGCTCCAAGGCCTAAGTCCTAGCCGATTTCGTAATCGAGCTAGCACCTCAAGCAATCAACGGAACCGAGCCTAGTAAGATGTGGACACTCTATGTCGACAGTGCCTCTTCCAGACAAGGATCCGGAGTAGGAGTAAAACTCACCTCTCCTGCTGGAGAAGTGGTAGAACAATCCTTCCGGCTAGGATTTCCTTTTTCAAACAATGAAGCGGAGTACGAAGCCCTCCTAGCCGAACTGAGACTTGTTCTCGGAATCGGAGCTAGAGTGCTGAGCGCGTTTAGCGATTCCCAGCTAGTAACCAACCAATTCCATGGTGAATAAGAAGCCAAAGACGAATGAATGGACGCATACTTGAAGATCACCCACGAGTTGACCAAACAGTTTGACAAATTTGAGCTAACTCGCATACCGCGAGGCAAAAATACCTCCGCGGATGCCTTGGCAGCCCTCGCATCGACGTCAGGTCCCTTGATCAAGAGGATAATCCCGATAGAAGAGATAGAAAAACTGAACATTCACCTAGCTACAAAGGCTAGAGTAAATGTCATCATAACAAGACAAATGGCTAGAGATTTGCAGCCCGAGCCCAGCTCCAAGCCAGGTCGAGCGAACTGTGAGCTGAATAGCCAATGGACACGGATGAAAAAGATGAATAATCACATGGCGAGCTCGAGCTTGACCCCAAAGAGCTGAGCAATTCGCATGAAGCAGAACAAGCCGACGAAGTTCATTGGACGCTGAAGTACCCCGACTGGAGAATCCCAATCTTAGAAGACGTCATCTAAGGGACATCCCCGCCCAATAGAAACGAAGAAAGGAAACTCAAAGCTAAGAGTGCCTACTTCTCCATCATCGACATGAAACTATATAAACACAACACCTCCAGACCCTGTCTAACCTGCATCCACGGAGAAGAAGTCCACCAAGTTATGTAAAAACTCCACAACGGATCATGCAGCACCCATTCCGGAGCACAAGGGCTAGCCCTCAGAATTGGCAAACAAGGGCACTTCTGGCCAACAATGCTACAAGATTGCGCAGCCTTCGCAGCCAAATATAAAAAATGCTAAAGACACGCACCAATCCTGCACCAAGTAGCGGAGTTGCTCTCCTTAATATCCAGCCCATACCCATTCATGCGTTGGTCCATGGACATAATCTGACCTATGGTTTGATCTAGACCAAAACAACTTGAATACGTGCTGGTCCTGACATATTACTTCACCAAATGGATATAAGCAGCAGCCTATCAAAAAATCCATTCAGAACAAGTCATGAATTTCATATGGAAGAACGTCATATGCCGCAACGGAAAACCATACGAAATAATGATCGACAACAGCACCTAGTTCACTTCGGCTTTATTCAGAAATTTCTACCGCAAACGGCCAAGCCGAAGCAGTCAACAAAACTCTGCTTGACATTCTCAAGAAACGCCTTAACTCGAAGAAGGAGAGATGGTGCGAAGAGCTACAGGGAGTGCTCTGGGTATCGCGCACCACTCAAAAAAAAGCCACCTCCAAAAAATCTTTCTCTCTGGTTTACGGAACAGAAGCAATGGTCCCAGCTGAAATAGCGGTACCAAGCCTCCGGAGGGCAATATGCCCCTCAAACAAGGAGTTGAACGAACGAATGCTCCCAGACGCCCTAGACGTAATAGAAAAGCGCTACGACTTCGCCTCAACGAGGATACAGAATTACCAGCCAGCCGCAGCTAGGTACTGCAAATCCAGAGTCCAAATCCGGCGGTTCAAAGAAGGCGAACTAGTCCTCCGGAAAGTACAATAAAACACAATAGAGCTAGGTGCCAAAAAACTAGGGATCAATCGGGAAGGTCCCTACCGCGTTACCACCATAGTACGCCCCGACGTCTACAAGCTAGCAAATGTCAAGAACAAAAAACCAGTGAGGAGGGCATGGAACATCATGAACCTCAAAAAATTCTATCACTAACTTCCCTATCCAATAATCGAACTACATAATGGCTTGATCCCCTTACCAGGTACATAGGCAGCTCGCCCCTTGAGTTCAACCGCCTCAAACAAATTGCGTCAACTTGGCCCAACTGCTACATGATCAATTCCACCCACATCCGAGCTGGAACTTCTTACAGTAAAATCAAATCGTTACAATTGGACTTGATCCCCAATCCGGATCAACAAACACTTGGGATTCTAAAGACGCTAGGGCCCAAAATCCGATACGATCAAACGTCGACCGACCTAAAAACACTTTTCATTGCTACAACGAATCTCAGACCTACGATTCGAGCGATCATATTTCACCACCTCAGGAATTACACAAAGAACCAGCACAACGCCTCAAACGAAAATCAGACCAGTTAGGCTGAGGTCATGGCGATATCGCCACCTCAGCCATGTCAAATCATACTCAATTCGAAGGAAGTACTTAACATAAAAGGCCCACCTGGGCAACAATCAAAGTCTTTAAAGAAAAACAAACTTAAGAAAAACAAAGACTAAGATTCTTAAGGGCCACTATTTGCCCGGCGAGGATCTCGCCTCTCTTCTGGTACAACTGGAGGATCCCTAACGTCCGCAGCGATTCTCTTGGTGATGGCTTTTTTTAAAAGACCCTTACTGATCTCCTCGCGATCACGACTGTCTGCCAGCTCAACCTCGACCGACGTCTCCCCAGATGATAACCTTCAGAGCATCTTTGACTGAGCCTTGGCCGCATCCAGCTCGATCGTAGCCTGGGTCACGTCCTCCTGCCTGGACACCACAGACAATACTGCGGAAATAGCATCCTGCTCACGAGGACCATTGAACTGCCTTGTAACCTCGACCTCATGTGCAACCATCCTCGCTCTATTTGCCAAAATAAGCTCATTCTCTCTCCTCAGGTGATCCACATGCTCTTTCGACGCCTTAGCAAAGTTCACAAAATGCTCTTCCTGCCGCCTGCCTGTACCCTCCAACATGCGGATCATCGTTGCCTCGTCCTGACAAGCCGCTTCCAACTCAGCAATGAAGGCTCTTTGCGTATTGGACAGGGTAATCAAGGCATCTAGCTAGGATCGAGCGGTAGCAAAGCCAAGCCTGCCCTCTGCCTCAGCCATAAAAGAAAAAGAGCATTGGCGACCTGCCAAAATAGGGCAGAGATCCAAGCTTCCCCAACCGCAGCCACCGAAGGCAAAGTTGGCCCAACATCAGTGCCCCCATCCTTAGCAGGACTGGGTACCTCGATCACCATCGCTGCTAGATCAGCCCTACGCGGTGAGGAGAATCAGATGAAAACCGAAGACCATCGTCTTTAGATCCACCCAACAAAGTGCCTGCCTCGTCAGTCTCCTCCCCCAGTAGCTTTACTTTAGCCTGTTTTAAAGAATCGGGCCTAGGCTGAGAAGACCCCTCCCCAGCAGGAGCTGTCACTGGTAACTCAGCCTCAATAGGCCTCTTCCCCAAAACCCGGTTAACCGCCGCCAAGGACATCTGCACATCCGGCGCGGCACTGCCCCCCATCCTAGCAGGAGTCGAAGAAGAAGTAGCGGGGGATGGGACGATTACCCGGAGAGCCGAGGAGACCTCCTCGGCACCAATCCTCTAGTCTCTGTTGGAAACCTCGGGGACGACAACGCGCCTAATCAACCTACTCACCAATGGCTTGTCAGAGCTAGCCGAAGAGGAAGAAGACTCGTCCCGAATCGCCATCGGGAGATTACTTGAGCTCGGGGCATCAAGGGGAATTGCATTCTGAACCTGCAAAGTACGCGATCGGGTGCGACGAGCCACTGAAGGAACAACAGAAGCGACAACTCCGGTAGGAGGAATATAAACCCCAGCTACCAGTGCAACTAGAGGAGGAAGCAACAGAAGATTACCCGCAGCAGGGTGAATCGCCACTTGACCAATAGGATCCGCATGCACCACCTGCTGGTGCATCCGACGATGAGCACTGTAGGTTTGCATAACCCGCATGCGATCAAAAGAGGCCAAATGGACTCTATCCCGGCGGAACAACTGTAACCTCGAGCTGATAACGACGTCAGACTCCCTGGGATTGAAGTTACCTGAAAACCAAATAAGCACCAAAAATTAGAAATAAGAATTAGTAAACTTGCTCGGCAACGGCAGTGATGAGAAGCTTTTACGGGTGATATTGGCCAAAAACTATAGAATCTTGTTGAAATCCGCCACATAAGACACCGATGTCTTGTTAACCCTAAAAAAGAAGAACTTCTTATGCCAATTGGTGTCCTTCGGGGTTATATTCATGACGACCCCTCGGAAGGGCCGAGCAGAGAGGTACATTTTGCCCTGCACACCAGGATAACCACAGTTGTGGGCCAAGTAAAGCTCGTTGAACATCTTGGGGGACAAGTCCATCGCATCCTCATAGTTCCTGACGTAAGTACCAATGGTGTGATGCAGGAAGTTAGGAGCCATCTGGGGGAATGCGATTTCAAAGATACTGAGAAGAAGAATGAGGAAGGCAGGGATGGGGAAGGTGAGGCCGCAAGCCTGGAAATACACCAGATACGCAACGCACCAGTCCTCCTCGACTGTTTTGGATTATCATGCCCAGTTGGTATTTGGAGTTCCACAGAAGATGGCAACAGACCATTATCCTGCAGGGTGACGAGCTCTTCATGTATACTGGTTGACGACTCATGTGGACCGAAATACGTTTCATCTTGGTTTTCGGCCATGATAAAATTGGAATAAGAACGAAATAAGGATTAAAGAAAGAGATTTGTGGAAAGCCGAAAAGAAGAAAATTGAAGGTTTCACGGAGATGAAGGGTTAACTGAAGAAAAAGAGAAGGTGAAAGACCTGCCCTCGAGATAAGAACGGGTAAAAATACTTTCGAGTGGTGGACCCCACATGGAGTTAAATCGCTAGCAGCGCCGCACACGATTCCCACTCGCGTCCCTACGATTTGACCTATGCGATTCCAGCCGTTAGATATAAGGAAGTAAATTCCAGAGCCGTACGATCTAAAGATTCGGTGAAAATCATCATGGTTTCATCTAGGGAAGACGCCCTTTTTTGCCTTAAGTATGCCAGAAGAAGTAACCGCCCATTAATCCTCATTATTAAGTGCTTAATGGGCTGGGGGGCAACTGTTGGAGCTAGATTTCACCATTAGAAATCCGGCCCTCTAAGCATAAAATATAATCATACTCGATTATATTCGATACTGGGCTTAAAGCCCAATATCGCGTTTGCGTTAGTAAAAGACCAGCATGCCCTTCGGCATCGTTGAACCTGATCGAACGATCCGTTGACCGATGAGATAGGAGAACCACTGACCGAGCAACTCAGCAAGGATATGACCTAGTCAGCGCCGCTCAACGGTTAATGAAGAAATCCCGATATTTCTGGAATATGAATCAGAACGTGCCCAAGATCTCTGGCGACGAGGAGGAAAGAGCCGAAATGGCTAACTTTTTCTCATACGTACACACTCAATCACACTTTAGCTCATCAAACACTTGTCTTGAGCTAAAGTTCTTTGTATACTTGATCGAATATCAATATAAATCTATTTTCCGTTATCTTGGTCTCGATCTTAGTTAGATCTATAGACATTTCTTAGGACTAAAGTTTCTTTCCAGAATACACATATAAATTCTTAGTGCGGAAACTAGCTTCCACAGTTAACATCTTTTTTTTTTTTGTTAACAACAAAATGTTAACATTCTATTCCATGGAATTTCAGTCTATTAAATTTTATCCGAACCCCAGAATCGGGCCTCTCTTCTCTTGGAAATTCCATGGAATATAAAAACTTTGGAAATAGCTATTAGATTGAAATTTCATGGAATAAATTTGACCCTAATTAAATATTATCTCAACTATAACCCAATAAGAATATAAATAATTTAAAATATTAAGCCCAATAAAAGTCACCAAAAAAATTTTAAAATTAAAATAAGCCCCCTAAAATGAATTAACCCTAATTATTTCTATTAGCTTTTTTTTTATCGACAAAAAAAAAAAAGAAGTTACATCGCTTTTACATCTTCTTTCACTGTTTTTTTTCTGTTTCGATCGTGATTTCATGTCATTGAAGTTTATTACTATTAAGTACCTTAGGTAATAATTGTCCATTCATATCTTCACTAGTTATTCTTTGATGGTCACTAGTTTACTTATTTGCACATTATTTTGTTGATTTGTTTTTAGTATTATATTTGACTTTGTTAAATACATAATTGAATGTCGTATTCCGATGTTAATATGTAAAAGAAAAAATATGAAGAACAATTCTTGGGTTCACCCCTTGGGGTGAATCACTCTTATTCACCTCCTTTCTATTAACCAATCAAAATTAAGTTGTAGGGACCACCAATTTAATTAAATAATATATCAAACAAATTAAAACAATTAATACTCTATTATCTAACTAAACAAATAAAAATAATTAATATTAGAGAAATTCCCTAAACTCTAAATCCAAATCCTACCCCCAAAACTATACCCTAATTTAGGAATAATTAACCCAAACCTAAAAATTTAAACTACAAAAATTGATTTGCAATGAATTTGTAGTTTAAATTTTTAGGTTTGGATCAACTATTCCCAAATTAGGGTATATTTTTGGGGTTTAGGTTGAGTTTGGGGTTTAAATTTTATTTTGGGTTAATTATTCCCAAATTATGGTATAGCTTTGGGGTTAAAATATATTTTGGGTTAACTATTTTCAAATTAGGATATAGCTTTGGGTTTTAGGGTTTGAGTTTGGGGTTTAGATTTATTTTCGAATGATAAAATTTTATTTTAATTAATGGTCTCCACAATTAATTCAATTTTAGGTATGTAATAAATGATTTAATTCAATTAATTAAATTAGTGGTCCCTATAACTTAATTTTGATTTGTTAATATTGTTAAACACATAATTAAATGTCGTATTCCGATGTTAATATGTAAAAGAAAAAATATGAGTGCTTTAGAATTGTTATACGATTATACTTTTTTGGGTCATGTTCACTATTTCACAATATCAAACTTAAAATATTAAATTAGGATTAGTTGATTAGTTTAATATTATTATTTTATTGATACTAAAAATATTTTATCGTTTTGATACCTATTGTTGTTTATTTAGGTAACGTCAAAAGTAATGGAACGGTTTTTGAAAAAGAAAACTATGCCTTCTGATATCAACTTGGATGACCTACTGATCCAACCAAGCGAAAAAGCATTCAAGATTATCATCCTAATCATTGAGAAGAGGTACGTCAAACATATTTGACTAGAAAAGCTTGTCAACCTCGTGCTCATCCTTTTAAACAAGAGATATAGAAATGTATCACGACGCTTCAATCCTAAGTGGTTTGATCAGTATGATTGGTTAGAGTATAGTATGGAAGCAGAAAAGGCTTTTTGCTTGTATTTTTAGAACTCAAATTGCAAACCAAGGTGGGAGTGATGCTTTTGTATCGACTGGTTTTTCTAGTTACACTAAGGCTGATAGCTTTCGTAAGCATGCGGGTAATCATTCTGGTTTTCATAGCATTGCAAAGAAGAAATGTGTTGATTTGATGAAACAAGGCCAGTCTGTCAAACATGTTTTACATAAGCAAAGTGATTCTGTGAAAAATGCGTATCGAATCCGATTGAGTGTTTCTAGATATTTGTTACCCCAAGGTTATCTTTTCGTGCTCATGAAGAGAAAGTAGACTGAACAAACAAAAGTAATTTCTTAGAGCTTTTGAAATATATTGCTGGTCAGAATGAGGTTGTAAGCAAAGTTGTTCTGAACAATGCTCCTAAAAATAATCAGATGACCTCTCCTCCGATTCAAAAAGATATTGTGCATTGCTTTGCCGAAGAAGTTACTAAATCAGTTATCCAACAAAATGACAATGATATCTTTGGCTTGTTGGTAGATGAAATGTAGATGTTTCAGATCAAGAGCAAAAGGATGTGGTTTTTCGCTTTGTTGATAAATTTGGGATGGTAAAGAAAAGGTTTGTTAGCATCAGTCATGTGAAAGAGACATCTTCTTTATCTCTCAAGTATGTTATCCGAATAATTATTCCCATAGATAATAATTCTCAACTTAACACATCAAACCAGCAATCAACACAAATCAACAAACCAGTGGAAAAATTTAAGCTAGAATTAACCAATAATTCCAAAAATCATAAACTAATCAAATAACCAACATTGATTCCAATTTTAACATTTCGAGAATAATCTAACAACCTAAACACTAGGTTCTAAACAACTGAGACCCTAAATCATCATCTTCTCCTTGCCATGATTCCACGATCACATTTTATCTTTACCCGCATCACATAGAAAAACGAGATGCGTAAGTATTTCATAAATACTTAGTGAGACAGTCATTCTATCACTTACTATACACACATGTAAATGAATATCATAATTCCAAACACAACAATCAACAACCATTATCAAACAACAACAAATCAAACGACAGAGACTGGTGTCGATCGACACCGACTGCATGAACCACATAATCGGGCCTCTCCTCTCTTGGCTTGGTTATGGGTTGCAGCCATCGATCCCTGCATTCAAACACACCAAAAACATACCAATATCACTTAATTTCCACATAAAACAAGTATCAATCATCAATTCAATCCATAAACACAATAAAACAAGGAAATCATCACATTTCTTCCCTAGATAAGCCATGGTCGCGCATTCACCTTAGCTTATCGGATTGATTGAGAATTAGGACATGATTGAGCACAAAAACCAGAGACTTTCTTCATGAGAAATCACTAAAACTCGATCCTCTCACTCACAATAGATTCTTTCCGTCAGTTTGACAAGTCCGTGCTGATTAGATTGGCTAAGCTTTATCCAGATGACTTTAGTTTAGTCGAGCGAAGATCTCTTGATTATCACCTAGATATCTACCTTGATAATGTACAAAACGATGAAAGGTTTTCTAAACTAGAAAGTCTTGGTGATCTTTCACGTGTGATGGTTGAGACAAGGAAACATCTTTCTCATCCTTTAGTTTATCGACTTTTAAAGTTATGTTTGATTCTTTCGGTTGCGACCGCGACCATTGAAAGGTGGTTCTTTGCAATGAATATTGTTAAGACGGCTTCGCGTAATCGTATGGGTGATACATTTTTAAGTGATTGCTTATTATGTTTTATTTAAAAGCAGATGTTCGACACAGTGACAACCGAAACTGTGATTAACCGATTCCAAAATATGGGTGAACGTAGAAAACATGTTTAAGATGTATTTATGTAATGCTTTTTTTAATGATAAAGGTTGGGATGATTTTGCAATTTTTTTAAGCGTAGAATAATGTTTGAAATGTATTTTTTTAATTCTTATTTTCTTTGAGCAAGAAATATATTATGACCCTGTAGTTTGTTTTCCTGGCTCCGCCACTGGTGACACCATAAGATTTAAAAGGTTTATGATTTACTTTGTTTTATATTTAAAATTATTCCAATTTCAAACTGGCTTGCAATGAACCCACTTAAATTCCACATATTTGTGATTATATTTGTACGATAATAGGATTATATAACGTTTTGACCCCAGCAAAATATATTTATAGATTCGCCACTGATAGATCCACAACACGTAGTACCAATATTTTTAAAACCAGACTGGTTGATGAACCGGTAAGTTATCCGGGTCATGGTTCAGCCTAGTTCAACCCGGACTCATATAGCACACATATATGGTATGTGTATATTATTAAAACTATTTCATGTTAAATTCTTAATTTACATCGTTCTTTAATACACGTCATAAATAAAACTCTAATTTACTATAATTTTTTCTATTCTCCAAAACTGCAGCCGACCAATCCTTATTTTGTTACGTCACCTTCAACCTTTTTCTCATCAAATGATTCAATCTTAAGTTCATGTCAACCCATTTCTTCGTTTATTTCTTTCTTTATGCTTTAGATCAAAAGCCATCAAACGCAAAAATGTAGAACAACAAAAAAAATTCAAGAGAAATTGAAAAAGGGATTTTAGTGACAAACCAAACTGGATAACTCGTCGGTTCGAGATCGAAGCGGTCGGTCCGGTCCAGTCCTGTTTTTAAGACATTGTGTAGTATTGAAAAATCAAACCGAAATCAGAACAATAATTTAACCGAACAAAATTTGAACAGTTTTTGAGCAACTAGGAATATTTTAGATAAAAAATAGAAAATTGAGGATAAATTATTAGAAATTGTATTACAAATTTTATAGAAATATATAATTCGAGGAATACTTTTTCTAAAAATATATCAACTAATTACTAAAAACAGTATTGAATTACTGTATTTGAAGTTTAAAAAATGGAAAGTGGTGAATATTGTGACACCCTGGTTTCAGGACATATATGATATATGCAGTATATGCGGAGATGCTTAAAAGAATTGATTTGGTTACCTATATCACCAAAGTGCACTTATCTTTTCGGTAACAGGTCTTGAGAGAACTCCAGAGTTAAGCATGCTTGAGCTGGAGTAGTTTCAGGATGGTTGACCTACTGGGAAGTCATTTCCAGTACCGTGAATGTAAGGTCAAAACACGGGGAAAGATTGCGTGGTGATTTGCAGGGTTAGTAAACAAGATTTCCGAGCCTCCTAGACTAACGCACCCACCGTCGGACAAGTTGAGCCCACGAGCCAGATAGTGGACGTGGAGCCCATGGATAGGGCGGTCGGGGCGTTACAAGTGGTATCAGAGCCAGCTCTGACAACTGTGTGAGTCAGTTTATCGGGTAACGATATTGGTATGCGCAACGAGGATGTTGCGATCTATTAATGGGGGTGATTGTGACACCTTGGTTTCATGGCATATATGATATATGCGGTATATGCGGAGAGACTTAAAAAAAATTGATTTAGCTACCTATATCACCAAAGTGCACTTATCTTTTCGGTCACATGTCTTGAGAGAACTCCACAGTTAAGCGTGCTTGAGCTGGAGTAGTTTCAGGATGGGTGACCTATTGGGAAGTCATTTCCAGTACCGTGTGAGTAAGGTCAAAACACGGGAAAAGATCGCGTGGTGATTTGCAGGGTCAGTAAACATGACTTTAGAGCCTCCCGAACTAACGCACTGACCGTCGAACATAGTGGGCCCATAGGTCTGTGAGTGGACAGGGCCCATGAGAGGGGCGGTCGGGGTGTTACAAGTGGTATCAGAGCGAACCCTGACATCTGTGAAAAGTTATATTGTCGGGGTAACGGTCTTGGTATGCGCAACAAGGACGTTGTGATCTTTTAGTGGGGGTGATTGTGACACCCCGGGTTCAGGGCATATATGGTATATGCGGTATATGCGGAGAGGCTTAAACGAATTGATTTGACTACCTATATTACCAAAGTACACTTATCTTTTCGGTCACAGGTCTTGAGAGAACTCCAGAGTTAAGCGTGCTTGAGCTGGAGTAGTTTTAGGATGAGTGACCTACTGGGAAGTCATTTCCAGTACCGTGTGAGTGAGATCAAAACACGGGGAAAGATCGCGTGGTGATTTGCAGGGTTAGTAAACATGGCTTCCGAGCCTCCTGGACTAACGCACCGACCGTCGGACAAGGTGGGCCCACGGGTTTCACAAATATTCTAGAATCACAACCGCATGTACAACTTCCATCTTATCTCCAACATGAAACATTCAACGTTATTGTTTTTGTTAAAACTGTAATAAGAATGACTAAAATACAATTATAATGTAGTGTCCGTATAATATACATATCAAAACAAGTTATTAACAAATAGATTGCTCGTGATTATCAAATTGTACAGTCAAATATTAAAGATCATAATTATTAAAATAAGCGTTTTTGAATGAGAAGCGAAAAACAACATTTTTTTTTATCAACAATCTAATATGTCTATCACTACAAGAAAACATATCGTTAGTGACTCGAATTACCGAGTGGCAAGTTAGTCACAAAGATTTGCGACTCATTTGTGACTCTTTTGTGATTAAAGCGTGACTCTTTTTGACGGAGTCCCAAATTAGTCGCTCATTTGCAACTCCATCCCGTAGTTGTTAGCCAGTCACAAATTTGCGATTAATCTGCGACAACGATTGGTACGTTTTGGTGGAGTCGCATAAGAGTCAGAAATTTACGACTCCGTAGCGACTGACACTAGAGTCACAAATTAGCGACTCTTTAGTGACACATAACAGAGTCACAAATTAGCCACTTGTAACTAAGTCGCAAAAGAGTCGTTAATTAGCCACTACTTTGCAACGTTTCAGGGTTTCACGTATTATTGTAACTATGGAGTCGCAAATTAGCCACTCCGTTGCGACTCATTACCCACTACATGTATGTTTTTAGGAAATTAAACACCATAATGTAAATCTATATAAGTTAGATTTGTATTTACATCTTATTCAAGTGATAAGTGTGTAGTAAATACACAGTAGAAGTAAAAAAACAAAAAAAGAGTTTCCTAAAAATTTGCATCACAAATGCTTTCTTATCAACATCAAAACCTATATAACTAAACTCTTCCATTTCATTTATTGAAAATTATTCTACAATTTTTATTACTAGTGTTTAAATGAATAAAACCAAACAAATAATGAAGAAATACATAGGAAATTGATTGGAAATGAATATGGTTTTTGTGGTTGATCCAAATTTTGAGGGTTTAGGGTATAGGCTTGTGACTGAGTCGCAAATTAGTAATCAATTAGTGACTATTTAGCCACTACTCCGCGACTCCGTATTTCGGTCACTCCGAATTGTGGGCCATTGTACGAAATCTATTTTTAGTAAGTAAGTAAGTTGAAAAAAGAGACAATGAGTCTGAATAAATAAACGGTTCAGATTCGTTTTTTACTCTAAATAAACGGTCCAAATTCGTTCATACTCTGGCACGTCATCAATCCGCAGTATGATTTTCAAAATTTTAATTTCACCAAATATTTTGGTTTAAAAAATTTGAAAAAATTGGATTGAAACTCAAATTATTTTGGGTTTCATTTTGCCGGGATAACAAATATTTGAGATCTAATTCCCAAATTTCATTTTCAAACCCTAGCCTCTTACTCTCTCTCGACCCTCTTTCTCTCTCGACCCTCATCGTGATTCAACGCTTAATCCACCAAATCTTCATGTTTCTCTTGTGAATCGAAATCTCACCATCGATCTTTGTCGATTTCATTAAGTTTTCTAATCTCTCTCTCTCTCTCTCTCTCTCTCTCTCTCTCTCTCTCTCTCTCTCTCTCTTTCTCTCTTTCTCTCTCGAATTGCTTCACCGAATCAAACCCAGACTCATATCCACAATAACCTCAAAAGGAAGATGGAGCTATGCTGAGATAGAACCGCAAGACTACAAACACCTCTTAGATGGTTTGTTTCTTGAATCGTTAAAGTTGGTTTGTTTCCATTTGATTCAGGTATCATTTGATTTGGCTTTGACTCTGATTCAGTACAAATAGTGTGGTTTGATTCGATTTCCTTTCTGTTTTATGATTCAGAGCATCGTTGGACTGAAGGGAAGTCTTCAGTCCTGGAGAGCATCGTTGGAAAGGACTTTTTACCCCGTGTGTCTGGTAATCCATACTTGTTGTTTGTTTATTTTTGAAATTGAAATTGGTTGTATCCTTATGTGATGGAAAATATGCATTTGCGGATAGGTATTGTTACTCGAAGGCCCCTTGTCTTACAGTTGCAAAAGATTGACGATGGAATCAAGGAGTATGCAGAGTTCCTTCACCTCCCCAAGAAAAGATTCACTGATTTTGGTTTGTCTCATTTCTTACAGTTGATGTTTCACCTTCTTTTTTCTATATTGGATTTTTAATTGATTCTGCCTTCTTCATTCACCTCTATAGCTGCTGTGAGGAAGGAGATTCAAGATGAGACTGACAGAGAAACTGGACGCAACAAGGCCATTTCTAGCGTTCCCATTCACCTTAGCATATACTCTCCTAAAGGTTAGGAATTCTCATTTTTTTTTAATTCAGTTTTTCTTTTCTTTCTGGAATGTCATATCTTATCCTCTTTGCCATGTCTGCAGTTGTCAACTTGACACTGATTGATCTTCCGGGGCTTACAAAAGTTGTTGTTGATAAGTTACCTTAACTGCACTCCCTGCTTAAACTGTAGAGCAAGGAGTTTAGTTCTATTTCTCTAGCTATGGAGCATGATGCAATATACTTTACTTCTCTACCATAGATACTTTAGCTTGACACAATTTTTTTGGTTGATGTAGAGGGACAATCTGCTAGTATAGTGCAGTGACTATTGTGGTTTGGCTTTTGTTTGGATTTGTTGGTCCAATGCACTTAAATTTGTTGATAATTTTGCTAATGCTAGATGAGGCTTTATCTTTGGTAAATAATTTTAAATCTGTTAAAGCTAGATGAGGCTTTATGTTTGATTATGTGTTGTGTAATTGTGTAATTTTCATTAGGATTTCTCTTTATATAATTTCTATATGCTTGTGAAATTACTGAAGTTCTAACTTATTTATTGATTCATTTCAGACCCAAATCCGAAGCTCAACATACTTCTATCACCATAGGTAAAAGACTAAGCTCCTAAGCCTCGAGAAGCTCGTCAAGTTCTTGAAGAACGATGATCCCTGCATTGCTGCTTACATGAGTCTGCCCCCTGCCACTAAGGGTCAACCAAAGACGACTGAACCAAATGAACCTGCACCAACAACAGCCCCATTACCCGAAGGACAAACTTGAGTGTTTGAGTTCCTTCTCTATGTAACTCTCTTTTGAACAAACTTGATATGTAACTCTTTTTTGGTACTCTTATCTTGTTTTGTCAAGCTTTAGCTTGATTACTACTTTGGTTTGTTTTAATTTAAGTATTTTTCTTCTTATACTTTAGCTTCTCAAAACAAAGTAACAAACATTTAGATTCAAATTAGTAACAATTTGGTACCAAATCAGTAGCAAAGAATTGACTAAACAAGTGACATTTGGTGGCTAATAAGTGACACCATAAAGACTAATTTGTAACCAACTTATATTTTCATAGAATGACAAAATAGTGGCCATTTCGTCGCTAATTAGCCACTACCTATATTAGTCTCTCATTAGTCACAAATTTGCGACTACGTTTAACAGACACATATTAGTCGCTGATTAGCGACCCAAAATGATTTGGCCCACATGTACGGTGTCACTTATGTGACAATTTTCTCTGGGGCCCTCACTTTAGCATTCGTCCAAGCCAAAAATTTCTTATTTGCTAGATCAATGAATTCCACGGTTCAGTCTCAAGCCCCTAAAAGCATTTTTGTTTCGTGATTTTCAAATGTACCACAAGAGCCATGCAAACATTTTACATTCACCTTTGAGGGTATCTTCCCTTTTTATCCTCCAAATAGATAGTCTATATTAGCATAAATCGAAGACAAAAGCAACTTATCCTTTACCCGAGAGAATAAAACAACACCCATAATTGTTGACCTATAGGACACTCGAATAAGGCATGATTAATTGTATCATCTTCTATCCCATATCTCATACAAACTATGGGATAATTAACTTCCCGATAGTTTATCCTTGCTAGAACGGCTATGGAGCTTGAAAGAATCTGCCAAAGGATGTGCTTAATTTTCGATGGGAACTTCACTTTCCATACATGAGATTTCAGGGCTGTAAAACTCGGTTTGAAATTGGGTTTCATATCTCTCTCTCGCTTCTTGGCTAACCAATACCCTGATTGGATTGTATACCTCTTTGATTTTGTAAAGTGTAAAATATGATAATCGTTCATTAAAGAATGACTCAGCTCGAGTCCTCGAAATAAATATTCGTTTCCATAAATTCTTCGAGTATATAAATATGCCATTCCTTTGTGATATAATTATACAAATGATTCACCTTCATGTTTGGATGAAGGATGTTCAGTCGTCCACTAGCCGATCTACGATAATAATCAGGAATCCATAGATTCTTCAAGACTGCTACATTATTTCCAAACCCCACACCAATTCGCCTTCCTTTGATTAGATTAGCTTTGGCCGATAATATACTATTCCATCCACAGTAAGGTGAATAGGTTTTCTAGCCATGAGATGTATGTCCCGAAAATACCTCCCTTCAAAAATTCTTGCCACCAGCGAGTTTGTATCTAGGTGCAGTCTCCAAAGTTGTTATACCAAAAAAATCATATTAATATTAGCCAAAGAGGGAAATCCCAATCCACCCTTCTTATTAGGATAACATAGTTCGTCCAAAGCTTAGCAGTGAAGACCACAGTTTCCGCCAGTGGAGCTCCACCAAAATTTGGCTACAACACCGTTTAACTTTTTAATTAGCAATTGTGGTACTCGGAAACATGACATAATATGCGTTGGGAAGCAAGGGCACCTAATTTAATTAGAACCTCTTTACACCTTTTAGATAAAAATTTAGCGGCCCATCCATTCCCTAATTCATGTAGCCTCTCATTATTAAAGTAAAAAATCTTGGTTGTAGATCCACCTGACTCTTGGGTACATCCAAGTAAGAGTTCATTATACCCTCTTTTTCAATTCACATTACTTTGGTTTGTTCTTTGCTGCATTGGTTATACTTTATCCTAGATGATTTATCAAAATTTATTTTCTGACCCAAAGTTGTCCCATATATCCTTAGTACTTCCAATATTGTTTGACATTCCCCCCTCTTTGGCTTTACAGAAAAACACACTGCCATCCGTAAGAAGCGGTTGTGAAATTGGACTATTACGGGCAATCATTATCCCGTTAAATTTACATGCCTTTTTCCAAATATCTGCATTTAGAACTTTCGTACACAGTATAGATAAATACGAAGATAAAAGATCACCTAGCCTAAGACTCCTCTTCGGCACTAACTGTCAGCGTGTGTAACACCCCGACCGCCCTATCCATAGGCTCCACATCCACTCTCGGCCCGTGGGCCCACACTCCCCGACGGTCGGTGCGTTAGTCCGAGAGGCTGGGAAGTCTAGTTTACTGACTCTGCAAATCACCACACAATTTTTTTCCGTGTTTTGACTTCACTCACACGATACTGGAAATGACTTCCTAGTAGGTCACCCATCCTGAAACTACTCCAGCTTAAGCACGCTTAACTCTGGAGTTCTCTCAAGACTTGTGACCGAAAAGATAAGTGCACTTTGGTGATATAAGTTGGCAAATCAATTCTTTTAAGTCTCTCTGCATATACCGCATATATCATATATGCCTTGAAACCGGGGTGTCACAGCGTGGTTCCCATTAATCAGAACCTAATAAAAGACGGATATCACACATCACATTATTCAAGAGGTCCTAGTTGTTCTAAAACATAATTGGATTAACACCGCTTCCAAGAAATCGCCAGTTTTCTATTCTAAGTTAATAGTTATGCTATTAAAATTTTTGTTTTTATATTTTATATTATTTACACAAGTTTTCTATTCTAAATAAAATTTGAGTTTTCAATTAGCGTTGGGTACAAGAATCAATCGAGAGTTTTTCTTTTTGATATTATGACTCTTAGGATTTATGTTTTTCACGGAGGTTTTAATTCTATTTTGTGAGATTAATTTTGCTTACATAATTTCTCTTATTAGGAAGAAGTTATTTATGAATTTTTACTCTTACGAGGGAGTTCATGTTTTGAGGTCATTCTTAGTCTGATTTATGGATTGTCTAAGTTAAGAACAAATTATATGTGCATACATGATTTATAGTAGCATGATTTACACCCACATGTGTTATTTTCCCATATTTTTCCAAGACCGAAGACGAATTGAAGTTTCATCCATCTTTTTAAGATTGAAGTTTATTCATGATTGCCAAAAAAGGATCTATGATATTTTACTAACTATTTTTTTGTTAACATCTAATAACATTCTTAAAAGTTTGTTGATCTATTTTGTCCGTTCTCGACATGGCCAGCCTTGGAAAGCAAGGGCTATTTTTTAGCCTAAAATTCCTAAAAGTTCATAAAAGGTTTTGTAGTGAAGTGGTAGAGGGCACGTTTTAGTACTGCAAATCTCGAGTTTGAACCACTAGACTGTAGTTTTCAAAATTTATTTGATTTTGGACCTTTTTTCCTTCCTAATTTAGGCGGCCCAACTAATTAGCCGGCTCTGGACATGATGTACATCATACGTAATTGGTGTGCGCTATCATATTAGAGGTAACTTGTCGTGCGCAAGAGTATTAGAGGACCACTTATTTTGAATCATCTAAGTCCAATTGTGAAGTGAAAGCCCGTAAAACGCAAAAAAAGAATATTTTAGATTTCAATATTATTTTTAGTATGTTTCATTTATGTATTGAGATTGTGAAAATTCACATTATATAAAAGATATAAGAATTATTTTATTATATTTTTGTCGACTCAAAATTCATTAAAACCCACTAATGGGCGAATTCTACAAATGGTTTTAACAAAAGGAGCCCATCTTTACAGAAATATAAGTCAATAGCCTAACCCAATTAACACAAACAAGAGATAATGATTAGGTTAATTTCGACATGTATGGGACACATGGAATGCATACAAGATGGCCGGTTGACATTGAACACCTCGAACCACCGCGACAGCCGCACCGGAGGCGACTTTCGTTTAGATATGTTGGCCACGAAAGCCTCTATTTTCACCAATATCGCCATGCTCCGCTAAACTACCATAGAGAACCTCGTACAATTCAAACTGGCTTCCACTAGATCTGCTTTTTTCTTCACCCCATGAATCTCATCTCCGATCATCACCATCATACACTTCACCCACTACTTCTCTATTAGGCCCATGAGCACACGCATGAAAGGGCAAGTTATCATTACTCCTAGATGGAAGATAATCCGATGAAATACGAAGAAGAAGCTTCACCGCTTACCCCTATGCAAAAAGCATAAATTTTAGATCATCTAAATCCGAACAAGTCAAAATTCATTATCCGCTAAACGGAAACGTAATCCGATTATAATCGAAAACACAAAATTTTGACTTTCTCTTTCTCAAAATTGTGAAAATTTACATTACATAAATGATATAAGAATTATCTAACCACATTTTTCATCACAAATTTATGTAAAGGTGATTTTCATGAAAATCCATATAAAACAAAGCAGGATGTTTTGTGAATGATGATACGCAACCCAACTTTGTTAATGTTTATTTAGAAATTATAAGGCCATGTCCAATGGTGTTTCTAATAGAGTTTCTTAAAATTAAAAAAAAAAACTAAAAAAAAAATGGAGGAGAGAAGGTAAGAGATGTCTCTTGTTTAAGAGATTTTAGAACCGTTTTTTAAAACTTTTTTCAACTTTTGTTTTGTTTTCATTGGTTCATTGTTTTATTTAATTAAATAATTTAATTATACTAAAAATATTAATAATTAATAGGGTAGATATTCTTTAAAAACTTTGAGAAAATTTATGAAATGCCACTTTTGGCATGCCACTTTACACAAATGCCTTCTTTTAAAAATGTTTGCAAGCTATGCCACTTTTTTTTACTTAACTTTTTTAGAATTTTTTTTCTTCCAAATTTTTTTGTTTCAAATTTCAAAATTTTCTTCCTTCGATCTCGTCTTTCATTTTTCTCTACACCAAATCGCATCTCTCTCACATAACCACAATAAAATACAAGAATTTAAGAAAAATTTTACAAAATAAAAAAAATGGATCTCGTGAATTGAAGAAGAAGAAGAAGAAGAAGAAGAAGAAGAAGAAACAAAAATGTAAACAAATATCAAACACACAAATGCTTTTTAAAGTTTTAGGTTTGGGTTAACTATTTTACATTTAGATTATAGTTTTGGGGGATATTGTTTAGGGTTTGGGTTTTTATTAACTATTTTATAAGGTTTTTAAAGCAGATTATAAGGTTTTTAAATGATATTATAAGGTTTTTTAAAACCCTAGAAACCTTTAAAAAAACCTTATAATATGTTTAAATGATATTATAAGGTTTGAAAACATTTTTTAAAACAAATGATAAGGTTTTTAAAGCAGACTATGGGTTTTTAAAACACATTATAAGAGTTTTTAAAACCCTAAAGAACTTTAAAAAAACATTATAACATTATAACGACGTGAAAACCTTTATTAAAACATATAATAAGGTTTTTTAAATAATATTATAAGGTTTTCAAAGTAGATTATAAAGTTTTTAAAACAGATTATAAGGTTTTTAAATGATGTTATAAGGTTTTTAAAACCCTATAAACTTTTAAATAACCTTATAATCTGTTTAAAAACATTCTAACGACGTGAAAACCTTTATTAAAACAGATGATAAGTTTTTCAAGAAGATTATAAGAGTTTTTAAAGGAGATTTTTTTTATCAAACTTAATAACAAAATCAACCAAAACGAAACAAAACCCAGATTTTTAGATGGAATCAACCTAAATCGAATCAAAAACTAAGATTTGTAACTCAAATTGAATAAAAAACGGAGATTTGTGGCACAAGTCGAATCAAAATTCAAGTGGATTAGAAATAATCAAAAACTAGATCTATAAAAATCATGAAATTCGGATCTAGATTTAGATCTAGATCCGAGAGAGAAAGAGAGATTTTTCTTTTTCTTTTAAAAAAAAAATCAAAAACTAGATCTAGATCCGAATTTTGTGTGTGTATGAGAGAGAGATCTTCTTCTTCTCTTCTTATCACTTCCATTTTAAAAAGAAAGAGAGAAGAAGGAAAAAAAAGGAAAAATAAATGTGAGAGAGAAATTTTTTTTTATATGATTTTATCTTTTTTATAAAATATGGCATGTGTTGCAATAGTGGTTGTCATAATTGCGAAGATAAGAAAAAAATTTCCTAACCACGCATAAGATAAAATTCTCTCAAAAACTTTTACAATTGGACATGCTTTAAATAATTTAACTTGCCGACAAAAAAAAATAAAATAATTTAACTTATCAAGGTGTCTAGGGAAACAGTAAATGGATTGAGATTAACTGGAGTCGTGTCAAGGAGCTCGCTGATAACTGTAGTAAGTTGACTGAGTAAGCATCAACGTGTCATCTCCACACAGCTCAATCTCTCTGATCTCGCCGCGTCTTCTCGTCCACGTGGCACCTCACTTTTTGGTTTCCTTTGAAACCCAAAATTTCTATTTATTGGAACATTATGTCGTCCGTATCTATGTCGGAGCATAAAACCAAAGTAATAATAATTGCATCTTTTGTGTTTTTGTGTCAAAATGGCGTCAAAGCAACAGAGCCGAGAAGAGCTTGGTGAGAAGGCCAAGCAAGGAGAGACTGTCGTACCAGGTGGCACCGGCGGGAAAACCCTCGAAGCTCAAGAGCATCTCGCTGAAGGTATTTCCTTAAACCACAAATTTGCCACTCTCTTTTTCTTCTTTGATATTCTAAATATATGTCACTCAAAGTTTAGACCCATTAGATGTTTAATATCGTAGTACAAGTTTGATCGAAGTATTATGTGAATATATATACTAATGTTTGCCTTAATGTCTTATTCTTTTTGGTAAAGTATTGAGATAGACGCATTAGAACACTTCTATTCATTTTATATCTTAGTTTCTTAGTATATAATATTTACATTTTACATGAATATATCAGCTAACCCAAATCTTCTTCATTCACGAAATGATGTATATACATTGCTAAGGAAGGAGCAAGGGAGGGCAGACTCGGAAGGAGCAATTAGGGCACGAGGGTTATCAAGAAATTGGTCACAAAGGAGGAGAGGCGAGGAAGGAACAGTTAGGGCACGAGGGTTACCAAGAAATGGGTCACAAAGGAGGAGAGGCGAGGAAAGAGCAGCTTGGGACCGAGGGTTATAAGGAGATGGGACACAAAGGAGGAGAGGAGAGGAAGGAGCAACTTGGGACCAAGGGATACGAGGAGATGGGACGTAAAGGAGGACTCAGTACGAAGGAAAAGTCTGGTGGAGAACGTGCCGAGGAAGAAGGGATTGATATCGACGAGTCCAAGTTCAAAAACAAGTGATGGTAGCTAGCTAGTGGTGTGTTCGCTGCAACAATTTGTAGTAGATTAATGAATAAGTAACCTTCTAGGTTTTGTGGGTTGCAGCGGAGTGTTTTACTAGTTCGGGTTAACGTAATGCGTCTAGTTTTATTTTCATGTGTGTGATATAACTACTTCAAGACTTGTACTAACGGTATGGTTGTACCGCTCGGAAGTTTTTTTTGTGAGGGTGCAATCAAATGATATGCGGTTATGGTTTGAAATGGTTTTACTTGTTCGCACTTGTGTTCCGGTGTAACGTGTTCCAACTTGTTTTCGTCTAAACATGTCTCCCCACTCGCAAGGATATAGACCTGAAATGTTTTGAGGTTGCTTACAACTCATTGGGATTGCGGTTGGAAATTGAAATGCTGAGATTGATAGAACCTAAGCTTTGCTTAGCGTAAGTTGTGCGTGTAGATAAGAAGAAAACAAGGAAGCAAAAGTTGAAGTAATCGGATAAACTCGGTGCATTTTGATCTTAGTCAATGCGTTTTTTAAAGTATTAGTATTTGTTTCGATGTTGATACTATAAGTCAGCGTTATCTTTTAGCTGGTTTAAAATGAAATTTCTTGTGTAAAATATTCGGACTAACATAAACGCGATTTCTAGGATACATAAGAATTGCGAAACGCGCAATTATCACCGCGGCATACGGTACACATCGACTACAATTTCACCAGATTCGGATGAGTGGTTACAACAAGAGCTGTTTCTAGTGATGGTACCCACATTTAACAACATCTTAGACTAGTCGAAGCCATCGCTTGCCCACGTTTATGATTCGCAATTACCCGCCATCGAAAATACACGCTGTTTTCAGTGACTTGATGCTAATGCTGTCACGAATATGCCGAGCACCAAGAATGGCTGTGCGCTTGCCTGTAATTCAATTTTAAAGAGCAATCAGCTTCCAAGTTTCTTACATAATTCAGTGTGAGTTTCACTAAGATGGCTTTACCTGGTACTTGACATCGTATTTGACAGGGTCTTTGAGAAAGTATTTAAACTGCAAGTTTGAAGAAGAGTGCTATAATCAGACGAGTGACAGGAATGTTGTTAATTTGAAACATAAGATTGTCATACGTCTTTCTTTACCTGGAACACAATCTGTGGAATGATCAAAGCAAGCAACGCCAATGCATAATAAGGTTTGCCAGATGCTAATAGATATCCTGCAACCAGAATTATACATTTACTTTGTGGTGAAATATGGTGCTATAACAGTTACTGTAACCCATCCACTCACAAAAATACCAATCTCTTAAGGATCTCAAATGAAACGTACATTCTGATCAAGGAGAAGAAAAATAAACTAAGAGCTACACAAAACTCTACATACCGGCAACAGAGAGCTGAGTAATGTCTATAGCACCAACGCATATCCATTTGGCATTTTCAGTGCCAAAAGCAACTGGGAGAGACTGAAGTCCCATTGCTCTGTCTCCTTCAACACTTTTGAAGTCATTAACAATGGCTATTCCCAACTGCAATATTATTACACAGTTACATGAAGCAAAATCAGACTATTGTTTATTAAAGATAGCAACATAAAAGGTTGCAAGAAGGTACCCCAGCTATGCCGTACAAGAGCGTTAGAACAACAACATCAGGCGTAAGAGTGCCAAACAATGCTTGCCCAGCCCACCTATCAATAAAATGAACAAAAAACAAATCAATCAGATGAGTACACCCCATAATGGGTTCACGAGAAATCTTACCATGGCAAACTGATATAGCTTGCTCCGAGTGCAAAATTTCCAACCCATCCATTTTGTTTTAGCTGCAGAGATCCGTTCATATATTGGTAAGTCCTAAACTCCAAAACTTATCTTCTTCACGTAGAATGTTTTGTCACTACAGCAGTGTAAATTAGGTATAGGGCTTACCTTAAGAGGTGGAGCAGAGTATATATAAGACAGCAATGATCCCCCCAAAGCAAGATAGAACAAAGTGGGAGTCGTATGTCCTGCCTGAAAAGGGATGATTTAGTAAATCTGATGTGCCCTTTAGGTGTTTAGTCAACATAAAATCTGCAACTTACCCACACATCTAAGATTCCAGCAATTCCAAGACCTCCCAGTAATAGCACCCAGACTTGTGTAAGAACCTGCATTTAAGGAGGAGTTGGAAGCAAGAAGGAGAAGTCAGTGTCAAACATACTGATGTTTAAAAGCTCAAAAGTGTTCTGTATCAGTTACCTCTTGCTCTGATATTGCTCCGGAAGGAATTGGACGATATGGCTCATTAATTGCATCAATATCTCGATCATACCAGTCGTTGATTGTCTGGAAATCGAAACGTCTAGGTTATGTAGCCCTAAGACAATGCACTACCATAAGAACAAGTCAGACTTTTGTTCTGCGAAACCAGACCTGCGTATAGCCAGTAAGACATGGGCCAGACATCATCATGCAAAGAATCGATTTAGCAACATCCTCTGGGGTCCAGTGGAAGTTCCCTGCCAAAAGAAACAAGTTGAAGGAAAATGTGTTTGACCAACCAAAAATTTATAAAGCTATCAAGGAGATTGGAAAGACGTTCTGAGAGTACATTTCTAAAGTAGTTCATAACATGAATAATTCTATGACAGTATTTTGTTGATCCAAAATGTTACCTGAAGCAGCAGCACCACATACTACTCCCCACACCAATGGAGGCCAGGTCACTGGCTTTGTAAGCTGAAGACGAATCTTCCATTTATTCTGAACACAGAACCAGTGAAACAATTATATATCTTTTTGAATGTTGATACGTCCATTAGCTAAATAACTTAGTGTGCAGCATCAACTCCACCTCAATTGTAATTATCTAAAAGTGCATATCATTGTGGACAAATATTGACGATTTTGTTCTCATTCCTATCATTTGTGACAAAAGCAAACTCAAATTTAAGATGCATTGGAGAAAAACTAAAACAAAGTCGGAGAAGATGAAGAAAATTACAGTCTCTTGAGCTGCTCCTTTGATACCCAGAAGCTGATTAATGCTCGAACCACCGGCTGGTGGTGCCTTGTCCGGTAACTGAGATTTAACTGCCACAGAGATTCAAACCATAGTTAAAATCCAACGAAACGACTTGAACGAAAAAAAGAAGAAAAACGCAAAAACAGCGATAAACCATCATCAATATCAGTCTCCGCCGCACGCACAACAAATCTCCGACCTACGAACAAAAAAAAAACCAGAATCAGTCAAAATCTCCGACGATTCAAAACTTACGGGAAGAGAATGTACCCGACGATTCGAAGTCCAACGTCGATAAAGCGGAACGCCGGGGAGTGAAGTCGACGGAATCAGGATTTCGGAGAGAGAGGACTCCGACTCGGTCGACGGAGGTAACTCTAATCGAGGAGAAGGTGTTGAGAATCGAAGTCATAGAAAACGGCTGAGGTGGAAGTAAGCCGGAAGTGGAGTGGTGAGAGTTTTTGGGGAAGAAGCGGTTTCGGGAAAACAAGTGGTTGTTAGTGACCGGCGATAAGTGTCTACGTAGCAATTTTGATATTTCGCCAGGTGGCACCAACTTTTTAGGGATTGGGTAATGGCCGGTATAGTCAAAATAAACATATGAGTATAAATTTTCATACTCCCTCCGTTCCAATATATCCAATATATAAGTTGTTTTGGAGTTTTTGTTTTATTTCATAATGTAAGCTGTTTTGATAATACTAGATACTTTTAACTTTATTAAATACTGTGTGACCAATAGTATTTTTTAGTCTTTTTTATAATTGGTTAAACTGTTTTTAATATATATTTTAAATGCTATTTTTTAGAGTAAAAATAGTTTCCTAATATTCACGATTTTTGCTAAAACATCTTATATTATGAAATGGAGGGGTATATTTTTGTTGTAACATGTGTTTGTACTCGTAGTTTGGTCTACTTTCCCCATAAATTTTACAAGTTAAGTTGGTGGAATTATCTATTTTACATGTAGCATTTGCCAACATGTAGAAACAAATATGTATGTAGTCGATCGAAACTTGCAATACATGTAACTTTTTTATTATTTATCTTTTGAGAGCTATTTTTTTCTATGACATCGTATAAACTCATACATCATAAGAGGATTTTACATTAACACCAGTCGCAGGTGGCATCAAGAGTGAAACCAACTTATCATGCAATAATACTGTCCTAAAAAGTGAGTGAAACTGAAGATAAATAAGGGTGAAACTGGTATACATTTTAAAGGATACATGAAATATGAATAAATGGAATGAAGTAGTTTGAGGAATAGAATGAATAACTCCACCAGAATAATTGTGGAGAATTTGTTAAAAATTACATAAAATTTTATTTTTAATGCAAAACTAGAACTTTTATGTGATTCTTTGCAAATATTATTAAGGGTAATTATCTATCAAGATCCCTTTGATTACTCCTGACAATTATTCTCTATGATTCTCTCATTTATTATAAGATTGTGTAATTCTACTATATATAGCCATGTAATTCTCATATCAAAAGATATCAACTAATACAATTCATATTCTTATATTCAATAAATATAACCTAAAGGGGTACTGACATTACAATTGAAACCTTAAAGTTGGAATGACTGTTTTAGCCTCACAAAGTCTACAACGACAAATAAGAAGTCTACTATGTAGACATACATCTGAAGTCTACTTTGAGGTTATGTAGACTGCAAAAGAAGTATGCGTCGTAATTATATATGATATTTAAATTTATAAATTGATGAATATTAGTTTTACCAAAAATTATGATTCATAACCAAACTAAAAACAATTGTGAAGTAATAGAAAAAAAATTGACAAAAGTTTTACATTTAGAAAGACATATTAGATTGCAAATGAAAGAACAATATACTATACTAAATACCAAATACTCTACTCCATCACATTACATTTTAGAAGTCATGTGACAATGTGGTCACTGGTAGTACTTATTGTTATTTAATATGTATGTATAATTTTTATGAGTTTATGATTGTAATGGACTTAGGTTTTAGGGATTTGTATATGTGGTCTAGGTTTTAGAGTAAACAACATATAAGGAGTTATGATGTAGGGTTTGATTATTAAAATTGAGTTCACTATAAAGTGATGTTAAATTTTTAGTATTTTGAGTTATGTATGTCATTGACATTAGGTAATGGATTTATGAGTAAGAAATATGGGAAATGGATTGACATTAGAAGTTGAAAACATGTGTTTACCTTTACGGTTAGATTTAAGGTTTGTAATTTCAATTTTGAAAATGTCAAACTTGCACAAAAGTGTAAAATTTTGAATATATTAAATGTTTGATAATATTTTTTAATTACAGTTTTGAATAATCTTAAGAAAATATCTGATTTAGGTTTTGAATAGTAGATTTCTATTACAGTCTACTCCACTTTTGTAGACTTCAATTGTAGTCAACATAGCGATTAGTGTTTCATTTTAGAGTATAGGGTTTTGTAAATTGCAGTGGAAGTCTGCTAAACCGAAAATTTTAACCTAACAAGAAATTTTTGTCTTCATATATAAAGGGAGTAGCAATAATTTTGTGAAAAGAAGACTACAACTTTCTCTCTCCTAAAACGGCGACTCTCTCACTTTCAGATATGGCTCGTTTTCTCTGTCCCAGCCTTCACATGAAGAAGATCTCGGCGGCGGCTGATTCGTCATCAAAGCGAGCTCGTCTTGTCCTACACCACCTCCTTCTCTTGAAGTATTATCCTCCAAGGTACGGTAGGTTCCAACTTCATCTCTTTCTTCCTTATGATATATCATGTATTCCCTCTATTTGACACGCCCCGTCCCAGATAACTTTGAGCCCTAGGTCTCATACCCTAACTTGCAATACAAGAAACACCTGCACATACTGAAAAAGAGAAAACAAGGGTGAGCAATTTCGGGAAGAATTACTCAGTGAGGGAGATCAAGTCTGCCCACATGATCCATATTAAGCAATAATATAATTTAACAAAACATATATATACTAAGCATGGAAACAGTTAAGCAACATTCAACCAAACAACTATCAATATTTCAATATAGTGTACATCACATACTCATCATCAAAGAAATCATCATCACATAACTCATCATCACATAACTCATGCTGGCCGTCACCTCGAAAGGTCATACGTCACCTCACATATAACATATACATATATCTCGACCGAAGTCCATGAAACACCTTGGGGCTGGCCGTCACCTCGAAAGTTCGTATGCCACCCTTTCTGGCTCGTCAGCCGTTAACGGGCTTCAGCGGGGTCGCCATGCCACACACTCTCAGTTCGGCCACACACAACCTCACACATTATATATCATATATTACATATTAACTTATAACATCACATAATCTCAACTTAACATTTCATTCAACACTCAATCACTATTCCTAGACAAAACATACATGCTTATCAAACCATATTATTATCTAATACGAATCCACAAATCCCAACCTTCACCTTAGCCACAAAGCTTTTCCAAATTTCTGAACTTGCTCGATTGGACTGTTAATCTCCAACTTCATTTCTCTATTGATACTATCTCATCTTATGAGTCCATAAGGTGCCTGCAAAGCTTCACCTCATTCCGAGCTCGTCTCTCCAACCAACAATACAATTCAATAAACTTAATAACAAACCGAAACTGCATTTAACATGCTTGGAAAGTCATGAATAACAGACAAACTAACCGTCCAATTTAGGATCCGACTGTTAATTCTGAAGTCAATACTATCATCAATAACTCTACAAAGTTACAGCATGATCGGCCTTGATAAGAACCTCCAAACGAATCTCCAAAGTGACTGTAACGAAACTGTCTTTGAACTGCATAATCAGAATTTTTGCGTCCGAAGAAACAAGTCCACACGACGACTCCGGTGGAACCAGGGTTCCATCACTACAAGTTTGGATGTAACCAAATCGTTACAACTTTTGTGATGAAATTATTTAGTAAGTATTATTTCACAAACGGCGACGAGAAATACTAGTGACAAAATTGTCATAATTATTGACTAAAAGTATTGTCCCAAAAGTTGTTGTAATTTGTAACTTTTTCAATGTCTCGGTTCCATCACCAATTTCAACAAAAATTTAGTCTCAAAACGTCTCAAAAAGTGACAAAAAAATTGTTGTAAATCCATCGCTATTAGTTACTAAATCAAAGTGTGAACACCGTCTTATTTAGCGACGGTAATAATTGTTTTATGTTACAAATGACTACTAAAATGTCGTCGCATATTAGTCTTAATTTGTAACTATTTCCTATATCAATTTCGTTATGTTTTATTACTATTAACTCCATCACAAATTCGTATAAAGTTGTCACTATTTTAATGTGTCTAAATGGTTTCATTGTGTGACTATTTCCTACATCAACTTCGTCATGCTTTATCACTACAATCCGTCACAAATTCGTATTAATCAACTAAGAGACCATTGTTCTTTACTAATTTTGTCATAATCAAATATAGTTCTTACGTCTTAATCCAGCTAAATTGTTATTATATTCAGATTTATAAAAATGTAGCTATTAGTTATGATTAATAACATTTCAAGTAGTTTTCATAAAACAAACGAAACACACAAAAAAAAACAAAAGACATTAAACAATTTAAAGCAAAAGGCAAACTAAAACATGGTGGAGTAGAAGTAGAAGTTCCTGCAAATATATTCTGACCTAAAGGAGATTACTAATATCAGATTAACCTATTTGCTCCATGGTCGCGAATCGCTTTTGAAAAGTCACGTTTTCATCAAGACTCTTCTTCAATTCATTTTCCAGTTCTTCCACTTGGTGAGTTAATGTTCCCACTTCTTCAACAATTTGTGGAGCAACTGGAGACGCACCTATAGATTCTTCCCCACTTTGAAGTGATTTCAGTCCAAATAACCGAGCCATACTAGTTAAGATCAGAAAGATTTCAACAAAAAACAATATGTTTTAAGATTCAAATCAAAAGAAACTTCAATACATGTATAGGAATTCAACCAATTTTAAACCAATTGTAATTCCAGATGAATTCAAGCAATGATAGAATTCATACCTTGAAAGTGAAAGAGATAGGGTTGCTATTCCTGTGTGTCGGGAGAAGTTACTAGATGAGAGGATGCTTGTTTATATATTAAGTGAAATTTGTGGCAGTTTGGATTTTGACACAATCCAATATATATATTTAGTGGGAGTTTTGACAAAATTAAGGCGCTTAAGCTAAAATTATTTCCCCACTACATCGCTTTTTTAGTAACCTAGCTTTGCCTTAATAACTATAGTATATATTATGATATTACACACAAATAAACTAAATTGGGTTGTGCAAGATCATTATTAATGATAAATAAATGGTTTTCCCAACTAATCAAAGTTTCATACTTTCGTAAAGATCAATCAATGATATACTAATGACACAAAACAAGTGAATCCTATGCACTTAAGAATTGGTTGCTTGCATTACTACATCCTTAAAAGAACTCAGCGTTTCGTGAATGCCAAATATCACGATCTGATCTACCTCCATTTCTCTATCAATCAAACAAACACAAACCCAATAACCAATCAACGAAATCAAATCAAAGATCTAACCATTTTCACTAACCGGAACTCAAAAACCTCCTGATTTGATCGCATCTTCATAATATAATGTTTTGTTTATATCAAATTCAAGATAGTCTCTCTCTGTGTTTGAGTCTTTGATTCTCGTTGGCGATGGTAGAGATCTTAGTGTTGGGAGATTGAATGACAACGATTCACTTATTGTTTGGGATTTTGTTTGTCACAACAAAATTTAAAATTTTGACGTTATTTAATTTTAGTAGCTATTTCTTAGAAAAATTTGACGAAATAAAATGTTAGTACAATAGTTAAAAGTTGCGACAATTTTACTACACTTTTTCGTTATAAATTATAACGACGTTTTTTTTTGTCAATAATCAATATTATATAGTGACGGGTTTTAATAACCTTATCGTCACAAACCGATACTTGTGCTCATGTCATAAATTCGTTACATTTAGTAACTACACATATAGTAATAATATCGTCATAGTTGGCACGCTTGTTATTTTTATCATAATTTAGTTACAAATCATCACATATATTGGCAACGAGATTATTTGTCACAGTATTGTGACGAAAAAACTATGAATTTGAGACATAAATAATTGGTCACTATATAGTACGTAAAATGTTACTAGTTTATGACGAAAACTGTTAGTCTTAAAATTTCGTCACAATAACACTTTTTTTTTTGTAGTGCATCTTGATACCACTGGAAAGCTGGAAATGTCACGGTCACAGCGCCACAAACGGTGAAGCCATCAGGTGCTCTAAACGTCGTCAATGCAGCACTGTCATGAGACCCACGAGTACAAACAGCGATGACACGATGATCCTCCTCCTTCTTCACGATCTAGAAGCGATCTTCTTCTTCTTCTTCTTCTTCTTCTTCTTCTTCTTCTTCTATTTTTCTTGTTTCCTTTCTTCTCCTCTCTTCCACTATAATAATGAGATCTCTCTCTTCTCTTCACGATCTCACTCTCTACCTCCTTTCTCTTCTTTTTCTTCTTCTCTTCTCCTTCACGATCTAGTAGAGATCCTCTTCTCTCTCTTCTCCACTTCCTCTCTTTTTCTCTTCTTCTTTCTTTTACGTTATGAAACTTTTTGCTTCTTTTAGCTAGGATCATTAGCCTAGGGTTAATTAGTTTTAAGGCTTTATAAAAATAAGTAACCAAATTAGGCTTATGACTATAGAACCAACCCAATTAGTAGTCCAAATCCATTCAAGTCTTTTTGAATAATTATTTATCATTCGGTCCAATTTGCATTTTGCTCCAAACGACTCTGGCACGAAATTTTTTTTAAAACCCCAGAACTCGGTGATATGATAATGGACCAGCAGCTTGAACCTGAACTAGGAGCTAAGGAGCAACTTGAACCCAATGATGTGTAAGGAGCTTTGGAGTTGCCAATTGGACCCATCACAAGGTCTAAAGCTAAGAAGTTAAAACAAGCCATTAGCACATTGCTAATTCAGGCTGAAAGCAACCTTGGTATCTTAGCTAATCCAACTACTCTGGTTGTGATTCAAGCTAACTAAGGGTTATCAATGGGAGGTGTGTGACTTGTGCTCTTTTCCCTTGTTCTGGTTTATCCATTGAGTTTTCTGGACAAGGTTTTTAATGAGGCTTGTTCACATACTTTTATTTTGGCTCCATTGATAACAAGCTTAATAAGGCCCATTTTTGGGTGTTCTCTTTTAAATTCAAATTCTGAGTCAAATAATGAGTTAATGAGTTAAAATTCGTTTTTCTAGATGCTCTGCATGTAGGGCTTTTATTATGAATGTTTTTCAAGTCTTCTCCTTCTCTATATGTATTCTGATTTTGCCATGAATAAAATTATCAAACTTTTTTATCAAAAACCCCTTTACAATCTGTTTAATCTTATTGGAGTAAAATCCAATATCTTGTTCTTACTTTGGTGCATTTATCCAAAGCTGGAGCATGCTAGGTAGTTCAAGAGTTTCTCCATCACTCTTGAAAGTATCTTTCAATCCATCGAATCTGATCATCATCCATGAAATCAATTATTTCTCAATCATCAGCTGCATCTAATCTGTTTCAATTCAAAGCATTCATAAACCCAAAATCAACCCTTCATCATTTATCCGTTGCATCATCAAAGGATCCCTTGTGATCTGATCCAATCAACCAACGAAGTGACTCTTTGGGCTGACATCCTCTCTAGGATCGTGTCAAGTGGTATCAGAGCAACTTCGTCAGGTTGTATCTATCCTTTCAAATTCATTCTGTTTTTGCGTAATATTCACGTATCGATTTAGGCTGTTTGTTTATCTGTTTCGCTTGATTTTTTATTCAAACGTGTAGATCATATGGTGAACTATAAGAATCTATATTAGATCTCGTGTTTTAGATAGAAACTCTTCGAGTTATTGTGTTTAGAAATTGTGACTTTTCAACTGCCTGTTAGATCCAAATTTCAGAAACTGTTGTATTTATAGATTTGTGTTTAAAAACTGTGTATCATCTCTTCAAAGAACTTTTTACTTGTTAAATCCTTGTGATTTTAAGAACATTGGGAACAGAAGATGGAAATGCAACAAGCAATGAACAAAACAAACTATTGATTGAAGCACTCACAGCTACTCTTACGAGTAAAATGGCTAAATTGATGGATGAACGTTTTGAAGCTCATGGTCGCAAAACAACTTTAGAGCCAAATGATGAGGAACCTAAGGAAAATACCAAGAACTCTTCTGATCAAGAGGCTGCTCGTAGGTACTACATCTAATCCTCTTCTCATAATGGTCGAAGGAGACATAGGTATGAAAGAGAGAGAGCACCACCTAAAGATAACTTTGGAGGTTTAAAAATTAACATTCCGCCTTTCCATGGAACCAACAATCCAGATTCGTACTTGGAATGGGAAAAGAAGATAGAACTCGTGTTTGTTTGCCGTGATTACCTTGAGGAGAATAAGGTTAAGGTGGCAACCACTGAATTCTATGACTATGCTCTAAGTTGGTGTGATCAACTTGTGACCACTAGGAGAAGAACCGGTGAATACCAAATAGATACTTGAAATCAGTTAAAGAGTGTCATGAGAAAGAGATTTGTGCCAAGTCATTATCAGCGAGAGCTACATCAGAGATTAAGGAACTTGGTTCAAGGAAGTAAAACCGTAGAAGAGTACTACAAGGAGATATAAGTGTTGCTGTTAAGGGCTAACATTCAAGAAGATGGTGAAGCTATCATGTCCAGGTTCATGGGAGGACTTAATAGAGATATTCAAGGCAGACTTGAGACTCAACATTATTTGGAAATCGAGGAAATGCTTCACAAGGCCATCATGTTCGAACAACAAATCAAGAGAAAGAGTTCTAGGCCTAGCTACGGTGCAAACAAGTCTGGTTTTGGATCTGGAAAGCCTAACTATCTAAAGGATGAGAAATCTGGTTTTCAAAGAGATTCGAAGCCATTTATTAAGTTTAAACCAGAAGATCAAGACCCTAAAGGAAAGGCTAAGGTGGTTTCAAGGGCCAGAGATCTCAAATGCTATAAATGTCAAGGTCATGGACATATGCGAATGAGTATTCTAATAAGAGGATCATGATTCTTAGAGGTGATGGTGAGTTAGAATTTGCAGGACGAAAGGTATGATCACGGCTCATCAACTTAAGAAGAAATGGAGACACCAATAAAAGGAGAACTTTTGGTTACTAGAAGATCATTAAGTGTTCTAACCAAGGCAGAAGAACAAGAGCAAAGAGAAAACCTATTTCACTCAAGGTGTTTGGTCAAAGAGAAGGTGTGTAGTCTGATTATTGATGGAGAAAGTTGTACTAACGTAGCCAGCCAAACTTTGGTTACTAAACTCGGTTTAGAGACTCTCACACATCCTAGACCCTAATCGCTTCTCAATGATACTGGTGAAATGATGGTGAATAAGCAAGTTAAGGTCCCTTCCTCAATTGGAAAGTATGAAGATGAGATCCTATGTGATGTTCTGCCCATGAATGCTAGTCACATCTTTCTTGGAAGACCATGGCAATCTGATCGGAAGGTTGTTCATGATGGATTTACTAATATGCATTCATTTGAGTACAAGGGCAAGAAAACAATTCTCCTTCCAATGACTCCACAAGAAGTTTATCAAGATCAGGTCAGTATGAAACAAAGGGAAACATCATCCAAACCAACCAAGGACAGTAAGCCTAAAACCTCTTCTCAAAACTTTAAACTGTTATTTGTGTTTAAAGAGACTCTTGTGATTGTTTCTAACCAAGAACCGGAGTATCCGAGTATGGTCAAGTCTCTTTTGCAGAATTATAATGATGTTTTTCCAGAAGATAACCCTATAGGTTTGCCACCAATCCGAGGAATTGAGCATCAAATAAACTTCTTTCCAGGAGCTTCTCTTCCTAATAGGTCAGCCTATATAACCAATCCCGTTGAGACTAATGAGCTAGAGAGACAAGTGAAAGAGCTCATGGACAAAGGACACATTCGTGAGAGTATGAGTCCATGTGCTGTTCCCGTGCTACTTGTGCCAAAGAAAGATGGAACCTGGCGTATGTGTGTGGATTGTAGAGCAATCAACAACATAACAGTTAAGTATCACCATCCTATCCCTAAACTTGATGATATGCTTGATGAACTTCATAGTGCATGTATTTTCTCTAAAATTGATCTTAAAAGTGGTTATCATCATATTAGGATGAAAGAAGGAGATGAATGGAAAACTGCTTTTAAAACAAAACAAGGACTATATGAATGACTTATTATGCCATTTGGTTTAACCAACGCACCTAGTACTTTTATGAGGCTGATGAATCATGTTCTTAGAAAGCATATAGGAGTCTTTGTAGTTGTTTACATTGATGACATTCTAGTTTATAGTAAAAATCTAGAAGAACATGTCATGCATCTCAAACTGATTCTGGAATTGCTTAGAGAGGAAAAGATTTATGCCAATCTTAAGAAGTGCACCTTTTGCACAAATAATCTTGTCTTTTTAGGCTTTGTTAAAAGTGCAGATGGTATTAAGGTTGATGAAGAGAAAGTGAAAGCAATCCGAGAATGGCCAAGTCCTAAAAATGTGAGTGAAGTCAGAAGTTTTCATGGACATGCTGGATTCTATAGAAGGTTTGTGAAGGACTTTAGCACACTTGCTGCACCACTCACAGAAGTGATAAAGAAGGATGTTGGATTCAAGTGGGAAGAAGCACACGAAAATGCTTTCCAAACCCTTAAAGAGAAGCTTACTAACTCTCTTGTTTTAATACTTCCTAATTTCTTAAAAACTTTTGAGATTAAGTGTGATGCCTCAGGTTAGGTATTGGAGCTCTTTTAATGCAGGATCATAAACCAATAACTTTCTTTATTGAAAAGCTTGGAGGTGCTACGTTGAATTATCCAACTTATGATAAGGAGCTGTATGCTTTGGTGATAGCTTTACAAACATTGCAGTACTATCTTTGGCAAAGGAGTTTGTCATTCACACTGATCATGACACTGATCTCAAAGGACAGCAAAAGCTCAATAAACGTCATGCAAGGCGAGTGGAGTTCATAGAAACCTTTTCCCATGTGATCAAGTACAAAAAGGTTAAAGATAATGATGTAGCCGATGCATTATCTAGAAGGTATGCTCTACTTACATCTCTGGAAGTTAAACTGTTAGGTTTTGATCAAATTAAATCACAATATGCTGAGGATTCTGATTTTGGTAATATATTTGCTGCTTGTGAGAAATTTGCTTATGAAAGTATGGGCATGAGGGATTTCTATTCTATGATAATAGGTTGTGTGTTCCTAATTCTTCTTAGAGAGATCTTTTTGTTAAGGAAGCACATGCAGGTAGTTTAATGGGATACTTTGGAGTAGCTAAAAATCTACAGGTTATGCAAGATCATTGCCATTGGCCACACATGAAAAGGGACGTTGAGAAATGTTGTGACAGATGCCCAACATGTAAAATGGCTAAGGCAAAATCACAGCCCTACGGTTTGTATACCCCTTTACCTATTCCTTTGCATCGATGGCATGACATTTCTATGGACTTTGTTATTGGACTGCCTAGGACTAGTCATGGTAGAGATTCCATATTTGTGGTTGTTGATACATTTTCTAAAATGACACATTTTATTCCTTGTAATAAAACTGATGATGCAATGAATGTTGCTAGCTTATTCTTTAGGAAAATTGTAAGATTACATGGAATGCCTAGAACTATTGTCTCTGATCGTGATACTAAGTTTCTTAGTTATTTTTGGAAGACATTGTGGTCTAAACTAGTTACTAAGCTTATGTTTTCTACTACTTGTCACCCGCAAACTGATGGTCAAACTGAAGTAGTTAATAGAACTTTGTCTACACTTCTTCGAACCTTGATTAAAAAGAACCTTAGAACTTGGGAAGATTGCTTACCACATGTTGAATTTGCATATAATCATGCTGTGCATTCTTCCTCTAAGTTCTCTTCTTTTCAAATTTTTTATGGGTTCAATCCCATCTCTCCTTTGGATTTAATGCCTTTACCGTTGAGTGAAAGAGTTAGTATGGATGGAAAGAAGAAGGCAAACTTGGTGAAAAAAATTCATGACAAAGCCCAGTTGAATATTGAGGAGAAAACAAAGCACTATGATAAACAAGCTAACAAGAGCAGAAAAGAAGTTATCTATGAAGAAGGAGACTTCGTGTGGATTCACTTGAGGAAAGACAGATTTCCAAAAGAAAGGAAATCCAAACTGTTGCCGAGAGTTGATGGACCATTCAAGATCATCAAAAAGATCAACAACAATGCGTATCAATTGGATTTGCAAGGTAAGTATAATGTGAGTAATAATTTTAATGTTGTTGATCTTCTGCATTTTGTTTCAGATGAGTCAGATTTTAGGACAAATCTTTTTTCAAGAGGGAGGGGATGATATGATAATGGACCAGCAGCTTGAACCTGAACTAGGAGCTAAGGAGCAGCTTGAACCCCAGGATGTGTAAGGAGCTTTGGAGTTGCCAATTGGACCCATCACAAGGTCTAAAGCTAAGAAGTTAAAACAAGCCATTAGCACATTGCTAATTCAGGCTGAAAGCAACCTTGGTATCTTAGCTAATCCAACTACTCTGGTTGTGATTCAAGCTAACTAAGGGTTATCAATGGGAGGTGTGTGACTTGTGCTCTTTTCCCTTGTTCTGGTTTATCCATTGAGTTTTCTGGACAAGGTTTTTAATGAGGCTTGTTCACATACTTTTATTTTGGCTCCATTGATAACAAGCTTAATAAGGCCCATTTTTGGGTGTTCTCTTTTAAATTCAAATTCTGAGTCAAATAATGAGTTAATGAGTTAAAATTCGTTTTTCTAGATGCTCTGCATGTAGGGCTTTTATTATGAATGTTTTTCAAGTCTTCTCCTTCTCTATATGTATTCTGATTTTGCCATGAATAAAATTATCAAACTTTTTTATCAAAAACCCCTTTACAATCTGTTTGATCTTGTTGGAGTAAAATCCAATATCTTGTTCTTACTTTGGTGCGTTTATCCAAAGCTGGAGCAGGCTGGGTAGTTCAAGAGTTTCTCCATCACTCTTGAAAGTATCTTTCAATCCATCGAATCTGATCATCATCCACGAAATCAATTATTTCTCAATCATCAGCCGCATCTAATCTGTTTCAATTCAAAGCATTCATAAACCCAGAATCAAACCTTCATCATTTATCCGTTTCATCATCAAAGGATCCCTTGTGATCTGATCCAATCAACCAACGAAGTAACTCCTTGGGCTGACATCCTCTCTAGGATCGTGTCAAGTGGTATCAGAGCAACTTCGTCAGGTTGTATCTATCCTTTCAAATTCATTCTATTTTTGCATAATATTCACGTATCGATTTAGGCAGTTTGTTTATCTGTTTCGCTTGATTTTTGATTCAAACGTGTAGATCATATGGTGAACTATAAGAATCTATATTAGATCTCGTGTTTTGGATAGAAACTCTTCGAGTTATTGTGTTTAGAAATTGTGACTTTTCAACTGCCTGTTAGATCCAAATTTTAGAAACTGTTGTATTTATAGATTTGTGTTCAAAAACTGTTTATCATCTCTTCAAATATTTAGACGCTAATTCGACGCTACTGTAGCGTCAAATTAACATCGAAAGATTTCGATGCTAAATGGATGCTAAATCGATGGTAATTCGATGCAAAATTAGCGTCGGATTACCGTCGACACCTGATTCATTCGACGCTAAATCGATGCTTATGTAGCGTCGAATTAGCGTCGCACCTGATTCAATCGACGCTAATTCGATTGAATCAGGTGGGACGCTAATTCGACGCTACATAAGCATCGATTTAGCATCGATTTAGCGTCGAATGATAACATTTTTTTTGAAAAAAAAAATTATTATACAAAATTATTAAAAAATTTTATAATTATTATTATAAAAAATAAAAATTATCCAATACAAAATAAAATTATCCGTTAAAAATTAAATTAAAACGCTAATCCGATGGCGGTTGTTAGGTCCTTAGGTTCACGATATCTTCAAATTCTTGGTGGAATTGCGTTGCACCGGGAGGTGTAGGAGGCGGTGGAGGACGATTCATCCCTTGCAAGGCAGTGGCTAATGTCGGGTTATCCACTGCAATGATGTCAAAGAGACTGCTCAATGACGAGACATGGGTCTTTAGCTCCGCAATCTGAGCTTTAGCAGCTTCCAAATCAGCGGTCAAACGCGGCTGAGACGAACCCGGCGAGTAAGAATATTGAGAAGACGAACAAGCTGCCGGGACATCTTTGATGGATCCAACACCCATCGTTCGTCCTTTCTTCTTCGGTGCAACCTAAAAAATAAATGTTTTATACAATAAAATAATAATTAAAAATAAGTTGTAGTTAAAAATAAGTTATAATATAAAATAAAAACCTAATAAATTACCTCCTCGTAAAGTCTATCGAAATCTTCGAGACCCATCGTAGACTGGACAAACTCATCTAGCTCTTATAGTCGTGCATTGTACGCGTTGAACGTTTGTTCCGCTTGAGTGGTAACAAACGTCCCATCATTCCTCCGATGAGTTTTCTCCATCACTCTAACCATCGGAGGAAGATCACCGCCATCAGCATGTTCAACAAAAATAAACAGAGATAAAAATGAAATATATAATAAATAAATATTTAAAATATAAATAATCAAATAAATTAATTTAATACAAATATTACCATTTCCAATCGTACTGTGGCGTATGATGATTGACCCGCACAATGCTTTGAAGGTCCATCTCCTTCGGCCACCGGCGTGAAACGGGATGCAGAACACTTCCCCGATTTAACCACCGATTTGGAATCCTCCCAATACTGCACTAGACCGGACCAAACATCGGGATCCATCCCGAGCGGCTTCGCCTCATCGCCTTTCTTGCCCCACGCTTTCTTCAAGTTCGTGACGTAACCGTTGAGACGCTTTAGGACCTTCTTCTCGAACGCCGCTCGTACTTCGAAAGTATGAGGTTCCTCCCAATGCCACCCTTGCTACAAAAATACGAATAATGTTATGAATATATTTATAATCAAATAATTTAATAAATAAAATTAAATAATATAAAATGACTTACCGCCCATGACTCGAACCAAATAACCCGAACATTCTGCGGCGTCATGCTCCAATTAGGATGCGGCATAGTGAAGTGGGCCTTGATTGCCTTGGTGACCGAACGTGCAACCTTGTTATCTGTAAACCTATTAAACAAAATATTAGAATATTAATAATTTAAATATAACTTGTAATTAAAAATTAATTACACAAAAAAAATTTAATTAGTAATATTGAAAAAAATTAAAACATACCATAATGTACCACGAGGCCTCAACGGATGGATAATCGTAAGCCGTGTCTCACGTCCAGGTTGGTGGAAAAGCTCAGAAATCCGCATCATAAGAGGCGCGTTTGGCTATGGAGGGGGCTCGTTGTGGTCATCGGGATGATCATCTTTGCCTTCTTCTGGCTCTAGATGAGGCTCTGGCTGAGGCGGTGGCGGACCTCGTGGCGGAGCTCGTGGACGATAGTTCGCAGCCTGCGTGTAACACCCGCATTTTTTTTTTAAACAACACATTAACCAGCGGAAAACAGAAAACAATAAATCATTAAACCAATTCCAATTCAACTCAACATTCTAGCAACCTAAACCAGGTTCTACTAAACCAGCACACATAAACAACACATAACTTCCTAATCATCCTCTTCCTCTGCCATGATTCCGCGATCACACTCTTTTCACTACTTGCAACTCAAAAAGGAAAAACAGAGTTGCGTGAGTATTATCATAAATACTCAGTGGAGCGGTCATCCCGTCTACCAGATATAAAATAGGAATTAGACTATCAATTCTACGCGATCAATCAACAACCAATAATATTCCAATTATCAACATTTAAACAGGATTAGCCAATTTCCAATTCACAATTAAACAATGCAATAACCAATTCACAACGAATAGTTCATAACTAACGGTAATCCACAAGATACCAAATAACACAGTTAGCGAGCATTAATTACTTTAACAGTACACAATTCAATAATACAGTAATCAATTCACAGCACATAATTTATCGAACAACACAATCGATAATCCACAATCCAGCGTCTGGTGTCGATCGACGCACCCACATGGTGACGATCGATACCCCAATCTAAAACACACACTTCACAAACGACTGAGTGTCGATCGACGCACCCACTTGGTGTCGATCGACACTCCATTCTTGAAACACAAGTCTCAATCAGAGACAGTGGCGTCGATCGACACTACCTCTAGGTGTCGATCGATGCTCAACTCGAGCAACCGATCCTTCGTGATCAGAAACTCCCGTGTCGATCGACACTACCACTAGGTGTCGATCGACACGATCTCGCAGAACCTGAACTGAGCCAAATCCTCTCACGGCTCGAGTCCTGTTCTATCTCGCGAAATCATCACGATTCATAAACACTTAATCCCTTCACAAAATCAAGTTCTAGAACCTGATCTGGAAACTAGACACCGAGAGCTTCGCAACGGTGTATAGAACGCCTCCTAACTCCACACAGATCGACGGGAAAACAGCCCGCAATCTCGCTAATTGAAACAGGAAAAACAGAGGTTTCAGAACCAACACCCTGAAATCAAACGAACACAGAGAACGGAGATTACCTCCAAATCAGGATCCGAAACCTAATACAAAAACTAGACAGAGAGGGCTTTCCAACGGCACCAAGCTCGTCCTCTGATTCTCTATGAAACGCCGGGAAAACACTTCCCAAGGAGGCTGATTGAATCCCGAGACTGCACAGACCCCTTTTGGAAAAACAATCATAACTCACAAATTACAACTCCAAAAGACAAACGGATTTCTTCTATAGAAAGCTAAGAGGAAGAAGAACAAACCTACAAAATATCACGTCGATCAGACTCGATTAGATCGACCGTTCTTTGCTTCTACCGAGACAGACGAACCTGTCTTCTCTTCCTCTCAAACTTCTCTCTCTCAAAACTCTTCCTCCTTCACACCAAGCCACGAAACCCCCTTTTCTTTCTGCCCCACGCGGCCACAAACTGCCTACGGGCTTATAAAGGAAGCCCTAGGGTTTTCCTAAACCGACTCGCCAAACCGAACGATTAATTCCTTAAAACCGAACCGGTCACGATTGGTGTCGATCGACACCACCCCATCGTGTCGATCGACACCCCTTACCAAAGTACACAATTTTGGTTTCGGGATGTTACACTGCGAACCCGACCCCGATCCTGATCCGGATCAGCGACGACCATCGGATCCGGGAATCGAAGCATCCTCGCCAAATAACTAGCTGTATGAAGGACGATGACGTCGATCAGCCTATAAAATAAAACAAATTTATTAAATTTAAAAATGTAGAATATAAATTGTAAATATAGGAACTAAATTTATAGTGCTGAAATAATTTTTGGAAAAATTTAGATGATTTATATTTAGGAAATAATTTTATATTTTCGAAATAAATTTAACATTTATGAAATTATTTTATGTTATCGAGAAATAACTTGTAAATTCGTTTTTCATTTTACAAAATTATTTTAACATCCAAAAAACTCCTAAATTTGTTTTATTTGACTTTACATAAATAAATTTCATAAAATATAAATTCAAATCTATAACTTAGCAATTCTAAATTCAATTCCATAACTTATCAAATTTAAATTCAATTCCATTTCCTAAAATTTATTTCCTACATTTACCCTAAAATCTATTTCATATCAAATTTCCTAAAATCTATTTACTACATAATTCATAAAACCATTTTCTAAAATCAATTTCATATCATTACTACAACTATATATAATTTCATAACTAATTTATTACAAATTACTAATATTTCTAAAATTACTAATCTATATCCTAATCTATTTACTATATATTTCTAAAATCAATTTCATAACTAATTTATTACAAATTACAAATATATATATAAACAATTTTAAAACAAATAAAAAATAAAAAAAATATGTACCATATCGTCGGAAGGAGAACCGGAGGAGGAGAAGAGCCGACAGCGGCGGAAGGAGAAGATCCGGCGGCGGCGGAAGTATTTGAGCAGGAGGAGAGGAGACGTGAGGGAGAGAGAGAGGAGAGGGAGAGGAGAGGGAGAGAGAGAGGCGGCGTGAAAGAGAGACCGGCGTGAGGGAAGGGACGGCGAGGAGAGAGAGAAAGAGAGGAGACCAGAGAGAGAGAGGTGAGGGAGAAGAAGACGTTGGTCTCTGTTTTTACTTCGTGAACCGACGCTATTTCGACGCTATTTCGACGCTTATTTGAGGCTAATTAGCGTCGGATTACATTTAAAAATAATTTCTACCGATCCGAATTAATTTGATTTAGCGTCGAATTAGCATCGGATTGCCCACTAATTCGACGCTAATTCGACGCTACATCAAAATTAATTCGGTTTACCGCCGTTGGTTTAACATACAAAAATTTGAAAATTTTCAAATTACCACCAGTGGTTAAATCAAATTAATTCAATATAGTGTCGAATTTGCGTCGGATGAATATTATTTGATCCGTTTAATGCCCTAAACCCTAAACCCCAAACGTAAAATTTGTTCATTTAGCGTCGAATTAACATCTAATCGATGCTAATTCGATGCTAAATCGACGCTACCTAAAACAAATTTTACGTTTGGGGTTTAGGGTTTAAGGTATCCGCCACTGGTACGAAAACTATCTTAGCCATTTCAATAATTGAAAAAATTCATGTGATTGTTATCGTTATATGTTGCGGTTTTAAAATCTTTAAATGGGTTAAGATTGTTATCGTATATGTTGCAGTTTCTTTACCCTAAACCCTAAACATAAAATGTGTTTGATTTAGCGTCGAATTAGCGTCGGATCACATGATTTTTTTTATTTATGGTAATTTTATTTTATATATTACTATTGAAATATCAATATGTACATTTTGTTATAAATTTGTAATGAAATGGATTTAAAAAATATGAAGGAAATAGATTTTAGGAAATTTGATATGAAAAAATTCATGTGATTGTTATAGTTTTATGTTGCGGTTTTAAAATCTTTAGACTGTTAAGATTGTTATCGTATATGTTATTGTTTAAAACTTAAACCCTAAACATAAAATTTCTTTCAATTAGCGTCAAATCACATGAATTCGACGCTAATTCGATGCTAATATTGTTTAATAGCGTCGATTTAGCGTCGAATTCATGTTATTTGACGTTAATTCGACGCTAAATGATTTTTTTTATTATGTTAATTTTGTTTTATATATTAGTAAACGCCCGTAATACCGGGACCTGGCCAACTCATACGGCGAGGACTGTTTCGCAAGAGGTCGAACGATGCAAAGGTGTTGCGAGGTGAAAGTTCTCAGACACGTCCAACACAAGATTTCATTCGTGAGGTCATCAATGAGCCACTACAGGGCGACCAGGATTTTAGTAGTCCTCGGTGGACTTCTACTATCGATTACATAATCCGTGAAGGTATATATATATATTAAACGCTTTTACCATTACAGTAATGATTGAAGATGACAAATACTAACTCTATCATTCATAAATGTAGGTTCTCATAACCACATTAGCACACCATTCTGGACCCAGGTTGCAGAAATTCAATTCCCGCATTCACAATTTGTGAAAGTGAAAAAGGTTTACGTTGTCGATAAATATTATATCCATTTATAGATACAATTTATCTGACAAGTAAATTGTATTTCCTTTTTAGATTGTGGCTATGCTCTCCAGTTAGACCCCCAACGGGCAGGGAGATCTGCTAGTAACCTTAAAGAATCCGTCAGGAAAAATCGAGGGAACCATGCACCATAACATCTTCAAAAATGAAGAGTACAAACTCGCCACTGTTGTAGGTGCAGTGGTCATTCTACAGAATGTTACCGTATGCCGTTTTAACAGGAACTCTAAGTACCTCAACATCACAGAGCGGAACATTGTTAAGGTAGATTTTCCATAACTTTCTAAATATTTCTGATAATTATAAACTGAAATCCTTTTCCAAACAGATAATTGGTGCTAATTCGATGATTGCCGAATACAAACCAACCGAAGTATCTACTATCAAAGAGGAAGATGAAGGAACTACTGGGTATGAATATGAAACAGTTTCAGACTCATATGATGAATAAACAGCCGATCCGTCAATGGTTAAGAATAAGCTTAATTAAGGCTTTATGTTGCTTTAATGTTTAATATTTTCCTAGTATCCATAGTACGAGTTCATAATAATGTTGTTATCTGTAATATTTCCTATTTTCTAATTAATGTAATATTTTATGTGTAATGTAATATTTTTATATGTGTAATGTATAATATTAAAACTAATGTTTTGTTTATAGATGATCTTCCATTCGAATAATTAAAATACCATTAACAAAAAAACTAATTTTTAATATTAGTGAATGTTAAAAACTAACACAAATTGTTCGTAGTCTAATGGTAAAATCAGCACATGTTACTGAATAGTGAACCCGAGTTTGAACCTATGGTCACGCGATTTTATGGTCACGCGATTTTATGTTCATCACATGTTACTGCATACAGATTTTATGTTCACAACATATAACGATAATAAACACATGAATTCGATAATCACATATAACGATAACAATCACACGAATTCGAAAAATAAATACAAATGAAATAAAAACAGTCATATATGCTTCACTCTGAATCGTCATTTGAGTTGTCGTCATCCTCATCGGTACTTTCTCCACTCTCGTTTACGAACTCGTCTTCGGGGTTTTCTGCATCGTTAGCATCTGAAAGTATTTCAGCTTCTCGATTTTGCGGATCTATAAGAATGATGTTGTCTATATCTGCTTCTGGAGTTGTTAGATCCACGGCCGTTTCATTTTGCATAGGAGCATCGTTTGATTCAACTATCATTCCTCTAGGTGCTATTTTAAGCACAGATAACCATGAAATCCCTGTTTTTCTGACACGTGGATATGGAATGAAACATACTTGATCCGCTTGTGATGCAAGGACAAATGGATCATACTTTGCATAAGAACGCGATCCATTAACATCGATGACACCAAACTTTCCTACTCGAACCCCTCGCCCGACAACTGGATCAAACCACTCGCATTTGAAAAGGGTGCACTTTAAGTTAACCAAACTAAGGAATTGCACTTGAATAATGTCTTGGATAATGCCATAAAAATCCGTGTCCCTGGCTCGAAGTACCCCACCATAGTTCGCAGTTGCTCTATTTTTTCCACGTTCGAACGTATGAAACACATAACCTCGTGTAAAATACATTGGAGATGACGTAAATTTCCCCAACGGACTTTGGATCAACTCTCTAAACCATACAGGGTATGACGTGTCTCCATAATCCACCTGGCAAATACAGAATACACATTGTAAATATAGTAGTATATACAAAATATGGTTATAACAAATGCATTTGTTATATATGTTTCATACCATATATAAGTACGAAAATAACCCTTTTGACCTCAATCCATAGTTGGTAATTATAATATGTACCTTAGAAATGGGCTAACTTCGTTGCATTGTAAGTAAAATATATGTGTGTGCACAATTGTAGTCTTCGAATGAGGACCAATCTTCTTCTCTTATGATTCCGGCCTGCCTACCAACTGCACAAAATATATTTGGGACATCTGAAACTGGATATGTTTGTACGATGCCACCATCGTCGTACCTACGTGGGGCTCTTTTTCGTGTCCGGACAGCTGGAGGGAAGTAATATAAGTTGAAATGAGAGGTTTCTTCGGTTAAACAGCCCGCAACAATTGATCCCTCAACCCTAGCTAGGTTTTTTGCCTTTCCTTTTAAGTGTTTCATGAACCTCTCGAAAAGATACATCCAACGAAATTGAACGGGCCTTCCTAAATCGGCTTCGTGAGGAAGATGGACAGGAAGATACTTCATCACATCAAAGAATGATGGAGGGAATATCTTCTCTAAGTTGCACAACAATATTGGGATGTTATTGTTTAGTCGTTGAATTTCATCCTGAGTCAGAGTTCGCACACACAGATCTCGAAAAAATGCTCCAACGCCTAAACCCAAAATCCAATATCAACCAAAACACAAATGTAACTTTCGACACATAATTTGTTTACATATTTAAATATCGTCATAGGAAATATACCTGCAAGTGATTCATGCATATTCATTGGCAAAAGTTCTGCAGAGGCGAAAGGCAATAATCTCTGCATAAACACATGACAATCATGACTCTTCATACCAGAAATTTTTTTCCCTTGCTCCACAGACTTAGAGAGTTTTGACACGTATCCATATGGGAACTTAACTTCGCTGGAAACCCAGTTGAAGAATGTTGGTTTGCCTTCACTTGACAATCTAAAGCTAGGCACTGGAGCTCTCCTATATCCCGTGAGATGTAACTCAACTCTAGAGCATATAAGAGGCAAATCCAGTCTAGACTTCAAGTTGTCTTTAGAGCTGCCTGGAACGTTTAAGATGGTGTGCATGATGTTATCGAAAAAGTTTTTCTCAATCTGCATGACATCAAGATTGTAGCGCAATAGATGATCCTTCCAGTACGGTAGATCCCAAAAAATGCTCTTCTTATGCCAATTATGTTCTTCAAGGTATCCATCTGGGAGATTGGTCGGAATACTAAGCCAGTTACCACCACGTTTTGCTGTGTCTTGAGCTCCCCAATAATCAAGTTGACCTTCAATTTGTTCTTCTGAAAGATATGCAGGTGGGGGGATACGTACACGTTTGCCATTTGTGAACAACCTCCTGTTCCCCCGGTACGGATTGTTCATAGGGAGAAACCTCCGGTGACAATCAAACCAACAAGCTTTTCTACCATTTTTTAGGTGGAATGCATTTATTTCATTTTGGAAATACGGACATGATAACCTACCATGTGTTGTCCAACCAGATAACATTCCATAGGCAGGAAAATCGCTTATCGTCCACATAAGCACAGCTCGCATGGTAAAATTCTTTTTCCTAGAGTAATTAAAAGTACGAACCCCATGAGACCACAACATGTTCAACTTGTGAATCAGCGGCTGTAAAAACACATCAATAGATCTTCTTGGATGCTTCGAACCAAGGATTAAAATACTCAAAAACAGAAATTCTCTCTGCATGCACATATCAGGCGAAAGGTTATAAGGTGTCAATATAACCGGCCACAAAGAATATTGCCTGCCAGACATATCGAACGGACTAAAACCATCTGTACATAGGCCAAGATAAACATTACGCTTCTCTTTAGCAAAATTACAGTATACCGATTTGAAGTGTTTCCAAGCTTTTGCATCAGAAGGATGATGAACTTCTCCTTCAATAGTTGAATGTTCCGCATGCCACCTCATTGATGCAGCTGTACGTTCTGAATGGTATAACCTTTGTAGCCTATCTGTTATGGGCAGGTACCACATTCTCTGGTACGACACTTTTCTACCAACTCCTCGGGTCTTAAATCTTGGTTTGTGGTAAAATCGACATTCCTGCAGATCTTCATCATCTTTCCAAAATATCATGCAATTGTCAATGCAAACATCTATCATCTGCGAGGGCAATCCTAAACTAGATACTAGTTTATGTATGTCATAATATGACTCAGCAGCTTGATTACCCTCTGGCAAATATTCTCTTAGAAGAGATGCTCAATCATCCATGCAACTCTCAGATTGATTATGATCAGACTTTATTATCATCATCCTAGATGCCAACGATAATTTAGACAGACCTTCCCTAGAACCTTCATAGATTGGTTGTTTTGCAGAATCAAGCATATCATAAAAAAATTTTGCATCTAAATTGGGTTCTTCAGCAACATCAGGAGTAGACATAACTCCAGGAAATGCATCGGTTACCATTTCTTCGAACCTATTATGCTCTAACCCGACATCATGATCATCATTTTCTATAATAAATTCATCCTGATCATATTGTTCATTCGAATAACCCTAACCCTGATCCATAGGTTGGTAACTAGTACTACCTGAAGTTTCATCTTCATATCCCTCTCCATGATAAAACCAAACATAATACTCAGGTGTGAACCCTCTATTAAATAAATGCGTACCAACTGTATCAATTGTCTGTGGCCTCGAATTTTTGCACTTCCGACACGGGCACACCATCACTCCGGTCCGTTGGATTGTAGGCACACTACTCGCTTGAGCCATGAAAATTTCAAGGTCGTTGAGGAACTCTTCTGAAAGGCCTCCATTTTCATCTTTACGTCGATACATCCAGCGTCTTAGTTCGTATATATCGCCCAATCTAAAAAAAAAATTTGGAAGAAAAGATTTTTTTTTTTTTCGGAATTGATTTTTTTTTTTTTTTGAACTTCTGAAATGATTCCTTACGGTGGTGTTGGGTGGGTATATATAGGAGATTTTCGCATCGATTTTGCATCGAATATTAGCATCGCATTAGCATTGAATTCCTTTGCGTCGATTTTGTATCGAATTCCCGTCGTTATTGTGTCGTTTCTAAACGACGCTAAATAAGTAGGTGAACCCATGTTAAATGTGTCTTGTACCTACCAAATTCGACGCAATATTCGACGCTATGCGTTTGACGCTAAATCGATGCTAAATTTGCATCAATTTAGCGTCGAACTTAGACTTCTGATGCTAAATCAACGCGATATAGCGTCGATTTAGCTTCGAAATGTTTCATCCCTAATTAGCGACGATTTAGCATCGAATTGTGTTAGCAACGCTAATATTCGACGCTATATTCGATGCTATGTGTTTGACGCTAAATTTGCATCGATTTAGCGTCAAACTTAGATTTCCGATGCTAAATCGACGGTATATCGCGTCGATTTAGCTTCGAAATATTTCGTCCCTAATTAGCGACGTTTTAGCGTCGAATTGTGTTATGGAGGCCATTACGACGCAAAATCGACGCTAAAATAGCGTCGGATTAAATTCGATGCTAAATTTCGACGCTAAAATACAGTTTTCTTGTAGTGTTTCAATCCATCGAATCTGATCATTATCCACGAAATCATTTATTTCTCAATCATTCGCTGCATCCAACCTGTTTCAATTCAAAGCATTCATAAACCCAGAATCAACCCTTCATCATTTATCCGTTGCATCATCAAATGATCCCTTGTGATCTGATCCAATCAACCAACTAAGTGACTCCTTGGGCTGACATCCTCTCTAGGATCGTGTCACACAGTCGTGACAATTCTCCCCCACTTAAGTGGGATTCGTCCACGAATCCATGACATGTGTAGACATTTTTTCTTTACCATCTTTAATACGAGCTCGAAGTGAAAAACCTTGCAAAACCTATGGAGCACTTTTCATCTTAGACATTTTTCCACTGGACATCCTCTGTTCTTGAAAGCAACCACATTTCAAATAATCATGAACTTGGCTTCAATTTTACAACATTATCCTCATCATCGAGTCTTTTAGATTCACTCCACGTCATTGGCTCTTATAACCATCTTTGCCATTCACACATCATTCAAACTCTTAATCATGCATCGGACAGCTTAATCCTTAAACATTTCTTTTTAGTTTACTATTACTTCACTTTCACTTTTAACTCAAGCACTTCCAATACTCTCGGCACATCATCTATGTTATCATTCCATGATCACTTCATCATGAATACTCTTTATTCCCCCAAGATTTTTTTGTAACTCCACTTTTCATAACTTGATCACAGCTTATTGTACTTCTCCAACAAATCTGAGGCTGCTTTTCGTGTGGCTCCAATCTTATTCTTTCTCATGATGGTTCATCCATAAAGTCACAGCCGTATTCAATTCAGAACTCACACTAGGTGTGACTCTAACATTGAACAAAATGCTGAATTGTGCTCTTCTAATCCACACAATTTATTTAATAAACCTTAAAACGCAAAGAACCTACAAACTATTCAATCAACCTAAGACTTCAAAAACATAGCACAACTCTAATGCGAGACCATAGACACCCAAAGATTATTCCCAAAACATTTTCCAAATCATTTTTAAAAGTTTTCCGGAAGCATTTTTAAAACCATATTTTTTTTAAAAAAACATATGGTTTCTCCTAGGATAGCCTTCCGGGTCAGAACCGGCTTGGCTAACCTACGCTCTGATACCATGTTGACACGCCCCGTCCCATATAACTTTGAGCCCTAGGTCTCGCACCCTAATTTGCAACACAAGAAACACCTGCACACACTGGAAAAAGAGAAAACAGGGGTGAGAAATTCCGGGGAGAATTACTCAGTGAGGAAGATCATGTCTGCCCACATGATCCATATTAAACAATAATATAATTTAATAAAACATATATACTAAACATGGAAAAGTCAAGCAACATTCAACCAAACAACTATCAATATTTCAATATAGTGTACATCACATACTCATCATCAAAGAAATCATCATCACATCACTCATGCTGGCCGTCACCTCGAAAGGTCATACGCTACCTCACATATAGCATATACATATATATCGACCGAAGTTCATGAAACAGCTTGGGGCTAGCTGTCACCTCGAAAGGTCGTACGTCACCCTTTATGGCTTGTCAGCCGTTAACGGGCTTCAGCGGAGTCGCCATGCCACACGCTCTCAGTCCGGCCACACACAATCTCACATATTACATATTAACTTATAACATCACATAATCTCAACTTAACATTTCATTCAACACTCAATCACTATTCCTAGACAAAACATACATCCTAATCAAACCATATTATTATCTAATACGAATCCACAAATCTCAACCCTCACCTTAGCCACAAAGCTTTTCCAAATTTCCGAACTTGCTCGATTGGACTGTTAATCTCCAACTCCATTTCTCTATTGATACTATCTCATCTTCTGAGTCCATAAGGTGCCTGCAAAGCTTCAGCTCATTCCGAGCTCGTTTGTCCAACCAACAATACAATTCAATAAACTTAATAACAAATCGAAACTGCACTTAACATGATTGGAAAGTCATGAATAACAGACAAACTAACTGTCTAATTTAGGATCCGACCGTTAATTCTGAATTCAATACCATCATCAACAACTCTACAAAATTACAGCACGATCGGACTTGATAAGAACCTCCAAACAAATCTCCAAAGTGACTGTAATGAAATTGTCTTTGAACTGCATAATCAGAATTCTTGCGTCCGAAAGAAACGAGTCCACACGACAACTCCGGTGGAACCAGGGTTCCATCTTGATACCACTGGAAATCTGGAAATGTCACGGTCACAGGGCCACAAACGGTGAAGCCATCAGATGCTCTAAACGCCGTCAATGAAGCTCCGAAGTTGCCATGTCTGAACCATCCTGATTTCCTGATCCTCACTACACCATCGTCATCTTTGATCTCCTCCTTCATCTGGTCGACATCAGAGCTTATCCCTCTCCCCGTGGTCAGTGCATCACCGTCACGAGACCCACGAATACAAACAGCGACGACACGATGATCTTCCTCCTTCTTCACGATCTAGAAGCGATTTCTTCTTCTTCTATTTTTCTTGTTTCCTTTCTTATCCTCTCTTCCACTATAATAATGAGATCTCTCTCTTCCTCTCTCTTCTCTTCATGATCTCACTCTCTACCTCCTTTCTCTTCTTTTTCTTCTTCTCTTCTCCTTCACGATCTAGAAGAGATCCTCTTCTCTCTCTTCTCCACTTCCTCTCTTTTTATCTTCTTTTTCTTTTACGTTATGATGCTTTTTGCTTCTTTTTCTAGTTGACGGCAATAGAATATTAGCTGGGATCATTAGTCTAGGGTTAATTAGTTTTAAGGCTTTATAAACATAATTAACTAAATTGGGCTTATGACTAGAGAACCAACCCAGTTAGTAGTCCAAATCCATTCAAGTTCTTTTGAATAATTTTTTATCATTCGGTCCAATTTGCATTTTTGCTTCAAACCGAAAAACATTCGGTCCAATTTGCATTCAAGTCCTGGCACAAAAATTTTTTAAACCCCGGAACACGGTCGTGACACTTTTGATAAATGGGTATTGAGTCACAGTAGACGTCTTCCTTCGTTGATTTCATCGTGGATAAAGTCGCTTGAGAAAGAATCACAAACCGAAAAACAGGTGGGCTATGTGTTTTCATTTTTCATACTTGCTTTAATTATCAAACAAGAGGTTCCTCTGAGTCTTTTTGAGATCACTTACTCATCATTGAATCTATGGTTACAGCTTGGATGTGTCATGCACTCCCCAAATCTATGTGTCTCATGGTAATTTGATGCTTTTGAGCTCATTCTTCTCATTCTGTTTGTTTGTTCTATGTTTAATATTATTTTTATCGCTATTTTATTTGCTTTCTTGAATGTTTGGAAAAGTTTTTGTTGATTTATCTATAAATTGAAACTGGTTTGGGTTTGATTAAGTATAATATATACAAACTCTCTTTCTCCCTTCCAGATATGTAAGCAACAAATTGTTCAGAAGAAGAAGATGGAGAGACAAGGATTGTTATTGACTCCTTCAACTACTCTTCCTTTACGCCATATCAGAGCTAACTTCTCTTGTTCTTCTTTTGGTAATCTCATTTTCCTTTGTAAATATTTATCTTTTTTTTTTGTGTGGAAAATGAATGTGATAGTAGAATTACAAAAAAGTTGGTATGTTAGTGCTTTTAAATTATTTAGAATTAGAGTTGGCTTTTGTGCAGGGCATGTATCATTTATTAAAGATGTAGCTCATAAACTTAATTCATTGAAAGTAAAGCAAGAAATAAAGAATTAAAAATGTCAAGTTGGTTTAACAGTATATCAAGTTTTGATAGATACAATTTCAGAATTTTGTGTGATAATATTTCTCTTCGTGAATTTATATTTGTCTTCTCCTCTTCAAAGAAGATTTCAAAGTGTTGCCTACTTTTGTAACACTACTCACCTGAAATTAGATGCAATTCCAAAACTATACATAATATTACCCAAGAACACAAGAAGCACAATCAAAGAGAAATTTAACTATACCATGAGTGGCTCTGTTGTTGTAGTATCTTGGGAGCTATGATTGGTCTGAGAAACTTGGTTTTGTTTTTGATTCTGCTTAAAAGCATTGAAGATTCAAAAACAGACAATGATCTAGATATGACATTAGGAAAAAATTGTTACCTGGTTATTTGATATCCTAGATATTGCTTGCTTAAGAATGTTAACCATCATGTTTCCATCTGCTTCACTCACATGTAAATAAGAAACACATAGTGTAACCAGTTGAACATGATATATTATTAATCTTAAGCGAAAAAATTCAATTACTTGGAATTGGTTGCACGTGGATCCAATAAAAGCTTGAAGAGCACTAGCAACCAAATCAACTTTATCCAAAACATTTTTCAAGTCAGACTTAATCCCAATGATCTCCTCATTGTATGATGTAGAGTCCAAACTTGAGAAGTATTTAGAAGGTGTTGGACCACGCCCTACGCATCGAACTCGTCCTGGATGCTTAGGACCAAAGACTTCCGCAAAAGCATCATTATTTGATGTTTGGCCTGGAATTTTCTGATTCATAGCTTCTTTAAGTTTCTCCTATACAATTAATCGATTCCAGTCGTGGAGAAAATGGTTTCAATACTACAAAGACAGATCAAATTTAACGGTAAATTATGTTCATACATGATAGTACAGAGATAAAAAAAACTAACCGCTCATAGTCTTGCTTCCTCGCAAATCATGCTTCCGTCTGATCTCATGCGTGATGCAATAAAAATTTCACCTTGACTTGGTTCAACACCTGTCTCTTCTTCCTAAAATAAATGTAAAGAGTCTAACTTAGTTTTTAAGTTTGGCATTTTCTACCTTTACACAACAGTGTAATGTGCAACTATGAGCTACTTATAAATTAGCATTAAGACTAGCAAAAAGCTACACTGCAAGATGGAAATTATAATTACCATCTCACATAAGCTTTCCTTGCCAAATTTTTTAGTGCATGTGGAATGTTTAATTTGCTTCGATTTTCTGTATTACGCACTCTTACTTTCTACAGTTGTAGTAATATAAAAACATGTCATGAAATATTTCACATGTTATATATACATTAACAAGAATTATAAATATACCTTAGCTTTATCTGTAAACTGAGAATGAACAAAATCCATCCACTGATCTTTTGGAATTAGTCCTGGTCGAGCTTCAAGTGATTCTTTTGGAGTATTTCTTCTATAATCTTTCCATAAGCGTGTCTTCAAGTCTCTGCATCTAGTTCCTAAACTAGATATCACATATTTTCTCCTCTAAGCTGGGTCATCAAACAAGAATTTTTTTCTGTATTCAAACATAAATTATTAGTACAATTGAAAGTAGGTTAATTTCACAAGTAAGGAAGTCTAGTTCAAATTCGAATACCTGAATAACTTTCCATGCCATCTCCTTCCTATACTTAGAAACTTTCATCCAGTCGGTATAGTTAATAGGCAAAATATTAAGATCGTTTCTCAAAGAACTTTACCATGAACCCCTGAATCTTTGATAGGTTGTCCCTTTCTATTGAAATCGACCATAACTCGGCGGTTCTGCATACTCCAAACTTGCTTTCTAGAAACTCTTTCCACAGTAATATTTCCATCAACATCTGCAAACCAATCATATCAATTATCATAATGTTTCATACATACTGCTAACATTCAATAACTGTATCATTTTACAAACCTATAACATGAACTTTTCATTTTCCACTTGCTAATTCTGGTCCAAGTGGGGGTGGAGCAACGAGATCTTCATTCTGTGAAATTTCAAAACTTGCTTTCTCCATATCTAAGCCTGTAAAGTTAGAAACATCGAGCATTAAGACAAAATCTAGAATAACAACCATGAGGACTGTCAAGACTATCTAGAATAACAAGCAAGAGAACTGTCAAGACAAAACTTGTAAAGTAAGTAAAGTACCTCCATAATATCATCTAAATCACAAGCATGAAGACTGTCAAGATTATCTACTTATCTCACTAATGCAATATTTGGTACATTATCAGAAATCAATATCGAACTTCGAATAAGATCCTCTTCCATGATAACATCTTGAGGTACATCACTAGGTGAAATATTAGGATCATCCATGTCATAAAAGTCTCTTGGCTGGACTCGTACTACAACGCTCCATCCTTTTTCTTGTGGATCATCCACATAATAAACCAGTCTTGCTTGAGACGCCAATACATATGGCTCATCTTATTCATCATCTCCAGTGTGTATTAGATGGGAGAAATTTACAACATCATGACCAAAATCATCCATCTTACACCCTCGAGAATCACAAGTATCAGCCCACTTGCATTTGATTTCTCCCGTCTAATCACAAGTATCAGTTCATCAAATATTGGTTTGTAAAATGATACAACTCCGATGATCATGTTATAAGAGTTTCTGGAAACGGAAAGAGTTTCATGAATAAGCTTTACGAACCTTCGTCTATGGATGAAAAAAATCGTTTTAATTTCAAACAGTAATGGGAGGAGGGAGAAGAACGTGAAAGGAGGAGCACCCGCGCAAACTAACTCTGATGATCGGAGATATAGTCTCTCCAAGCTTGAAGAATCTTCTTCACGCGCTGATATCAAAAAGAAGTTATCGATATTACTCTCTCTCTCTCTCTCTCTCTCTCTCTCTCTCTCTCTCTCTCTCTCTCTCTCTCAATCAATCAGTTTTGTTCTTCGAATTTTGAATTTATGGATTTCAGATCAAAAGCTGTAGAAATTTTAGATCGAAAAAATTTGAGAGGATAAGCTCATTTAGTTTATGGGCTTTATTTGATGTGTTTAGTAATTGGGATTTTCATTAGCTATAAGATTTCTAGAATGTTATTTGATGTGTTTAGTAACGTCGGTTTCTAAACCGAAGTTAAAATCCGTCCTTTAAGCAAATTTAAAGTTGGTTTGATAATTGACTTTAAAAAAGTGACATGTTCGATCTTATTTCTTGTAGTGACACATGAAGGGATAATACTATCTCCAATATGATGAATGATGAACATGCTCAATTACTAGGGATTGAACTTCGTGGTTAGGTGAGTTGTAATGAAATTTTTGGTTGTTTCACGTGGAGGGTCTGATACTTTAATAGTATTTTTGTCTATTGACTATACCATATTTTCAATCAAGACTGTTTTTTATTTACAGAGTAAAAAAATGTGTTTATATTAAACTCTCTTTTCTTGCATGAATGATCTCACAACTTATCTTAACATATGTCTTTTGACAGAGTGTAATTCTCATTAGATGTATATTAACTTATTATTCTCCATTGGAACAGGAAAGTTATGTGCATGAGAGACGTAGTTGGTAACCTTTGAAGGGAAGAGATGCCAACCTTTAAGAATGTTGATATGAATATCAACTTCCTTATCTCTCTCTTGAAGAAGTGGTAAATTGTATGTAATGAGTCCAACTGTTTTCTTCTTTTTACTCTTTTCTTTTCATCACTATCTTATATTAATTTTGTATATGTCTATGTAGGCTAGTTGGAGTATGCTAAGGAACTGATGCAAGTTTTTTCAGTACAAGCATGAAAGCAATATCTGTTGCAACCTTCCGACGATTCCAAAAGATAGTAAAATAGCTTGTTATTTAGCATTTCTTGACAAAAATGAAATTGTATTAAGGAGAATTCATTAAGCTGTCTACAAAAAAGAAGAAGAGAGAACACCAATTTACAATAATATCCATCTCGACACAAAGATGTAATACATACGTTATTCCTTATGCGTAAAACTATCGCGCAAAAAAAACATTCTCCCTCCTCTCTGATTATCTACCTCAAAATGCCACGTACTATCCACTACAAGAAAACAGAGTTTTTGCGACTACAGATATAGTTGCTAAGTAGTCGCAAATCTTGGATTTGCAACTAATTAGCGACTAAAACCCATAGTCGGTAATATATGATCGCTAAATATTTCAGTCTCTAATTAGTCGCTAAATAGCGATTAGTTAGCGACTGTTTATATGCCTAGTAAATTCAGTCGCTAAAGTTTTGCGACTAAAATGTGACCCATTTACGACCAAAATTGCGACTAGTATATTGTCGTTCTAGAGTCGTGATACCTTAGTCACAAATTAGTCGCTAAAACCTTAGTCGCAAATTAGTTGCTAATTTCTTAGTCGCAATTTAGTTGCTAATCTTTGAGGAAAAAATTGGTAAATCCATTTTGGTTCAGTGTTTTCAAGATTTTTGTTTTTGGTGTTTTGTTTGTAATAATGATTTTTGAAACTAATAAAAAGCTTTATAATACAAATTACTTATAATGTACTTAAACCATAAGTTAAAGTGCATAATAGTCTTACATTGTCTTAAGAGGACCGATAGAAACATTAGAACATTAGTTAATGATTTTAAGACATTAGAGATGGGTTTGAAATGAGAGAAACAACCTAAGGCGAAGAGTAGGTTGGATCAGATTGTCTAGCACGGAAGTCAATGTATCGCTGGTCAGTACGTAGAAATTTTGCCATGAATCTCATTTCCACCTGCTCAGTGTGGGGGTCGAAACCAACACAATTAGAATTTGTAAGAGTTCGTGAGGGAATTCGGAGATTTCTATGGTAAGCTAGGATTGCTAAGGGTTTGAGAAAGAGATGTTGTTATTGATGAAAAAATTGAGTACAAGGTTTTTCTGTGTAAGAATTCGGATCCCCTTTAGGGTTGTACAAGAGAGATATATATAGCTATTCCTAAGGCGGCTGCATCTTCCCATCTTCTGCGGAGTCGGTCACATTGTCATGGGCTTCGCGTCCGGACCGGGCTATCGTCATGTTACTGGGCTTGAAGGCTTTTGGATAGACACTGCAATTGAGGAGTGAAGTGAGCGATCGGCCCATGGCGAGCCGACAGTCGGGTCGCGACCGAGGGCTCGGTCGGTCCGGAGTGCTCGGTCGGTCCGGAGCGCTCGGTCGGTCCGGAGTGCTCGGTCGGTCCGGAGCGCTCGGTCGATCCGGAGTGCTCGGTCGGTCCGGAGCGCTCGGTCGGTCTGGAGCGCTCGGTCGGTCCGGAGCGCTCGGTCGGTCCGGAGCGCTCGGTCGATCCGGAGTGCTTGGTCGGTCCGGAGTGCTCGGTCGGTCCGGAGTGCTCGGTCGGTCCGGAGCGCTCGGTCGATCCGGAGTGCTCGGTCGGTCCGGAGTGCTCGGTCGGCCCCGAGTGCTCGGTCGGCCTCGCCTAGACCCGGTCCTTCCCCGCTTCGCTTAAGTTCCCATTTCCATGTGCTCCGCTCCGCAGGAAGATTTGGGTTCCGCTAGGCATCCTTTGTTCAGGATCTGGAGAGCCATCTCTTTGAGTGATTTGCCTTTAGATGTTAATGCTGAGGGGGTGAAAACCGACCCCAACAGTTAGCCCCCCAGCTCGGTAGTGTTAGAGCTAACAGTGCCGAGTTTGAAGATGTGTTAGATATTAGCATTACCATCTGAAGTCAAGGTGTCTGCCTATCTTGTCTGTAGTACGCTTAAGTACTCATCTTGTTCAATACTCCCCCTCAAGTTCATACAGCAATGTGGAGCATGAACTTGGAAGATACTAGATGGTGGCCTCGTTAAAACCTTAGTAGGGAAAACCCTTTGGGACAAAACCACTACTTAAGGGAAAAGAGTGCCACGCATAATGACGAGGGGATTTGAACAAGGAACTTGGTTCATTGTGGATCCCTTGCCATTGCTTGGCCTTGGCGGATCCAATGAGGGTTAGATCCCCAGCCCGGTTGTGTTAGAGCTAATAATGGTGCCGAGTTAAAAGAAGCATCGAATATCGGCGTTAACGTTTGAAGTCAAAGCAATTGTCATCTACAGTAGTAGAGAGTGACTTTTTCGCAAGAGGTTTTAGGACTCTGTAAATGTTATGAAGATTTTAAGACTTCATGCTTCTTCAGTAGAAGCTGCTGTGTTTCTAAAACATTTTTCCTTTTCGAAGGTTTTAAGACTTCGTACTTCCTATGGAGGTTTTAAGACTCCGTGTCCCGAATGCCGATGAGGATGAAACCGATGAGGATGAGGAGGCCGATGACTGGCTGTCTCCCCTTGTTTATGGCCTAGTTTATTTTTTGCTCATGAATGAGGCTTCGTTTGCTCATACCTGAGGCTTTGTTTGCTCATAAATGAGGCTTTGTTTGCTCATAAATGAGGCTTTGTTTGCTCATAAATGAGGCTTCGTTAGGAAGAGAAAACGCAAATGCGCTCACGCTCCTTATCTGCCAACGTTGCTGTTGGGCTTTGCTAAATGGTGCTGCTCTTCTAGACACGTCTGTCCGAGAGCAAGTTCACCTTGACCAGCGCTTGTCCTGGGTTTCAGAGTGACACGTTCAAGTATAATCTGAACGGAGGTCACTTGACATGTTCAAGTATAATCTGAAGGGATGTCATTGACTTAGACCAGCGCTTGTCCTGGGTTTCGGAGTGACACGTTCAAGTATAATCTGAACGGAGGTCATTTGAATTTATATAGCGCGCTGTATCCGTTGTGGATGTCATAGTGTTCGTATCTCTGCACTGTTGATGTGGCCAGCAACAACAGATACAGAACGACTCTACTCGAATAAAGCTGTGATCGGTCCAAAAAGGACAAGTTTCCTCAAAAGGAACTAGCTGTTCTCATGATGAGTGCTGTAGCGAGTGTTAGCGATTGACGATAGAGTAGTCAATAATTTTGTTAAGGAGTGGAATACGGGTACCCCACTCCCCCCCCCTTTTTAGACGAAAGAGGGTAACTGAAGTCGTCTAGAGACTGTGAAAACACTCACTCCCCCCCGAAGGCGGAGGAGATCAAGTGAGCTCGTACGGAACAAGGCTGAAGGAAAACATTCACTCCCCCCCAAAGGTGTAGGAGATCATGTGGAGCTCATCCGGAGATGAGGCGTCGAAAAAGGTGGTGGTGTCGCAGCCTGGGTGGGTGTTTCGTTTGATTTGAGTCTTTGTCGTGCTGGTGCCGTAGTCGCTGCAGATACGTTTTGCATCCATGAGGTGAGATAGGCATATCGATGAGTCTGCATGGTGGACTTGAGTGTTGATGAGCCCACGAGGTGAAGAAGTGGAGATGGTTGTGCTTTGGCACCAGCTCAGTATTGAAATTGACGCCGAGATCCAGTCAAGTAGCGACAAGCTCGCAAGGTGAATTCGGTTAGCCCGCAGGTTTGATTTGTTGTGGTGGTGAGAGTAAGGTGAATCCGAGCGGAGCGAGGTGATTGGAGTTCGAGTGGTACAAGATGGAGCTCGATTTTGTGGTTGGTGAATCCCTTCTTTAATGAAGGTCAATCTTGTGCTTAAGAGAGCTCGCAAGGTGAACTTGTGGAGAGGCTTGAGCTCGCGTACATGATTTGATTCGGAGATCAGATTACAAGGTGGTTGCTCTCAGCTGGCGTAGTGGGCGAGTTGACTCGGTGTGAGGCTCCGCGAGTTGACTCGGCGCAGTGAGGTTGCGAGCTCAATCGTGAGGTGTGGCTTCGGTCCGATGAGGAGGCATGAGCATGAGCTTAGCCCGATCAGGTGACATGAGCGCGGGCTCGCTCCGAGCTGGCGACGTGAGGCTAGCTTTGGGTTGGACGTGCGAAGCGAGTGCGACTTCGGTCCGGTCGGATGATTCGAGCGCGGGCTCGGATCGATCGGAGGACGTGAGCACGGGTTCAGATGGATCGAGCGATGCGAGCGCATGCTTGGATGGATGAGGACACGCGAGCGCATGCTCGCATAGATGAGGACGTGCGAGCACGGGCTCGGTTCGGGTGAGCGCCGCGAGCACGGGCATGGCTTGGTGCGGCGAGGATGCGAGGGCGCGAGGGCATGAGGGCGCAAGAGCGCTAGGGCGCGAGGACTGCTGAGGTCGTGAGGGCAGCTTGGTAGTCCGCAGATCGAAGACGACCTGGTCTAGCTGGGCCTTCAGCCCGGCGACCTCTTAGTTTTGGGAGCTTTGTGGAGCCCTGCGCTCCTGCTCCCTCCTGTAAAGCTCCGCTATGGTTGGAGTTCCTTCTCCATCAGCCATAGCGCTGTCAGCAGCGTCCGTTTGGACACGTTTCTGAGGAAGTGGTTGATCTCCGTGAGCCCTAGCGTCGTCAGCGGCTATGTCAATTCGGGCTTGTCTTCGAGAAGGTTGATCTTCATCCGATTCTTCTACCACACGCTCAGGAGTTTCGTCAGATTCCCGAAGAGGCGGTGGTGGAGGCAAGTCCCCCGCTCCTGTGCGATCGGTCTGAGGTGGCAGCTCCCCGTGCCGATTCCTTCAATAAGCTTGAGGTGTGGTAAAGCTGAGGTGTGTTAGGCGAACTCGGGACCTCTTGCGCTTATGTTTCTTGAGCGCATGTAGCTCGTTCGTCGTAGTCTTGAGATTCTTTTCCTGATCCTCTGCTTTCTTCATGAGCGTCTCAAGCATCTGCTTGATCTTCGTGATATCTGCTGGGCTGTTGGCGGCGTAAGGAGCGGTGCTCTTTGTGGAGTCCTCCTTTGCTTCGCTGTTTCTGTGAGATGAAGGTCCTTTGCTGCTTCTGCCGTTGCTTCCTGACATGGCGATGGTGTTATGAAACCCTAGCTCTTCTGTGTCAGAAATTCTCGAGGTCCCCTTAGTCGGCGCCAAATTGTGGGGGTCGAAACCAACACAATTAGAATTTGTAAGAGTTCGTGAGGGAATTCGGAGATTTCTATGGTAAGCTAGGATTGCTAAGGGTTTGAGAAAGAGATGTTGTTATTGATGAAAAAATTGAGTACAAGGTTTTTCTGTGTAAGAATTCGGATCCCCTTTAGGGTTGTACAAGAGAGATATATATAGCTATTCCTAAGGCGGCTGCATCTTCCCATCTTCTGCGGAGTCGGTCACATTGTCATGGGCTTCGCGTCCGGACCGGGCTATCGTCATGTTACTGGGCTTGAAGGCTTTTGGATAGACACTGCAATTGAGGAGTGAAGTGAGCGATCGGCCCATGGCGAGCCGACAGTCGGGTCGCGACCGAGGGCTCGGTCGGTCCGGAGTGCTCGGTCGGTCCGGAGCGCTCGGTCGGTCCGGAGTGCTCGGTCGGTCCGGAGCGCTCGGCCGATCCGGAGTGCTCGGTCGGTCCGGAGTGCTCGGTCGGTCCGGAGCGCTCGGTCGGTCCGGAGCGCTCGGTCGGTCCGGAGCGCTCGGTCGATCCGGAGTGCTCGGTCGGTCCGGAGTGCTCGGTCGGTCCGGAGTGCTCGGTCGGTCCGGAGCGCTCGGTCGATCCGGAGTGCTCGGTCGGTCCGGAGTGCTCGGTCGGCCCCGAGTGCTCGGTCGGCCTCGCCTAGACCCGGTCCTTCCCCGCTTCGCTTAAGTTCCCATTTCCATGTGCTCCGCTCCGCAGGAAGATTTGGGTTCCGCTAGGCATCCTTTGTTCAGGATCTGGAGAGCCATCTCTTTGAGTGATTTGCCTTTAGATGTTAATGCTGAGGGGGTGAAAACCGACCCCAACACTCAGCAGCCTGTCGGGCTAGCTCAGCTTCAAGGCGCGCGCTGTGAGAGGATTGTGCTTCTAATTTGCGCTGAGTTTCTTCGAGCTGTTGTTGGATTGACTGATAAGACAAGGAAGAACTACCCGGGTACTTGCACTTGCCGTTGACATGAGACTCCTGGAGACTTCCAATACCATAAGCACGGCCTCTATCATCCACTTCAGTTGACTGAGACGCAAAAGAAAGTGAAACAGTTAGCAAATGTGTAAATAATTGAAACAAAAATGCTTAAGGAAAGATCAGAAGCATAGTTACCTTATAAAAGATGTTGTTGTACTCGTCTGTGGTTAGCTCTACAGGTCGCGAAGTGCCGTCTGAAGTTTCTGCCTCGTTCTACAGAAAGAGAAGGTAAAATCATGTTATTCAAGACAACAATTAAGAAGTAGATAGACATGCTAACAAAAGCAGACATAACAGCAGACAGAGTTACCGCAAAGTCGAGCAAAAAAGATACCTCTAAAAAGATACAGGCCAATGTGTCTGGTGAATCTACCGGAACCACATTCATGACCCACACTTTCATTTCTCTTGGAGCTGCCGCAAATCTGCAAAAAGAAGAGAACCAGACACAAACATTAACAATGCCCATAAACCGCGTGAGAACGTTACTCGATCAAATGAAACGAATTATGTTTTTGACTTACCCTCCATAAACGGCTCTCATGTCCATGACATTTCTAACATTTGCCCAGTTGATTCCTAAACCTTTGAGGTATGATTTAGTCGCTACACGTTTCCAATACTCATTATCAGCGGTGAAATCCTCTGGTGCTGCTTTTCCATAAACTCCGGTCTGTGATTTCAATAACCAGAACGGTGGTTTCTCTAATCTCGCTGGCCATTGCTCAGGCCACTGAGATCCACGCTGTGTTTTGTCTTCTGGGGCGGTGTGCATACATGCTTGAAGCGGCACTTTACTACAAAAACCAAAGATGTATATGTTAAAGTCGATCCGTTTGATTTTTTAAACACAAAACTGAGAAAATGTATTAAAAAAAAAAAGAAATAACGTACCAAGATGCATTTGGATCATCAGAGTTGGCACAAATTGGAGGTTCTTGTACTGATCTGCTTGTGTAACATTCATTTGAAGTTGGCTTTCTGTAAGTAGCTACACCGACTCCGTTGATCGTTTCCTTGTTAATAGATACGATTTCCCAACACATTTTCTTAGTGAGTTCACTCATAGCTGCAAATTTCGCCAACAAATGAAGTTTGAGAAAACATGTTAAACAAAATAAAAAGTTTGAGTTCACTCATAGCTGCAAAGTAACGTTTTTTTTACAAACCTTTCCAAATTTCAACATCTTCGGTCTTCTTCTGATAAACAGGAGTAGCAGACCACACAAAGAAGCCACCGGGTCTCAATACACGGTTAAGCTCCAAAAGGAGTTTACCACCTGTTCATGTGCACACAAACATACGGATTCATAGAAAGAGACAGATGAAATTTAGAGACTACATCTTAGAGCGGTTATGCTACTTTCCTTCTATGTGCCATGGCACTCTACAGCGAGCACAGTGAACTATGTCAAAAGCTCTTCCAGGGATCCTAAATAGGATGACCTGCAAATATGATACAAAAGATTTAGCTTTATCCCCAATAAATAAGCAGAGAAGTAGCGTTACCTAGAGGATTCGGAGAGCTTCGCGTCTGACCTTGACCTTCAGAGATCTGTGGTGAACGCGATGTGGTTTTCTCGAAAAGATGGCTTGCGGTGGAAATTGGCGGGCGTGCAGCTTGGTTAGGTTGAGAGGGACACGACAAGCCAGAGATTGGCCCGTTGCCGGAGTGAAATTATACTGCTCACCTAGCTCCGCCGGCCAAAACTGGTGTCCTCCGAGTTCCTCCACCGAGAGATGCACCTCCACCTCTGCCTATGCCTCTTCCTTTCTTTCCGCCGTTCATGTAGAGATAACTTATTGCGGAAGCAAGTATCTTTAGCTCTAACTAGTTTGTTTGTGTTTGATTTGCAGGAATTAAAGAACACAAGACTCGAGTTCGGGTGCTTAGTTCCGGCACCCTAGGCTCGCCGGTGACAATAATCACCGGAGTTTCCAACTAGAATCGAAAATCGGATTACAATCAAGGAAACTATTACAAAGAAACTTTAATTTGAGAACTCTTTGTAAAACCTAGAAGAAGACTTGTTTTTCCCGTGATCTCCTGAACGAAAAAGACCACCTCCTTTATATAGCCTCCTCTGTTTCCTTTCTTCCTCTTGTTTAGTCAATTTGGGCTTTAGCATCCAAGGCCCAATTTCGGTTTTTCCTTGTGTCAAAACCAAACCCAATTCCACAAACTCCACCTTTTGGTTATTGACAGCAACCAAACGACACTCCTCTGTAGAACAATGGAATTTCACCGATCCAAATAATAAAAAATTCATTTCTTCTCTCTTTCCTTCTTCCTCTTCTCTCCCGAACACTCTTCTTCTCTTCAGAGAAATCTTCATGTTCGACTTCTCCTTTGTGCACACGTGACCCACCGTCGATACAACCCGCCGCCGTCCCTTTTTACAGACCTGCCGCCGCCGTTTCATGAATCTTCAACCTCCATCCGTCGATGTATGTGAGGAACAAAGGTATCCTCAAAACACTCTACTTGGTTTCTTCTTATACATCGAGTCTCTGGCGAGAAGATGGTTTGCTCCGTCGAGCTACACGATTTCCCGGCGAGAAGATGACTGTCGGCGGCGATTTTGACCGTCGGATCGTTCGGCTGCGATTCCGATCTGAATCAACGGTCCAGATTCGTTCTGGTGGAAATCAATGACCCAGATCCTCTGATCTAGATCTGATCAAGATCAACGGCCCAGATCTTCTGCACGCGATCAACGGTCCAGATCTCCGGCCCAGATCACACCTACACAATCAACGGTTTAGATGGGGTCAACAGTTGACCGGCTGTTGACCACCGGTTGACCTTTTCCGGCGACTTTCTCGGACTTTTCCGGCGATTTCACCTTAGCCTTCACACCTCAAACCGTGAAGCAAAACCTCTTAAATCAGCCTCTGATTTCATAAACCAAGCCAGGTAACTTCAATTCCTTGAAAAAACACCCCCTTCTTTTTTTTCTTTCCCAATCTGGTAAATCCTTTACCGATCTCTGCGAAATTGACCAATTTTGACTTTTATTTGCAGGATACTCCACCTGGAACTGAACATCATCTGTTACAATCCTTTTTCCTCACAGGTAACTCTTAACCAAAACCTTTTAAATAATCTATCACACTCGCTTATGCCTACGATGAGTCTTCCTCATTGTTTCTTTCTTTTGCGAGGTATCCTTGTGATAGAGAGTTACCTGGAGCCGAACGTCTCTCAGGCGATGTTCAACAAATCACAGCAGAGATGAAACTTTGGTCCAGGTAAAACCTTAGTTAGAAAATCTGCTGGATTTTTAGATGTGTGAATCTTCGATAGAGTGATAATCCCTGCTGCTGCCGTATCTCTAATATGATGAAATTTGGTAGCAACATGTTTAGTCCTCTCATGGTGTACTGCGTTCTTAGCCAAGGCCAGTGCACTCTGAGAGTCACAATGTAGTAAAACACTCTTTGAATTAAAACCCAGTTCTTCACTGAAATCTTTAATCCAGATGGCCTCTTTCGCAGCTGATGAAAGAGCCATATATTCAGCCTCCGTTGTTGAAAGTGCAACTACGTCTTGTAGGTTAGACTTCCAACACACAGTGTTGCCCCAAACTTTAAAAGCATATCCTGTACTGATCTTCTTCTGTCAAGATCTGTACCATAATCTGAATCACTAAATCCTTCAATGTTAAAACTCTCTGAACTTTTCCTGAATGTAAGATTAGACTTCATAGCACCTTTTAAGTACCTCATAACCCATTTCACTGCAGACCAATGATCTTGACCTGGTTGTGACATAAACCTGCTAATAAGGCCTACTGCGAAGCCTAAATCAGGTCTTGATCCAATCATGGCATACATTAAACTCCCAACAGCACTAGCATATGGTACCTTATCCATCTGGCTAGCTTGCTCTTCCTTTTCCTCTGGAGTTAAACTTCTTAGCTTGAAATGAGTGGCTATTGGAGTTGTAACCGGAGTAGAATCAATCATTCCAAACGTTTTTAAAACCTTTTCCAAATAGCCAGCCTGCGATAAAATCAAAGTACCCTTTGCCCTGTCTCTGATTATATCCATTCCTAGAATCCTTGAAGCCTTTCCCAAATCTTTCATTTCAAATTCCTTGTTCAAACTTTCCTTCATATCCTTGATCACAGACTTGTTACCTGATGCAATAAGCATATCATCTACATAGAGAAGTAGATAGATAGCTTTATCAGTCTGTGCATCTCTCATGTAAACACATGAGTCCTTGCTGTTTCTGATGAATTTCTGCTTCTTCATGAAACTGTCAAACTTCAAATTCCACTGTCTAGGAGACTGCTTTAGACCATATAAACTTTTCTTCAATAAGCAAACTTTATTCTCATCACCCTTTTTAATGAATCCCTCCGGCTGATCCATTAAGATTCTTTCCTCTAGATCACCATGCAGAAATGCTGTCTTAACATCCATCTGTTCCAGCTCAAAATCTAGATTAACAACAATAGAAAGCATAATCCGAATGGAAGTATGCTTAACTACTGGTGAGAATATCTCATTGTAGTCTATACCTTCCTTCTGTGAGAAACCTTGAGCAACCAATCTAGCTTTATGCCTCTGTTCCTCAACTCCTGGAATTCCTGGTTTCAACTTGAAAATCCACTTGCAACCAACAGTCTTTTGACCCTTAGGTCTCTCAATTAGAATCCAAGTTCCATTCCTTAGTAAAGAATCCATCTCTTCCTTTGTAGCATTATTCCAAAACTTTTTTTCCTACAGCTCATAGCTTCTCCAAAAGTCTTAGGTTCTTCTTCCTCAATATCTTCAGCAACTGATAGAGCATAAGCTACGAAATCACCATCTTCATACCTAGCTGGTTTCTTTATATTTTTCCTTCTTACTCTATCTCTTGTAAGAATATAACTTTCCAGCCCCTGATTAGATTCATCATCTGAACCTGTACCAATCTGTGTAGACTCTTCTTCATCAAAATCATCATCTGATTCTGAATTTTCTGTATCTTCAGACTGAACTGAACTTTCTAAACCCTCTGTAGCTCCACCTTGATTTGAATCATCTTCAATATCAGAAGTAGAAGCTCCTGGACCTCTGATCAATTTATTACTGAAAGTGACTTTCTTAACCCTTTTATCCTTAGAGACTTTCTCAGAGTTTGCAACCTCTGATTTAGTATCTTCAGAATCTAGAATGATATGCTTGTAGAGCTCGTTTTCATTGAACACAACATTCCTACTTGTAGTACACTTTCCTTCTTCAATTAACCAAACTCTGTAACCCTTAGTGCCATAAGGATAACCCATAAAGATCCCTTTCAAAGCTCTAGGACTTGTCTTATCCTGAACAACATGTACGAATGCTGAACAACCAAATCTCCTTAGGTTTGATAAGTCTGGCTTTGATCCTGTCCATAGTTCTTCTGGTAGTTTGAACTCAATAGATGAATTAGGAGATCTATTGATCAAATACACAGCTGTAGAAGTAGCTTCTGCCCAAAATTCCTTGCCTAGTCCGGTTTCTGCTAGCATACTTCTAACTTTATCCATAATAGTCCTGTTCATTCTTTCAGCCACTCCATTCTGCTGTGGAGTATAAGAACACGTTTTATGCCTTCTAATTCCAGAGTCACTACATAAACCATCAAACTGATTATTGCAAAATTCCAGACCATTATCTGTTCTTAAGCACTTTATCCTCTTTCCAGTTTGATTTTCGACTGCTGATTTCCATTTTCTGAATTTGACAAATGCTTCATCTTTTGTTTGCAGGAAATAAACCCAAGTCTTCTTTGAAAAGTCATCAATGAAGCTAATGAAGTATCTTGCTCCTTCAAGACTCTCAGGGTTAGCAGGAGATCCCCAAAGATCTGAATGTATGTATCCCAAAACCTCCTTTGTTGTATGCTTAGCAGCTGGGTATGGCTGCTTGTGAGACTTTCCTAGCACACAGCTGTCACAAAAGCTAAGTCTCTCAACCTTGAATTTGTTCAAATAACCATCCTTGATAAGAATACTCATCTGTTTTGCACTCATGTGTCCCAATCTCGAATGCCATAAGTCTGCATCATTCTCATCTGGTTTTACTGTGTTAGCTTCTGCATTTACCACCTTAGCTTGTAGATAGTATAGACCGTTGTCCCATTTTCCAGTGAATACTTTCTTACCATCTTTGTAGTAAGTTTGAATGCCATCTCCTCCTTCATACTTGCATCCATTCTTGTCCAACATTCCAACTGATATGAGACTTTTGTCAAAATCTGGAACATACCTGACTTCACTTAGAATTACCACTGAGTTGTCTGGATTCACAATCCTAATCTTTCCCATTCCTTTGACTTGACTGATAGATTTGTTAGCCATCCTAACCTTGGCTCCTTCAAATTCTTGCAGGTCGTATAGGAGTTCCTTGTCGTGTGTCATGTGAAAAGTACAACCAGAATCCAGTATCCATTCTCCATTAGATGACTCAGTGCTTACTGTTAGCACCATGGGAGATGCTATTTCAACCACTACATTAGCTGAGTTATCAGGTTTGTTCTTTCCCTTGTCAGGACACTCTCTCTTCCAATGCCCTTCCTTACCACAGATAAAACAAGCACCCTTGTTAGCATTGTTAAAGTGAGGTCTAGACTTGGATCTTCCCCTACTCTTAGACCTTCCTCTGTAGTTGTTATTGTTCTTCTTATCTGATCTGCCTCTTGAACCCACATAGAGACTATCAGAATGAGAATTTCCTCTGTAAAGCTTGCCCTTCTGTTTAAGCTCCATCTCTTTATCATATGCTGCACTTGTCACCTCACTCACCGTGATGGTTTCCTTTCCTGTCCCATATTTCAGGGTGTGGACCAGTGGTTCAAAAGGAGGGGGAAGACTAGACAGAAGCTGAATCACTTGGTCTTCCTCAGATATCTCAACCTTGAGACTAGCTAAGTCTGCAATCAACTTCAAAAAGGTATCTACATTATCCTCAATAGACTTGGACTCTTCCATCTTGAAACTAGCAAACCTCTGCTTTAGGTAGATACGATTCGGTAATGACTTAGTCTGATGTTCCTTTTCTAGTGCCTTCCACATACCAAGTGCAGTGGTCTCCTTCATAACCTTTCTTAGAATGCGATCACTTAGACATGAAGCAATGAGATTCCTAGTCCTTAGATCCTTTTCAGCTTTCTTAGGATCAACTTTTGTCTCCTTTACTGCTAACTGTGTTTCTCCTGCTTTTAGTACTTCTGTTGTAGTCAATGTGGTCCAGTCTTCACTTAAGACAGATAACAAGCCCTGTATCTCAAGCTGACCCATAAGCTTGAACTTCCACAGACCAAAATCACCAGTACCATCGAACTTCTCCATCTCAAACCTGCCTGGTATGGGATCCATCTTGTACAAGATTAGCCTCCAATAATCAAAAGCCTTTGACTATTTCTAGATCTAGTACACGATCTTTTTCACAACCCAAACTTCCGTAGCACTCTTGTTTCGAATCCTTCTTCCTTCGATTACCAACAGATCCGGTCACTGGAAATCTTCTTTCCGGTAAGATCTACTTATTCCGATCTCTTGTGTTAAACCCTAACCTTCCCTAGCACCAACCTGGATGCTCTGATACCACTTGTAGAGATAACTTATTGCGGAAGCAAGTATCTTTAGCTCTAACTAGTTTGTTTGTGTTTGATTTGCAGGAATTAAAGAACACAAGACTCGAGTTCGGGTGCTTAGTTCCGGCACCCTAGGCTCGCCGGTGACAATAATCACCGGAGTTTCCAACTAGAATCGAAAATCGGATTACAATCAAGGAAACTATTACAAAGAAACTTTAATTTGAGAACTCTTTGTAAAACCTAGAAGAAGACTTGTTTTTCCCGTGATCTCCTGAACGAAAAAGACCACCTCCTTTATATAGCCTCCTCTGTTTCCTTTCTTCCTCTTGTTTAGTCAATTTGGGCTTTAGCATCCAAGGCCCAATTTCGGTTTTTCCTTGTGTCAAAACCAAACCCAATTCCACAGTTCATACGAGCCATTGACGTCGGGGGTGATGAAGATCGATTTAGGGTTTCGATTGGTCTGAGAATCGAGGAAGCAAGGAATAGTTTGTTCTGGTTTGAGAATCGAGGAATCGAGAGTGGGTTTGGTCTGAGAATGGAGGAAAGAGTTCGGGTTTTTGTCTGAGAAACACAGAATCGAGTTCGGGTTTTTAACTGAGATTCGAGGAACAAGATCTGAGAATCGAGATAGGATTAGAGAAACGAATTAGGGTTTGCTGTTGTGGCTGAGAATCGAGAGACAGAGAAGCTCGAGTTAGGGTTAGAGAGAATAGGGAAATTTGGGTGTGATTTTTTTTCCACACTTTAACCATTTTTGGGAAAAAGTTGCTTTACACGAAAATTTTCCCGGGCTTTACAATATTTGGGCCCAAAATTTAGGATTTCGTTTTCCCGGGCAAAATTTAACGAGAATTCAAAAAAAATTTGGGTCGTTTGTAAGCACAATTTTTTTTTTTTTTAAATATACCCATAACTCACTCCGGTTCGGGTTTTCCCGTATCTTCGCTCTCTGAAAAATTTCCGTTTCTTCACGAAATGATTCCAATCATTTTTTGCTGCTCCAACATTTAATTTCGTCTTTGGTTGGACGGAATAAAAGGTACGCCTATTTATGATGCAGTTTTCGTTTCGTTCATCCACTTGCTTGCGTCGTCTTCTGAGAAATATTCTCAGAAAAATCCCGAAAATATTTTTTGAAAATAACTATAAATATTATAGTTATTTTCTAGATCATCAGTCATCCCGAATTACTTATTATTTTTTAATAAATAATTTTGTCATGGGACGTGTTATTACACTAAACCCACCCTATACCCTAAACTATGAATCCTAAACCCTTAATAAGGATTTTGTCACGAGGATAAAATCGAGATTGCAAAAGGGTCCAACAAAGGCGACCATCAAATCATCTACTCTAAACCCTAAACTCTAAACTCTTAATAAAGATTTTGTCACGACGATAAAATCGGGATTCCAATAGGGTATAAATCGAAAATATTTATTAAAAATAGATTTCTTTTGGAATCAAAATTTATATTGGTTCGGTTAGTTAAGTTAATTTTATATGGTTTCATACATACAATTTGGGTTCGATTTGGTTTAAGATTCGATAAGTCGGTATAGAAATTCATATACCATAGTGATGTAGAACTTAAGGGAGGTGACTAAAAAGATAAGCTTAGTGGAAAAAACAAAAGGTAAAAGAAATAAATATAAGAGCTTTTCTGATATCAAGTGGATATCATATAAGAAAGAGATCAGGTAATACACGATGATATCAGTGAGAATGTCTAGAAGGTGCTACTTTTAACTTCTTTAAAACACCATAATAAGGACAAATAATAAAATAAATTAACATGTTTGAACCATGATTGAAGAAACGATATATGAATATATTCAAATTGATACTGATACATATAGGTAAGTGAAACCATCAAGGCAATCAGATATAAGGAGTATTTTTAATATATCATTAAAAACTCAAACCTTTGAGTGCATCAATAGGGGGTTAATCCTCCACCCTCCATCTAAACTTTGAATTTCAAAACTTTTAACTCATTTATACAAAATCAAATAAACAGTCGCAAAATAGTCGCTAACAGTCGCTAATTTGCGACTGAAACAAATAGTCACAAAATAGTCGCAAATTTAGCGACTCGCCAAATATTGGTCGTAATTTTGGTCGCAAATTTAGCGACCCACCGAAATCGGTCGCAAATTGGTCGCTATTTTTGCGACTGTTTAGCCATTAATGTTTTTAGTAGCTAAATAGTGACTGATTAGCGACGATACATGTTTGGTCGCAAATCAGTAGCTATAAAGTTGCAATTCAGTCGCAAAATTTAGCGACTGCATAATCAGTCGCAATACGCAGTCGCTAATTGTCTGTTTTCTTGTAGTGATCTTTCATAATCTAATCTCCTTAAACAACATGTAATTGAACAATCATCTGTAAATTAAAAACATATGAGAGATAGTTAGCAACAATCAAAATTCAAAAGTAGAGTGCAATGGAAGTCTACTAAAATGAGCTAAATGGTGATCAAATTGTAAAATTGATTTATCCTACAAATCTTATACCTAAACATGTCCAAGTAATACATAAGGAAGAGCAATAACTATGACACATGTGAAAGAATTTTTTTTTTAAAATGCATTATAAGATGTATATAAATGCATTTTTGAGTTTCTTAACAATGTAGACATCCGCAGAAGTCTACGCCAAGAAAACTTCCCTTCCAGTCTACTTTTAATGAGCTAACTAGTCACCCAAACAAGAAATTAGATCTACCACACACATATTAGTGAAACAACCAAACTTTTTTTTTAAAAAGTAATTAAATAATTAGCCCGAATTTAGTATTCTCATAAATACTAATTTTCAACGGTCAATTCAAACCAACAATAACCAGCGAAAAACCAATAACTCAATTTCATGACATTAATAGTAAAATAATTCAACAACCGAATCCAAAACAATCTCATTTCCATAAATTCCAATAACACAACTAATCATTTCTAGCAGCCTAAACACCATGTTCTACTAAAAGAAAACTCATAAACAACCTAATCATCTTTTTCCTACGCCATGATTCCGCGATCACACATTCCTTTTTACTGCAACACATCACTACAAGAAAACAGGGCCATTTGCAACGGAAATTTGCGACGGAAATAAAGCCTCGCAAATTTGCGACGATTTTGCGACCAATCGGCGACGACATTTGGCAAAATAACGCATAAACGTCGCTAATTTGTGTGGGAAAATATAGCAGCAAAACCGTCGCAAAATTGCGACGATTTGGCGTCTGTGGAAATGTTTAGATGCAACTTCGACGCACATTTTGCGACGATTTTGCGTCGAATAAACGTTTGCGACGCTTTTGCGTCCAAAATTACAACTCGACGCAAACTGGTCACAAAACGTGCGTCGAATTGGCGACGATTTAAGTGTTGCGAGGGATTTGCGACGAAATTTGGTTACACACGTTTTAATTGATTCTTACTTGTTTATATGTGTAATATTTAAGTCGCAAATCGGTCGCAAAAGTCTTGGAAAATAGTAGCAATTTAGTCGCAAACTGAAATGAACATTCTATAAAATCGATTTTATATCCACATTAATTACCTCGCATTCTATACTTCAACAAATATGGATAACAATCGATCTTTGATTCCGGGTCCGGCTGGTGGGAGACAAGCAGAAGAACGGGCAAGGAAAAAACTTGAAGAATCGATGTTGGAAGCATGCAATTCTTATGAGAGACATGTACAAATGGTTAATTGTGTTGTCGAGGCAGAAGATCCATCGTTCACCGATGTCCTTTGGAAGACGACAATTGCTAATGTCAACAAATTAACAGGTATAATGAAATTTTATTATTATTAATATATTATATTTCTGAGTTTGTATATTGTTTAATTGACAATTTAATTATATATAGTTTACTTATTCTACGTTGAATATATACAGGTGGACACACCCGTGGGTGGACACTGGTAAAAGAGTTGCATAAAATGGCGTCACGTACCATATGGCGTCACGTACCATATGTGGTAGGAGTGATTCATAAAATGGAACCTAATGGATTGGGGGACGCGATGATCATACTAAAGGTAAAATTTATATATAAGTTATAACAAAAGATATTTTTAACAAATGTGTACATTAATTACATATTAACAAAATATTTAGTAATCGATAAATGTTATTTGTTTTTGTTGAAGGATCCTACCGGGACTGTACATGCGAGCATTCATAGGTCCGCCATATCTGATAACAAATATGGGCCGCACATAAAGGAGGGTTCGGTATTGGTTCTAAAGGAGGTTGTAGTTGTTAAGTTTGATAGGGCGACACCATATCTTAACATTACTCTGAATAACATAAACAATGTAAGTTACAATACATATTTTAAAGGTATTGTACTAAGTAGTATCATTACACAAAATCAAGTTATTTATTTCATTTGACAGGTTATATCTAAAGAAAACATGGGTACAACGTTCACAGAAGAAGGTAGTAGCAGTCGTGTTAATCGAAATCCTAACAATTGGTTATCCCAAGTAGATGACGAAGGGTCGACGACGGATGATGGTGAAGAAATTGATGATGAGTAATACATGTCATCAATTGAAGGAAATAAAAATAAATATGTGTTTATGTTAGCAGTTTATTTGTATTACGTTTTTAAGCAATAATGCACTATATATATATATATATATCTTGATTGTACGTACGTTTATAAACATCGATGTCAATTAGTAATTAATGTTAAAATAATAAATTAAATAATGTTAAAATATCAGAATATTATATTATTAATATAAGTTTCAAAAAATTTACTTGTCACCCAAACATATTAATACTAATAACAAAAAAGTACAAATTACATCTTAAGTTACCAAACTATAAAAACAAAAGTTTCGTCGTAATAACTTACCAAATTATAAATACAACATTTGCGACAATTTTGCTTCGAATTTAACTTTTAGACGCAAAAACGTCGCAAATTTTGCGAGAATTTTGCGACGAATTTATTAGAACACGTGTTTAGGATGCTTACCTAACTATGGGTGCAATATTGTTGTCGCAAATGTGTCGCAAAATGGACGCATTGTTGTCGCAAATTAGTAGCAAAATAATCCAGTTTTCTATAAAAACCTCGAATGTGTGATGAACAAATTCACAACAAACATTCCAATCGTAATAAAAAAAACCAATCCGAGGAGAAATTTTTTTTTTTCCCAAAATTTCTGAAAGAGAAATTAATTTGATACTTACTCGAAGATGTCTTCGCATCATGAGGTCTACGTGGTTCGAGCATGGATGTACAACCGCAAAGATCCAGAAACTGGCGAAGTGTCTCGAGAATTTAGAGAAGGGCTTGACCAGTTTTTGGCGCAGGCGACAAACAACCCAGGGGCGGTCGCAGGATATACCAACGACGGTAACGTGAAAATTTTCTGTCCTTGTGTGAAATGCAAAAACTTTGCTCCACATGATACGCGAACTGTTTGGAAACATTTATTTACGAGGGGGTTTTTACCTAACTACTATGTTTGGTTTTCGCATGGGGAGGATTTTGTTGTCAATGTTCCGGGTAGTTCAAGTAGAAGTTATAATCCTGGGAATGTAGAAGGTGGTACTAATTATGAGGATAGTCATTATCAGTATGGTCATGATAATTTTAGTGAATCTGCATATCGAAATACAGATGGAAATAGGTTTAATGATATGGTCAATGATGCATTTCAACAAACTACTGCTTCGTTTAGTGATAATACTTTTGAAGAACCAAACCCGAGTGCTAAAAAATTTTATGATATGTTAGAGGCTGCTAACCAACCTATCTACGAAGGATGTAGAGAAGGGCTTTCAAAATTGTCGTTAGCATCTAGGATGATGACAATTAAAAGCGAATATAACCTTAGTGAAAATTGCATGGATAAATGGGGTGAATTGTTTAAAGAGTATTTGCCAGAGGGTAATAACTCTGCAGAGAGTTACTATGAGATACAAAGATTGGTAGGAAGTCTTGGATTACCGTCTGAGATGATTGATGTCTGCATTGATAATTGTATGATTTTTTGGAAAGATGATGCTCAGCTGCAGGAATGTCGTTTTTGCTCTCATCCAAGATATAAGAATACTAGTGGTTGCACCAAAGTCCCATTCAAGCGTATGTGGTACCTTCCAATAACAGATAGGCTGAAGCGATTATATCAATCAAAGCAGACAGCAGGGGCAATGAGGTGGCACGCGGAACACGATTGTGAGGAAGGAGTTGTCGCCCATCCATCAGATGCAAAGGCGTGGAAACACTTTCACACGGTATATCCAGACTTTGCTGTAGAGCATAGAAATGTGTATTTGGGTCTTTGCACTGATGGATTTAGTCCATTTGGGATGTCTGGTAGGCAATATTCGTTGTGGCCAGTCATAGTGACGCCTTATAATCTCCCACCGGAAATGTGTATGCATTGAGAATTTTTATTTCTCAGCATTTTGGTTCCAGGGCCAAAGCATCCAAAAAGATCACTTGATGTCTTCCTACAACCTCTTATACAGGAACTACAGCAGTTGTGGCATGTTGGTGTACGCACATTTGATTCGTCGAGCCGTCAGAACTTCAACATGAAGGCAGTCCTCATGTGGACGATAAGCGACTTTCCGGCGTATGGTATGCTATCTGGATGGACAACGCACGGAAAGTTATCTTGTCCTTATTGTTTAGACAAGACCGAATCGTTTCAATTGTCAGTGGGAGGGAAAGCTTGCTGGTTTGATTGCCATCGTCGTTTTCTTCCAAGGGGTCATCCTTATAGAAAGAGTAGAACGTTGTTCCGAAATCGAACTGTTAAAACCTCCCCCTTGGTTTACCTCTCAGGTGAGGAGTTGGAAGAACAAATGGATGGATATGGTGCGCAGGAAACTGTAAAAGTTGGAGGTAATTGGCAAAGTAATCCAGCAAATATGCCTGTTGGGTATGGGGTATACCATAACTGGCATAAAAAAAGTATATTTTGGGAATTGCCTTACTTTTACAGTTGTGGCACAACTTGGATGTCATGCATGTGGAGAAAAATTTCTTTGAGAATATTATACACACATTGTTGAATGTTGCAGGAAAAACAAAAGACAATCGGAAATCTCGTCTGGATCTCGCGGCTTTATGCATAAGGCCTGAGTTGCATCTAACAAGAGATGGTAGGGCACCTATTCCCAGTTTCCGACTATCACCTGCTGCGAAGGATGCTTTGATTAACTGGATTAAGGAGTGGGTGAAGTTCCCAGATGGCTATGTGTCAACTTTTTCAAGGTGTGTTGAGCAAGGGGGGAAATTTTCTGGGATGAAAAGCCACGATTGTCATGTGTTCATGCAGCGACTACTCCCTTTTGCCTTTCAAGAGCTTTTACCACAGGAAGTACACGAGGCAATTGCAGGTGACGTTATGTTTATATATGGTTATTAATATATACATACATGTATTTAGTTTGTAACTTACTCCGGACCGTATTGGCGTTTTAGGTATTGGAGCATTTTTCAGAGACATATGTGCCAGAACCTTAATGAAGGACGAAATCTCGAAGTTGAATTCAGACATTCCACTCACAATTTGCAACTTAGAGAAGATATTTCCACCTTCCTTTTTTGATGTGATGGAACATTTGGTTGTACACTTACCACATGAGTTAGATTTGGGTGGTCCAGTCCAATTTCGATGGATGTACCCCTTCGAAAGGTTCTTCAAACATTTGAAGAAGAAGGCCAAAAATCTCGCAAGAGTAGAGGGATCAATCATTGATGGAAATTTGACAGAAGAGACATCAAACTTCTGTACTTACTACTTTAGCCAAACCGTGCAAACTAAGAAAACCCGTTGTAGACGATACGACGATGGTGGGGTTGGCCGAACATATCACTTGGAGGGTGTACCAGATGTTTTCTGTGATGTAGGTCGGATGGGTGGAAACGTGAAGGAATCAACGTGGTGTGATTTCAAGCATATGGAAACTGCCCATACGTATATAATGCTAAATTGTAGCTACTTTCAGCCATATGAGAGGTATATATATATATATATATATATATGTTTATATTTATATATATATTAATTGAGAATATATATAAAACTAATTAATTAATTAACGGGTGTACAGAATGTTAGAAGACCAAATACGAGAAGCATTTCCTGAACTAAATGATGACCAAGTTCAATTTTACCTAGAACGTGATTTCGCAGGCTGGATGCGGGAGAAGGTAAGAACCATACATGATTTATCTTAGTATTACTTATATATATACTAATTATTTCAATTTGACAATAGGTGGCGAAGACATCTCGACAAAGTTGGCCTTTATGGGTACATGAGTTTGTTTTGGGGCCCATTGCAACCATAAAAACGAGTAAGATGTATTGTACTCGCGGCTTTATTTTTCACACATTTCAACATGGACAAAATAAAGCCACTGCAAATTATGGTATTCATGTCCCGGGCGATACAAACTTCTATGGTATTTTGAAAGAAATCATTGAGATTGAGTATGCTGGTGTGCTTAACTTGAAAAGTGTACTATTTCGCTGTGATTGGTTTGATCCATCCAATGGTCTCGGGGTTAGAACCAGCAAATTTGGAGTTGTTGATGTCAAAGGAAATAGGAGCTACACTGACAAGTTTGAGCCATTTGTTTTAGCATCCCAAGCAGAGCAAGTAGTCTTCATTCCTTACCCTCGTACTCGTGGACGACGGGATCAAGATTGGCTATCCGTGATTAAAGTTAACCCAAGGGGTCGAATTGTCGGGGGGTTAGCAGCTGATGCTGATGATGATCAACCCCCAGTGCAACCTGCAAGAACCGAAGAAGTTTCGATCCCAACAGAGATAACCACCGATTTGACAAGAATCGACCCACTTCATAGTGGTCTTGATGTGATATTCGAGGATTCAGAAGGAAACGAAGATGAGTTTGATGAAGACGAAGAGGAAGATGAGGACGACGATGGTGACGAAGATGACATAGTAGAACGTTATGTTTCTGATCATGATGAAGAAGATGAATAAATTTAAAATTAATTATGTGTATATTTTAAGTATGTATTTTCGAGTGTGGTGTTAAAAAAATAATATTTTAAACAAGATTTATAAAAACATATCATAGAGGGCCTAATTTATATATCAAAATAACAGCTAAACGACTGCAATCTAAATAAAGCTAAACGACGCTTTCGTCGCAATTACGTCGCAATTATGAACGTTTGCAACGATTTTGCGACAAAATCATCGCAAACACGTAGCAAATGTCTTTACCCTATACACTAAGCAATTCATTATTTTTATTGTTTAAATTTGCTCTATTTGGAATATATACATATCATAGAGGCCCTTTTTGGAATATAAACATATCATAGAGGCCCTAATTGATAAATAAAATTATTTGCATCAATGTCCAAGTAATAAGAATTGGTAATTAACACAAAGGTTTAGGGTATAGGCATTTGCTACTGTTTTGCGACGCTTTCGTCGCAATTACGTCGCAATTATGAACGTTTGCAATGATTTTGCGACGAAATCGTCGCAAAAACGTAACAAATGTCTTTACCCTATACACTTAGCAATTCATTATTTTTATTGTTTAAATTTGCTCTATTTGGAATATATACATATCATAGAGGCCCTTTTTGGAATATAAACATATCATAGAGGCCCTAATTGATAAATAAAATTATTTGCATCAATGTCCAAGTAATAAGAATTGGTAATTAACACAAAGGTTTAGGGTATAGGCATTTGCTACTGTTTTGCGACGCTTTCGTCGCAATTACGTCGCAATTATGAACGTTTGCAATGATTTTGCGACGAAATCGTCGCAAAAACGTAACAAATGTCTTTACCCTATACACTTAGCAATTCATTATTTTTATTGTTTAAATTTGCTCTATTTGGAATATATACATATCATAGAGGCCCTTTTTGGAATATAAACATATCATAGAGGCCCTAATTGATAAATAAAATTATTTGCATCAATGTCCAAGTAATAAGAATTGGTAATTAACACAAAGGTTTAGGGTATAGGCATTTGCTACTGTTTTGCGACGCTTTTGTCGCAATTACGTCGCAATTATGAACGTTTGCAACGATTTTGCGACGAAATCGTCGCAAAAACGTAACAAATGTCTTTACCCTATACACTAAGCAATTCATTATTTTTATTGTTTAAATTTGCTCTATTTGGAATATATACATATCATAGAGGCCCTTTTTGGAATATAAACATATCATAGAGGCCCTAATTGATAAATAAAATTATTTGCATCAATGTCCAAGTAATAAGAATTGGTAATTAACACAAAGGTTTAGGGTATAGACATTTGCTACTGTTTTGCGACGCTTTCGTCGCAATTACGTCGCAATTATGAATGTTTGCAACGATTTTGCGACGAAATCGTCGCCAAAACGTAGCAAATATCTTTACCCTATACACTAAGCAATTCATTATTTTTATTGTTTAAATTTGCTCTATATGGAATATATACATATCATAGAGGCCCTTTTTGGATTATAAACATATCATAGAGGCCCTAATTGATAAATAAAAGTATTTGCATCAATGTCCAAGTAATAAGAATTGGTAATTAACACAAAGGTTTAGGGTATAGGCATTTGCTACTGTTTTGTGACGCTTTCGTCGCAATTACGTCTCAATTATGAACGTTTGCAACGATTTTGCGACGAAATCGTCGCAAAAACGTAGCAAATGTCTTTACCATATACACTAAGCAATTCATTATTTTTATTGTTTAAATTTGCTCTATTTGGAATATATACATATCATAGAGGCCCTTTTTGGAATATAAACATATCATAGAGGCCCTAATTGATAAATAAAATTATTTGCATCAATGTCCAAGTAATAAGAATTGGTAATTAACACAAAGGTTTAGGGTATAGGCATTTGCTACTGTTTTGCGACGCTTCCGTCGCAATTACGTCACAATTATGAACGTTTGCAACGATTTTGCGACGAAATCGTCGCAAAAACGTAGCAAATGTCTTTACCCTATACACTAAGCAATTCATTATTTTTATTGTTTGAATTTGCTCTATTTGGAATATATACATATCATAGAGGCCCTTTTTGGAATATAAACATATCATAGAGGCCCTAATTGATAAATAAAATTATTTGCATCAATGTCCAAGTAATAAGAATTGGTAATTAACACAAAGGTTTAGGGTATAGGCATTTGCTACTGTTTTGCGACGCTTTCGTCGCAATTGCGTCGCAAAGCCTTCTATTAGCGACGAACTTGCGACGATTGCCTCTCAAGACCGTAGCAAATTCCTATACCCTAAACTCTAACCAATACGTTTTGTATAACCTTTTAATTAGCTCTTCTTCGAATGTAAATGTATGAGTCTAATAAATAACAATCCCTCTGTAATTATTGAAATATAACTTTTCAAAACATTTTCGAGAAACATATATAACGAAGTATGATATACATGTACTTATACTAAGAATTCGATCAATCTATCATTTTTGCCGATTTTACGGAAAACTTTAATTAGTACACTAACTCTGCTTCATACATGCACTAAGGACCCCAAAAAGTGTATATTTACATTTTATGAATCATATTTTTGGTCTAAAACATCCAAACCCCTAAGTATACCCTAAACCTAATTTGCGTGGGATTTGCGACGAAGTCGTCGCAAATACGTTGCAATTGTTAAATTGCAACGCAATTGCGACGATTTCATCGCAAAAACGTAGCAAACTTTGCTACACGTTTGCGACTAAAATCACTGTCAATTATATTAACTGATCGTTCATTCACCTAGAAATTCACACTTGCGAGGCTTTTGCGACGGTTTTTTAATTTTTGCGAGGTATTTGCGACGATTTGTGCGCGGCAAACGAAAAGTCGTGGGCGGCAACCAAATTTTTTGCCCATTTAGCAACCGATTTGCGACGAACTTGCGAGGTTTTTTTTCCTATATAAGGAAATCCAATCCCTCGCTCATTCCTCACAAAATCACTTATCTCTCAACAAAATCACTTTTCTCTCTCTAATAAAAAGTGCCATCGACCTTCCTAATCATTCCCGATCCCGAGCTCATAAGGTAAATCTCTAAATTTTTCTTTTCTTTTATGAATTTTAAATTTTGCGAATGGTTAGGAATAATTAATTAGGAATGGAATTGTACTTGGGATTTTAGGATTAACTAATTAGAATTTTTAATTTACTAATTATGTTAAATTATTTTGATCTGTAATGTTGATTAGATTAATTTAATGTTATTATTACAATTGTTAAAATCAATATTAAATTATATATTTTTTAAAATGCAATAACTAATTTCAAAAATTATCAAATTTAGATGGCAGAAGAGAACGAGTGGTTAGAGTTCGTACAGTCCGGTGCTGGTCGTGGTACTGGTCATTCACGACCAGGACAGCGACAGCGTAGACATCCCTCGCAGACCTCTGCTTCCCACTCTGGTTCCGGGATTCCTGAGTCACAGCCGATGCCACCTCCCGAGCCAACCCCTGGCCCAAACCCTGGAGCAGTTCCTTCATGGGATGACATGACCTTCACGCAGCTTCTCGTTACTCCAGGACGGCAGGTTCTTCCCCATTTAGTACCTGACCCTACCACTTCCGACAACCCTAACGCTGTGTGGTAAGTATTTTTTTTACATAGTTTTAATTTTATTTTGTTTAATAATTATTAATATATGCTTTTATATTATTTTTTAGGTTTTGCAAAAATTCGGTCGGAAAAGATGTTAGGAAGATCATAGAGCGAGATTTCAAGATGTGCCACACGAGCTGGAAGTTTGTTAACCTGGAGACCAAGGATCGGTGGTACAAACAATTTGCGGTAAATTTTTTTAATTTATTTTTTTTTTACTTTTATTTATTTATAAATTTATTCAATTTTGTAATTTTATAACTTATGTTCTAATTTCTGACAATTTGCAGCAAAAATACTATTGGGACCCCGCGATCGATGGTTTAGTTCGTGAGGCATTTGAGGAGAAAGCGAAGAACCGTCTGAACAACCAAATAGGACGGTGGAAGGAGAAGTGGCTTTTGAATCCGGATCCGAAGGTATGTATGCCATCTTTCTTCAATCCCAATATTTGGGATGGCCTTGTCGCCTTCTGGCAGTTGGAGAAATTGAAGGAGATTGTTGCCCGGTGCAAGGCTGCTCGATTGACGAAGGTTGGCGATACTGACCAGCCTTCAAAACACTGCTCGGGCCAGATTTCCTATGCTCAGCATGCTGTTAACATTGTAAGTTATTATATTTTTTACTTTCAATTTTTATGCTCACAACAATTTGAACTTCTAATATGTTTTCATTGTCAGACGGTGGAAAAAGGAGTTCCCGCAACGATGCCAGAAGTTTGGGAGAAGACCCACCGCAGGCCGGACGAGACATGGGTTGATGAACGTGTCCACAAGCTCCACGACGATGTCATTGAGCGAGTCGGCGAACTATCAACCCAGCTTACTCCCGATGGTCTACCTACTCAGGTGACACCGATGGAGGTCAACCGTGTCGCATCACAGGTAAAAATTAATTATTTTTTTTTAATTTTATTCACAATTTTAAATAATACTATTAACAATTTAAAAATAAAATTATATTATTATCATTTATGTAAAATTGTAAACTTTTAATTTTATTTTGTAGTTGGCTCCTCGAAACCGTAAGGGAACGATGGCATTTACTGGATCTATCCGGACGGATGATCACGGAGTGCCAATTTGTCTCGTTTCGAGATTGGCGACGGATCCGCAAATAGTCAAGGAGCTCCATGAAACAAAACAAGAGCTCCATAAAACAAGAAAAGAGTTAGGGAAGACGAAGAAAACCTTAGCGAGGAAGACCAACACCTATGATAGGATGTTCGCGGAGTTAGCGAAGACGAACCCCACCCTTGGCGAGATTCTAGATGGGGAAGAAGATGAAGAGGAAGACGAAGCTGGAGGCACATCGAGGACCGAGAATCCGATCGATGATATTTGTTTCGATTAGATTTGTGTATTTTTCGGATTTAGCTTTTATTTGTTTTTGGTTTTAAAATACTTTATTTTATGTTTAATTTTTAATTTAAAATATTTACGAATTTTTTTTTTTTAAATTATTATTTTTTAGTTAATAATATAAATAATAATAATAAAAAAGAGTCGAAAATCGTCGCATATACGTCGCAAAATAGAGTCGCAAAACCGTCGCAAATTTTAGTCGCAATTTAGTCGCAAATCTTATAACAGCAAAATCGTCGCAAAAGTTATAGCCGCAATTCCGTCGCAAAAGGTTTCGACGCAAAATAGCCGCAAATCCATCGCAAACCATTTAAACGCAAATAAGTCGCAAAAGCTTTAGCCGCATTTTCGTCGCAAATTATTTCCTCGCAAAACAGCCGCAAAATGACGCCGCAATACCGTTGCAAATCCGTCGAGAGTTTGGCGACGGATTTGCAACGAAACTTGAATTTGCGGCGATTTTGCGACGATTTTCGGTTTGCAACGAGCTAGTTGCGACAAACCTAAAATCGTCGCAAAACCGTCGCAATTCGCCATTTGCAACGGTTTTGCGACGAAAACGGCCGTTGCAAATGGCCCTGTTTTCTTGTAGTGCATGGAACAAAGAGTTGTGTAAGTATTATCATAAATACTTAGTGAGACGGTCATCCCGTCTACATGCTATTTATATCAAAACCACAAACAAGCAAGACAAAACAATTTAATATGCTCAACTCATGAATTACTCGGGTGTCGATCGACACTACTACTAGGTGTCGATCGTCACTCGTGCAACAGTGATGTCGATCGACACTACCACTAGGTGCCGATCAACACTCGAGCTGCAGAACCACAGAACGAGCCTCTCCTCTCATAGCTCATTCCAGCGACAATCAGGACAGTTCCTACAACCACGATTCAACTCACAATACACATAACAATCCAATCCACAGAGAAACCACAATCAAATCAACCATCCATCATAAACTATATCAAACAATCATCCAAAACCTGCTAATGGCTTATAGATAAGCCTACGATCACGCACTCACCTTAGCCTAGGAAAGAATTTGGATCGAGACATCGACGAACAGAGACAAAACCCATGGATTCTAGCCTCAACACCACGATCTCGTCGATACAATCAATCCCACGATCCCCAAAAATCTTGAAGAATACTTCCTTATGAACCTAACACACTCAATTCACTAGAATTCACAATCCTTCTCTTCTCTAAGGTTTTTCTGCCTCTTTTCACGATTTCCCCTCTAAAAAATACGTCCATTACACTTATATAATACGGCCTAGGGTTCCGCACCCAAACCGAGCCAAACCAAGGCGATTAAACTCAAACAGAAACGAACCAAAAAACGCTTGTGTCGATCGACATTATGTGTGTGTCGATCGACAGCCATACCAAAAATTCAAATTTTGGTTTTGGGATGTTACAGTTAGTCTTAAACATGTCCAAAATAATATAGAGGGTAGAGCAATAAGTACCACACATATGAGAACAAAAAAACCAAAAATACTCTTTGTAAAATTAGATATAAATAGTTTTTTATTAAACTATGAAATGTAGACTACCACTAATGTCTACGCAGTAAACTTCTCTTATAGTCTACATTTTGAGTTACTTTTGCAATTAAGGCATATCCATTTGTTGACTGCAAGGGAAGTCTAAACAAAATTTAGACTCTTGTTGCAGTCTATAAAAATTACTTTTGCATTTGACCGTAAGTTTGACTTTTGGTGTAGACTTCTCTTGCAGTATACAAAATAAAGAGAGTCAGTTTTGCAATTGACCAGAGTTTGATTTTTGAAAGAGTATTTTAGTTTACTGCATAGTTTAATTTCTTTCCCACAATTCTCAACGGAATATGTGGAATAAGTTTTTAAATTTTGTTATCCCAATTGGTTGAAATTATTTGGAATACTATAGAATCCTCCATTCCATAGAATTTATCTCATTAATAAGTGTTCCATTAATAAGTAAACATAGGTACACAAAAGATAGTATACCAATTAGTGAATGATGATGATTATCATATTTGGAAGGAACCATACCAAGTGGAGAGATCGGAGTATTCAGAGCTTGGAACCTAAATGCCAGTTTCCTTCTTAATGGCAACAAATCAAAAAAATGATAATAGTTGGTGGCTTTACTGGTCAAACCTTGATTTTTTTTTTCCAAACTTCATACATTACGGCATGTAAAATTAGTTTGTCAATTAAATTTTAGTTTGCCTAAAACATTAGTGTTTTTTTACTCAAGTTATGGCTACATCAAGGTAAAAAGGAGGTAGAAACCATTGGGCTGGTAGAAGGATCATCACACCTCGCAAGAGTAAGGGCAAATTGAAAAATAAATGTGTTATGCATTCTGCTCCAATGACAACTTGTAATATAACTTGTCACTGAATAATTTTTATTTGTCTTACTACAATATTAGTGTGTCATAATCTGCATTCAAATTTGAAAGTATGTGTGTGAATTGTAGATGATAGCAATATATATGTAACGACCGCAACCCATAATTGTATTTTCTAGGGGGTGTCGAACGACACCCACCACTAGGGGTGTCGTTCGACACTATATTTTTCTGAACCGGTTTGGTTCGATTTTAATTGTCGGTTTGGGTAACATCTCCAAACCAAAATGTGGTATTTTGGTAGGGGTGTCGATCGACACCACTGTTTTGGGTTTGTTTTATGATTTAATTTAAATTGTCGAATTGAGGCGGTTTGGTCCAAGGGAACCCTAGGCTCGTGCTTTATAAACTTTTGGCGTTGAGCAGCTGTGTTTTGGCAGAAAAAACAGTGAGTTTGAGGAATTTTAGAGAAAAATCCTAGAATCAAACGTTTTCGGTGTTCTTAGGCTCGATTGTTAGAGTTTTACGTTGAGGAAGGATTGAGGGTTGAATTCTTTGGGGTTCCAGCGTGAAATCAATAGTTTCGGTGTGGTCTCGAGTCTGCTTTTCGTGATTCATCACATTCAATTCCTTTCATTCCTTGTCCAGGTGAGTGCGTGATCGTGGTTATGGGTAATCGTGTGTTAGGTTATCGATTGAATGATTTGTTGTTGGAATTGCTATGGTTTTGTTGCTGTTGTGTAATTTTAGGCATGTGAAAGTGGTGATTCAATTGATTAAAAGTGGTTAGTCAATTCTATGCGTTGAGTCTTAGATCATCCTCTCAAGCCTTTGAAGAGATTCCACGGTATTTGTTTTGTTTGACCTTTATTTTGTGATTTCTGGTGTCTTAGTCTTTGTTTGTTGAAAATGCAGAGAGATGGATATCGGCCCTAGAGGTCGAGGTAGAGTTAGAGATAGAGGTCGTGGTAGAGGCTAAGTTGTGGTTGGGGACCAGTGATTGAGTCTTCCCGGTGCGATGCATGAGCACGCTTCTGATACGCCGACGCATCAGGAGGGATCAGAGGGCAATGCCAGTGTGACTGCCAGTGCGAGTGCTGCCAGTGCCGGTGGTGGCGCCGGAGTTGGTGCCGGAGTAGCTGGTGGTGCAGGAGGCCCAGGTGGAGGTGATGCTGTAGCTGGAGCCCAGGGTCTAGATGATTGTTTGGTGCATATGTTAGCGTTGATTTTGGAGCAGTTACCGGGTGTGGTACCAGTACAAGCTCCAGTTGTGCCTCCAATAGCGGAGGTGCAGCATAGGGCTATGGTGGCTGAGCCGCGTCCGACTTATCTGGAGATGATGGATTAGATGCAGAGTCTTAGTACAGCTTTTTTCCGGGCGGTGTTGGCCTGAGGAGGCTGATGAGTGGCGTATGCAAGTGGAGCACAACTTCCGTTCGATCAGGTGTCCAGCGGATTATCAAGTGGAATTGGTAGTCCATTACCTGGGTGGTGATGGGCATTTGTGGTGGAGAGGTATTGAGTTCAATAGGCCTGGTGCAGTGTGGACCTCGGGCGAATCCTTAACTAAGTTCAATGCAAAGTATTTTTCTCAAGAGGCTTTAGATCGTCTCGGGACGAAGTACGTGGAGCTGGTCCAGGGTGACATAATGGTGCGTGAATACGACACATAGTTCAGCAGATTGCTTGTATACGCTGATTATGGTATGGATAACAAGCATACACAGGTGAAGAGGTTCATGAGGGGACTTTAGGCTGAGTTGAGGACACGTTGCAGAGTGTGAGAGTACACCTCGAGGGCGAAGCTGGTGGAGGTCAGTTAGATGCAGTGGTTCCACCAGCGGTTGCTCCTGCTGGTCAACCGAGGAGCCAGCAGCAGCAAGGTGGGTCTGATTCTAGCAAGGGCGGTAAGTCTTCGCAGGGCTAGAAGAGGAAGTGGGATTATGCTTCCAGGTCAAGTTCTAGTAACCGTGGATGTTTCGGATGATGGAGTACGGAGCATCGTGTAGCCAATTGTCCTAAGAGGGAGGTTTCCCGAGAGGCTTGATATATCATGGTTTTTACCCATTTTCGACCATAATATAAGTTCTTTTATTAGAGTTTTTCCAAAATTTTCCGTATGTTTTAGAGTCTTTACAAGTTCATGGATGTTTAGAGCATAATTGATGTTTACTGGATATTTTGGAGCATTGCGAAAGAAGACGTCAAAGATTGCAAGTCAAAATCGGAATTCAAAGTTGATGTCGATCGACACCATCTCTAGGTGTCGATCGATACCCGATCGTGCAAACCAAATATTACCAAATTCGAAGATTTCCGTTTTTGTCGAGAAGTTCCAGATGTTTACAATTATGTTTTATGACAGTTTTAAGACCTTATATATATGTATTCGCAGCCGTTGTTTATGGGACAACTTATTTTTTATTGAATCTTAAGAGATATCTATACTTAATATATGATGTTTGCTTCATTCAATATGTCTGAGTAGATCACTTGTTAGGTTTAGGGTTATTCAAGGGTGATGATGAATTGCTAGGTTTAATTAAATTGTTAGGATAAAATCATTAGAGTTCTTCATATGGATTTATGCTTACTGCTTATTCTAGCTTCATGACCAAGAATCTAATCTTAGGTTAATTGATAGGCACAAAAGTATGATTAATTGCATGAACTAGTGTTAGATGAACAAAATTCCTATGTGGAAAGAAATTTGGTTTAGAGTTTTGTAAACAATTGAACCTGATCTTTAAAGGTTTTTAAATTGATAGGATTCGCGGCAACAATTGGCTTTCTAGGATTTAGAAATAGATTATCTCTGTAGCGAAGGTGATTGATTTATATTAGTGATTCAAGTTCAAGATTTGTGCCTAATAATTCCTAATTATTTGTTTAGATCTGCAATTCGGATTCACCTGAGATTTGCGTACGCCTAGCTTTTATTTTAATGAATTTACAACCGTTTTCACTGCTTTCTTATTTACTTGTTTTTACATTCATATTATCCTCCTTAGCTTAATTCGAATATTTAAATCTATTGTGTTAACTGATTCCATGTGGATTCGATATCCTAAGTACTGCAATTTGATCTCTTAATTTGAGAGAGTAGCTCTAGGGATAATTTGAGTATATCAAATTTTTGCGCCGTTGCCGGGAAATCAATAACCATACTAAACTAGCTTTTAACTTTGTGGTATCAGGTGCATGACTAATCGCTCCACTTGAAGGAACAAAGGCAAAGAGTTTGTTGAACACGATCTTCAGGAATTAGCACGGTTAGAACGTGAGAACCGATGGCTGCTAGAAAAATACTCGTTCTGGTTCCAGGAAGTGATGGAATCCTGCGTGATCTGGCAAGATTGAAGTATAATGAGCAAGGAAAGAGGATCGATTATCGAGGAACTTGCAATTCAGGACGGCGATGTTGAGCGACACGACAAACATGTCGATCGACATAACGAAATTGTGGGTCTCGATCGACACCATGCAGGTATTGGTCGATACCAGGTGGGGAATCATTCGAATGTATTGAGGAATAACGTGAATATTGAGCGTGGTTGCACCTTTGGAGATTAAGCCTGATCAGTTTTATGCTAATCGAGCTGCGATTCGTCTACCTACCTTTTAGAGGAACGACTTTGAGTTGAAGCCTGCTTACTAGCCTGGTAGCTCAGAATCCTTTCCATGGACTTCCTCATGAGCATCGTATGGACCATATTGAGAACTTTGAGGATTTAACTTCCAACATCAAGGCTAATGGTGTGTCAGTGACTATCTTTTCTGCAAGCTATTCCCCTACTCGTTTAGTGAGGATGCTTCTTAGTGGCTGAAGCAGCTTGAACCGGGATCGCTGACTACTTGGGATAACACCAAGAACGCATTCCTGAACAATTTCTTTGATGATGCGAGATCTGAGGAGCTAATGACAAAAATTGCTACATTTAGGGCTGCGTGGACGCGATTAAAGTCTTATCATAGAGATTGTCTTCACCATGATTCAACGATGTGCCATTACTAGGCTTCTTCTTCAGAGGAGTGGACTAGAGGTACCAGATGGCATTGGATGCTGCAAGTAATGGTAACTTCAACACCAACTCTTCAGAGAACGCAGTTGTGCTTATCGAGAACTTGGCTTCTAGTAATAGTACCAAGAATGCAGATATTGAGAGGAAGAAGCTATGTGGCAACATGGATGGAAATCAGATTGCTGAGGTAAAGGCTAAATTGGATTCTGTACACAGTATTCTAGTGGGAAAGAAGTCAATCCAGATTGCTCAAGAGGTTCAGACTAAAAAGGAGGATGTTAACCACATCAATGGGACTAGATTTCAGAGATTTAATCACCAAGGCTATGGTTTGTCTTATCGGGAACCGTTTCAAAGCAACAACTACCAAAGGAACTATGGTTCGTCTTCTTACCAGAAGCCACCAGAACAAGATAATGAGATGAAATATATGCTAGAGCAGCTCTTAAAAGGACAACAGAAGATGACGGTGAGCTTCTATGAAGATGGATGTAATGTATCTGGATTTGGAGGAAAGATTGAAGCATTGAGCGTTAATGTCAAGAAATTGGATGTTCAGGTTGCTCAAACTGCGGGATCAATCAAGAGGCAAGAGGGGTTTCTACCTACGAAGACTGATACTAACCCCAAGCGTGCTTGTAATGCTGTTCTAGTGGAAATTGAAGATGATTTCATGGAGCTTGAAGGTGATTTTGAAGCTGCAGAGCCAGTGTTGATCAATACTAAGGGTGTGTGTCAATCGGTACTTGAAGAAAAACAAGATTCTGAAGTAGACAAGCTAGTATCGATCAACACTGATGAAGAGTGTCGATCGATACCCCCTAGAAATCTCAAAATTTTAACATCAGATATTGGTGTAGATCGACACCAAGCCACTTTCGATTGACACTCCGTGCAGAAAGGTCTAGATTTTGCAAAATCTTCGGTTAGTGCAGAGGAAGAGGTCTACAAGCCTATGGTCAAATTCCCCAGAGCGAGAAGGTTGAAACAAGAGGTCGAAGAGGCTATTTGCAAGGCAATTATAGATAAGATCATGGTTGAGATGCCTCTAGTAGATGCGGTTAAGCTTTCACCAGCTTTAAGGAGGTATGTCAAGCGAATGGTTGCAAATAGTGTAAGTCCTGAGGAAGTAGCACTGCTTACTAGAGATATCAGAGCGATTCTTTTGAACACAGCTCCAGTACCAAAGAAAAAAATAGAAGGAGGTGATGGTCTCTGAAGAATTTAGTGCCATGATTCATAGTACGGTTCTAGTGAAACTATCGGATCCTGGAAACTTTGTGCTAAACTGCTCAATATCGACATGGAAGTTTCCCCATTCTCTTTGTGATTTAGGATCGTGTATTAATTTAATGCCACTCTCTGTTGCAACTAGACTTGGAATGACTGATTTCAAGCCGACTATGATTTCTCTTATCCTAGCTGATCGATCCAAGAGAATCCCAGAAGGTGTTTTGGAGGGTGTTCTGATTAGAGTTCAAGACTGCGTAATCCCCCACAGACTTTGCAATTTTGGAGTACGATGAAGAATCTCAAGACCCTCTTATCCTGGGAAGATCCTTCTTAGCTACTGTTGGTGCTACCATCGACGTGAGAAAGGGAAAGATCAATCTTGATCTAGGTGATGTTGCCATAGATTTTGACATGGACAAGACAAGAAGGAAATCCACCATCGATGGTCAAACTTTTTATGTGGAAACTTTAGTGGATGAAGACTCAATCCAGAAGTTGGATACTAGTCCACCATCTGTTGCTGAACAGGCAATTCCACATCTCCCATCCCACGAACCTCCAATAGAGCTAAGGTACGCACTTCTTGAACTCAAATATTCTGATTTCATCAATAAAGATTTAAAAAGTGAAAAATATGTTTCGCACTTATGCAAGCAACAATTTTCTCGTTGAAGTCTTGGTTTTTCTTTTGATGATCTTGCAGGAAAGAAAAGTGTTTTATCCAAGGAGCGTAAAAAAGAATTCAATCATGTCATGGTGAAGCTAAAAAGGATTTCAAAACCTTTTTTCAAGATCAGAATTGTCATTCCTTCAGAGTTCAAGGAGAAAGGAGAATTAGTTGTTCAAGAAATGATGCAGAAGACGATGAAGCTTTTTCCTGGTATTATTTCGTGGAAAAGTGCAGATCCACCCGAAGCTAGAGTTCCTCGACATAGTCAAGCTAAGGACTGAAAACAAGCGCTGAGTAGGAGGCAACCCACTGGTAAGTATCATATTTTTGTTTTATTTTATTTACTAATTTTTGGTTTTAGTATAAATGTTTCAGGATCACTCCAAAAAAAAAACGCGAAGGAGTTACGGATCATTATCAAAATCATGTCGATCGACGCCCTTGACTGTGTCGATCGAAACCCCCTACTAGGTTACGTTTCTCTTCATTTTTAATTTGTTTCATTTTGTTATCTTTTATATTTTACCAACTTCATGCTTAATAACACTCGGGACAGTGTTGTTTAAGTCTCGGGGAGGTAGTTGCTAACTAATTTTTTCTATTTTGAGTTTTTATTGAGTCAGTCCAATTTTTCATTTTATTCGGGTCGAAACTCCTCCTATACTTGCTTTGAACATCACTTAGAGGACCATTTCCAATGCAAGTTGGTTAGTTTTACTAGGTGGGTAAATGCAAGTAGATCGGTTTAACGGAGCGAGTTCATATTTCTAGAGAACGCTAGAAATGATGTTGCACACTCCGCCCTTAATGAACTCTAATTTTTCGTCTTGGGGCTTAGTAATCGCATGACTTGATTTATCTTTCAACACTAGAAAGCGAGGAAGGACCGCTCTTGAAACTTCTTCCTCGTGATGATAAAACTGTCCTAGATCAAAAAAAAAGTCTCATGACCCTGTCTTCTCACAAGAAACAAGAGTAATGAGCGCCATCTAGAGAAATCATAGAGAAATAAAAAAAGTCTACAGAAAAGTGTAGTTCAAGCAGAAAAGTGCAATCATTAAAAATGTTAAAATCAGAGAAAAGGTGAAGGAAATGGCATGCATCTCTATTATATCCTTAATTAGGTTAACAATTACGGAGGAAATAAAGAGGGTAAAACGCAGGAAAGTGTTAAAGAAAGGGAAAGAATCTAGAAGGTCAAACGATCGATATTCCCTCGATGAGACCACACATAAATAAATGAAAGGGGTTTGCAATGGAAAGTATGAGTTTCTCTAAGGGATTTAGAGTCAATCTAGAGACCTGCTAAACTTCTAGGGACACATTGAAGTATTACCGTATTGACTTTGCGGGTATGTAGATCTAAAAGGAGTGAGTACATTTGTTTTGCTTAGGGACAAGCAAAAACTAAGTCTGAGGGAGTTGATATATCATGGCTTTTATCTGTTTTCGACCATGATATAAGTCCTTTTATTAGAGTCTTTTCAGTGTTTTGCGTATGTTTTGGAGTCTTTACAGGTTCATGGACGTTTGGAGCATAATTGATGTTTACTGGATATTTTGGAGCATTACGGAAGAAGACGTCAAAGATTGCAAGTCAGAATCAGAATTCAAAGTTGATGTCGATCGACACGATCCCTAGGTGTCGATCGACACCAGATCGTGCAAACCAAATATTACCAAATTCGAAGATTTCCGTTTTTGTCGAGAAGTTCAAGATGTTTACAATTATGTTTTATGACAGTTTTAAGACCTTATATATATGTATTCACATCCGTTCTTTATGGGCAACTTATTTTTTTATTGAATCTTAAGAGATATCTATACTTAATATATGATGTTTACTTCATTCAATATGTTTGAGTAGATCCCTTGTTAGGTTTAGGGTTATTCAAGGGTGATGATGAATTGATAGGTTTAATTAAATTGTTAGGATAAAATCATTAGAGTTCTTCATATGGATTTATGCTTACTGCTTATTCTAGCTTCATGACCAAGAATCTAATCTTAGGTTAACTGATAGGCACAAAAGTGTGATTAATTGCATGAACTAGTGTTAGATGAACAAAATTCCTATGTGGAAAGAAATTTGGTTTAGAGTTTTGTAAACAATTGAACCTGATCTTTAAAGGTTTTTAAATTGATAGGATTCGCGGCAACAATTGGCTTTCTAGGATTTAGAAATAGATTATCTCTGTAGCGAAAGGTGATTGATTTATATTAGTGATTCAAGTTCAATATTTATGCCTAATAATTCCTAATTATTTTTTTAGATCTGCAATTCGGATTCACCTGAGATTTGCGTACGCCTAGCTTTTATTTTAATGAATTTACAACCGTTTTCACTGCTTTCTTATTTACTTGCTTTTACATTCATATTATCCTGCTTAGCTTAATTCGAATATTTAAATCTATTGTGTTAGCTAATTTCATGTGGATTCGATACCCTAAGTACTGCAATTTGATCTCTTAATTTAATAAAGTAGCTCTAGGGATAATTTGAGCATATATGCTTCCATTGCTGAGAGTCGGGGCATATCAGGCCGATGTGTCCCAAGCTGTAGCCGGTGGCAATGGCGCCAGTGCTGCCAGTGCCGTAGGTAGCAGCAATGCAGCTGTTGGCTCAGATTGGAGGAGCACTGCGTGTGTACACGCCGAGGGAGATAGGCCACCCGAGTGCCAGGCTGATCACATGTAAATTTCAGATTTAGACTTGTTGAATTTTGTTATTGTCAAATTTGTTTGTTTGTTTCTCTTATTTCTGTAGTAAATAATAATATTAGGGTTTCTTAGTACCTAAGGTTTGTGCAGGGACCTTATTAGTGGGAGGCTTTGAGTCTCATGTGTTGTTTGATTCGGGAGCCTTGAATTCCTTCAATACTCCGGAGTGTGCCGAGAACAGTGGTCGAGCAACGTGCATAGATGTGCAGATCGCAGGAGAGTCTATGTCGGCAGACTTAGTGATTAGTCTTGTGGAGTTGTATGATGTTATTTTGGGGATGAATTGGTTGGAGCATTATTGGGTTCATCTGGATTGTCATTGAGGTCGCGTAGTGTTTGAGCGCAAGGGAGCGAGGTTGGTTTATCAGGGGTGAGACCAACTTCAGGGAGTCTTGTGACTTCTGTCATTCAGGCAGAGGAGATGATTGAATGGAGTTGTGAGGCATATCTGGCGATGATTGTAATACCGGAGTCTGTTGGTGAGGTTACAGTAAGGGATATAAGAGTTGTTCAGGATTTTGAGGCTGTTTTTTGGTCGCTGAAGGGATTACCACCATCTCGGGACAGCGCCTATATCTAAGGCCCCTAACAAGATGGCTCCAGCAGAGTAAGCAGAGCTAAAGAAGTAGTTAGAGGATCTGGCAAGTAAGGGTTTTATTCGACCAAGTACTTTATCATGGGAACGCCGGTGTTGTTTGTAAAGAAAAAAGATGAGAGTTTCAGGTTATGTATCGATTACCGGGGACTTAACCGAGTAACCTCTCCCTAGGATTGATGAGTTATTGGATCAGAGGAGGGTTGTTACTTGGTTCTCCAAGATAGACTAAGCGGTGGGATACCATCAGATTCTGATAGATGAGGTCGATGTTTGTAAGATAGCCTTCAGGACGAGATACAATCACTTTGAGTTGGTAGTGATGCCGTTTGGATTGACGAATGTTCGAGCAGCGTTCATGAGGTTGATAAACTGCATGTTCCAGGAGTATCCGGATTTTTTTGTGATCATCTTCATCGATGACATTCTAGTGTATTCGAGAAGTCGTGAGGAGCTCAAGGTGCATTTGGGGTTGGTTCTGGAGAAGCTTCGGGAGCAGAAGCTATTTGCTAAGTTGAGTAAGTGCAGTTTCTAGCAGCTTGAGATGGGGTTTCTTACCCATATAGTGTGGATCCGGCTAAGATTGAGGCCTAGACCCACTAATGCCACAGAGATCAGGAGTTTACTTGGGTTGGCCGGTTATTATTAGAGGTTTGTCAAGGGATTTGCGAGTATACCACAGTCTATGACGAAGTTGACCGGGAAAGATGTTCCGTTTGTTTGGTCTCAGGAGTGCGATGACAACTTTGTGAAGCTGAAGAAGATGCTGATGAGTACACCTGTATTGGCATTGCCCGAGCCGGGTAAGCCTTATGCAATGTACACCGATGCTTCTGGGATTGGTTTGGGTTGTGTGTTGATGTAGGAGGGTAGGGTGATTGTGTATGCTTTGAGGTAGTTGATGGGTGTTAAACGCAATTATCCTACTAATGATTTGGAGTTGGGAGCTGCAGTGTTGGCTCTGAAGATTTGGAGATCCTACCTTTATGGCAGGAAGGTGCAGATTTTTACGGATCACTAGAATCTGCAGCATATTTTCACTCAGCCATTGATGAATGTAAGGCAGAGGCGTTGGGTTGAGTTGCTTGCAAATTACAATGTAGATATCGTTTACCATCCGGGTAAGGCTAACCTGGTGGCAGATGCTCTGAGTCGTCAGAGTAGATTCGACTTAGGAGCAAGATGTGGAGGCCTTAGTGAGCGAGATAGACACTTTGCGTTTATGTGCTATTTCGCAGGAGCCTTTGGTCTGAGAGGCGGTGGATCAGGCAGACCTTCTAAGTAAGATCCGAATGGATCAGGAGAGTGATCAGGTTTTAATTAATGCATTGAGGAGTGTGGGTTCCGAGTATCATGTCTCTTCGAATGGGACGATTCTTTTGCGAGGGCGAGTTTATCTGCCTAAAGATGAGTCGTTGAGGCAGGAGATTTGAGTGAGGTTCATACGAGCAAGTTTTCAATTCATCTAGGAGCGACTAAGATATATCGTGATCTTAAACAGTACTATCAGTGGGTCGAGATGAAGAGAGATGTAGCTGACTGGGTCGCGAAGTGTGATACGTGTCAGTTAGTAAAGGCAGATCATCAGGTTCCGAGTGGTAAGTTATAGAGTTTACCCATTCCGGAGTGGAAGTGATATATGATCACTATGGATTTTGTGGTCGGATTACCTAACTCGAGGACTTATGATGCTTTTTGGGGGATAGTGAATCATCTGACTAAGTCTGCACATTTTCTGGCCATTAAGAAAACTGATGGAGTTGCGGTTTTGGCTAAGAAATATGTAAAGGAGATTGTGATGCTGAATGGGGGTGCTAGTCAGTATTGTGTTAGATCGGAATCTCAAGTTCACTTCTGAGTTTTGGAGAGCCTTCCAAGGAGAGATGGGCACTAAGGTGCATATGAGTATAACTTATTATCCGCATACTGATGGATAGTCAAAGAGGACTATTCAGACTTTGGAGAATTTGTTGAAGATTTGTGTGCTGGATTGGGGTGGTCACTGGGTGGATCACTTGTGCCTAACTGTGTTTGCGTATAACAACATCTTTCAGCCGAGTATCGGGATGGCTCCTTTTGAGGCGTTTTATGGGAGGCCGTGTAGGACACCTTTGTGCTCGACCCAAGTGATATAAGCATTTTTGGTACGAGTTTTGTTCAGGAAACGACGGAGAAGATCCGTGTTCTAAAGCTGAATATGAAGGAGGCTCAGGATCGGCAGAGGAGCTAAGAGGAGAAGAGAGTTGTAGTTTGCGGTCGGGGATAGAGTGTATCTAAAGATGGCCATGTTGCGAGGCCCTAACATATCTATTTTGGAGAATAAGCTGAGTCCAAGGTTTATGGTTTCGATTTTAATTGTCTAATTGAGGCGGTTCGGTCCAAAGGAACCCTAGGCTCGTGCTTTATAAGCTTTTGGCGTTGAGAAGCTGTGTTTTGGCAGAAAAAGTGAGTTTGAGGAATTTTAGAGAAAAATCTTAGAATCTAACGTTTTCGGTGTTCTTAGGCTCGATTGTTAGAGTTTTACGTTGAGGAAGGATTCAGAGTCGAATTCCTTGGGGTTTCGGCGTGAAATCTGTGACACCCTGGTTTCAGGGCATATATGGTTTATGCGGTATATGTGGAGAGGCTTAAAAGAATTGATATGGCTACTTATATCACAAAAGTGCACTTATTTTTTTGGTCACAGGTCTTGAGAGAACTCCAGAGTTGAGTGTGCTTGAGCTGGAGTAGTTTCAAGATGGGTGACCTACTGGGAAGTCATTTCCAGTACCGTGTGAGTGAGATCAAAAAACGGGAAAAAGATTGCGTGGTGATTTGTAGGGTTAGTAAACATGACTTTAAAGCCTCCCGGACTAACGCACCGACCATTGGACATGGTGGGCCAACAGGCCTGTGAGTGGATTGGGGCCCATGGGAGGGGAAGTCGGGGCGTTAGAAGTGGTATCAGAGCAAACCCTGACATCTGTGAAGAGTCAGATTGTCGGGGTAACGATCTTGGTATTCGCAACGAGGACATTGCGATCTCTTTGTGGGGGTGATTGTGACACCCTGGTTTCAGGGCATATATGGTATATGCGGTATATATAGAGAGGCTTAAAGGAATTGATTTGGCTACCTATATCACAAAAGTGCACTTATCTTTTCGGTCACAGGTCTTGAGAAAACTCCAGAGTTAAGCATGCTTGAGCTGGAGTAGTTTCAAGATGGGTGACCTAGTGGGAAGTCATTTCCAGTACCATGTGACTGAGATCAAAACACAGGAAAAAGATCGCGTGGTGATTTGCAGGGTTAGTAAACATGACTTTAGAGCCTCCCGGACTAACGCATCAACCGTCGGACATGGTGGGCCAACAGGCCTGTGAGTGGACTGGGGCCCATGGTCGGGGCGGTCGGGGCGTTATAAAATCAGTAGTTTTGGTGTGGTCTCGAGTCTATTTTTCATGATTCATCATGTTCAATTCCTTTCAATCCTTGTCGAGGTGAGTGCGTGATCGTGGTTATGGGTAATTGTGTGTTAAGTTATCGATTGAATGATTTGTTGTTGGAATTGTTATGGTTTTGTTGTTGTTGTGTGATTTTCGTGTGTTTATGGTTCTGTTCATCGCGAAATTGTATCGCTTGATGAAACAGAATCAAGCCGTGTGAGGATTTGGCTCGATTCAGGTTTCTGCGAGGAGTGTCGATCGACACCTAGAGGAAGTGTCGATCGACACCCATTTGTGTTATTGCGATGTTTGTGTTTGGAAATTGTGTGTCGATCGACACTAAGTTGTGTTTCCCGTGTTTCGTATGGTTGTGTCGATCGACATCATGGTGGTGTGTCGATCGACACCATGGTGGTGTGTCGATCGACACCGTCTGTTGAATTGCTGATTTTGGATATTTGTCCTGTTTATGGTAATTTGAATGCTGTGAATTGTTGGTTGACAGCGTAGTTTGGCATTCATTACCCTTATTTTGTAACCGGTAGACGGGTTGACCGTCTCACTGAGTATTTGTGATAATACTCACGAATTTCATTGTGTTGCAGGTAAAGATAAAGTGTGATCGTAGAATCAAGGTAATGAGAGAGGATGATAGGAATCGTTTATTGTTTTATGAATTTTCATTTTAGTAGAACCTGGTGTTTAGGTTGCTAGAAATGCTAGATTGTGGTATTGGAATTTGAATTGGTTTTATTTGAGTTTGAATTGATTTATTGGAATTATGGGTTTAAATTGATTTGTGTTTTTCCTTGATTATTGTTCTGTTGGTTTGAGTTAACGGTTGAGAATTAATAATTATGAGATTATTAATTCGGATTAATTAATTAATTAAAAAAAGGGAGTTGACTGTGTGATCGACACCAAGTTGTGTTTCCCGTGTTTCGTATGGTTGTGTCGATCGACACCATGGTGGTGTGTCGATCGGCTTGGTTTGGATTATGGAAACTTAATATCGTATATAAATCCCTTTTTGCTCGTGCAACTGTAAATGGGATAAATCAGAAAACGTGTTGAGAGGAAGAGAAGAGAGAAAAGTGTGTTCTTAAGAATGAGAATTGACTTGTGAGAAGGAGGCGGTTCTGTTCTGTTTTGGGAGAAAAGAGAACGGACATGAAGAAGAGAGCGGTTCAGAGTGAAATTTTATGGGTAAATTCTCCTCTCTCTTAGCTAGCCGTGAATGAAATCGGTTTGTCAATCGGATACGTATGGTAAGAGATATCATTTTTTTCCTGAGAGAGATTTGTGCAGAATCGGGTCTGATTACTTCGAGAGCGTTTTGGCGGAGCTCCAGAGAGAGTTAGGGAACGATCTATATGTCGTTAGAAAGCTCTTCTTGTCTAGTTTCCGAATCATATTTTCGATTGTGATTTTGAGGCAAGCTCCGTCCTCAGTGTTGATTCTAAGTCATCGCGTCGGTTCTGTTTTTTCTAGGTGATAGAGATGGAGAATCAGCAGCTTCTAAGCTTGAGAGAGTCTGTGCGTTAGTGTCTCGTGTTGTTCAATTCGATCTCCTAATCCCTAAGGCTAAGGTGAGAGCGTGACCATGGTTTTTGAGTGATTTGGAATGATTTTGATGCGAATTATGTGGATTGATTGATTAGAACTTGTTGAATTATGTGTTTTTGTGATTGTGGATTGTATGTGTTGACGTTTTGATGCATAATTGGGATTCGAGGCAGATCGGATTCGGACAAAAGAGGATAAAGTTCGAATCCGACGATCTGCAGTCTTGTGTCGATTGACATGAAGGTACGACTTATATTCTTAATTGAACTGCAATCATTTAAATTAGTTTAACATACTTTTCATTCAATTAAGAATATAAGTCGTACTTAAATACCCCCATCAACACAAATTCAACTTTATTGCCAAGCCAATGGGGGACACATAAAAAGAATAAAACTAGAAAATGCAAATACGAGATGAGTGCATTGAAACCTTGGTGTTGTAGCATACTTGAGTTTATATTTATCTATATGGCCCATCATGCTATGCTTTCTCTTTCGCTTATACCGTAGACTCCGCGACAATTGAGGAAAAGACAAGCCCAACACTTTTTACTTTTTAAGTTTTTTTAACAATAATAACTCGTCAAACTCTTTTTCGTTTTATATAGAAATAAATAGAAACATATAATAAAACTATGAAATATATTTTATAAATTTATTGATTCGTTTTATAATCTACCTTGTCCTAATGTCCCAATGTATCTTGCCTTTTAAGTTCTTTGACTACCAAATTCAAATTCTTTTAGTGTTGTAATAATTGTCATTGACCAATTGTGTTTGTATCGTCATAAAATAATGACAGTATGATGTAAGCTTCGGAGTTGACAGTTTACGGAAGTGGTCAAGCAATGAATATTGGGTATTTGCTCTGTGTTTAAGTGACATAATTTTTCTGCTTTTTTTGACTAGAAGGATCTAAGCCAAATCTTTTACATCATCTCTCTGCCGAACCAAAGCATATAATTTACACTCGAATTTAAGATCTCTAAATTTTGTTTTATGAGTTTTTTCAGGATAACTTACATATTTGGTAAGTTTTAAATTTTTTTTATAGAATTAAGTCAAATTTAAGAGAATAGGTTGCAAGTTGGCAGAAGATATTACACAAAAGTGCAATCCAGTAATGCAATCACACGTTTTCCAGTGGACTCGTCAAGACAAAGGTAAACGTAAATGAAACATTAGTTCAAGAGATGTCAAAAACAAACTGAATTAGCTCTATTCTTATTCCTTTTTTTTTTATAAAAAAAATTATCCATAGTTTTGGTTTATAGCTACAAACGAAACGATAAAAAAACTCAAATCAAATCAGTTGAAAAAAAGATTAAACATAATCTATCTATTTCAATACTCCCTCATTTTTTTAGTTGAACTTTTAGAAAAAAAATTGTTTTTTAAAGATTGATTTTTTACATTCTCAATACACTTTTAATGACACTAATTGTAATCCAATAGTAATAGGTCTAAATTACTACTGGGTTAGAATTATAGAAAATTATTTAGGGCAAAAAAAGGCATTTATATCTAAGCATTAATGTAATTTCTTAATAAGTGTGAAAAGTCTACAACATCAAACAAAAAAAAGGGGGAGTAAGTAGTAAATAGATGTCTATTGTATCTCCATTCTCCAACCAAAACACTTCTGACCCACATTCCACCAAATAAAATATGTGGTCGTTGCAACTAGTTCTACTCATCTTGGTGGGAATGATATGTTGTTAATATGATAAGACGTTTGATTGCAGTTTTCCTTGTGTTAATTGTAGGAACGCAAAAACCCAATTAAGAAAACATACAAATTTTATTAAAATAACGATGACATAAACGAATTGCAATAATTGTATTTAAAGACGTAATTAAAATAAGCATAAATCACAGAGCCAAAATATGATATCTTTTTCCTTAATTCATTAAATCGACCGCATAGTGCTTGTAGCTAGGTTTGATTTATGAATCTCATGATACAACCGATCACGAACTAAACCTTGAGCACTCAAGCGTATTTGATCTATGATATACTCTTGAATCTAATAAACTAAGAGACTTACTTTGTAAAGCTTTAAAGACGAGATAAATAAAAGATTTTATAACTGTGAGTTTTCTGTGTTTGAGAGCGTAAGGAATTATGAGAGACGAGACCCTTTATTTATAGTCTCAGGTTAAATATTCTAGAGTATTCTGCAACTTTCGAACCTGGAAAATATTTGGACCAACCGACTGCCTGCGCCCGCGCCCGCGTTCGGTTTGGTTCGGTGGTGGTGGTGCGCGCATGGTATATTTGTGTCTCCCCATATATGTGTGTTATGTTTTGAACATAGGTATATGTTAACCCTCTTATATACCACATGAAAATGTCTCACCTAAGGGACGTGAGACTTTTTTTCATGCACACTTCATTTCATTATGTTTGGGGCTTCCCTTATAACCCAAACCAATTTCTCATTCAAACTCAATTTTCATAAACCCAATGACCAAATCAATGGCCCATTTGTTTAGCCAAAATTAGTTCCAACATTAATTTCTACATATGAAAATTTGAGAAGTTTATGATCTAAGGTTAGAGAATGATTAACGGTAGAAATCTTACAAGAGTTTCATAAATATTTTTATTAATATTTTTAATATAATTAATCAAAAAAGCTGAACCAATCAAAATATAACACTTGAAAAAAAAATTCTTACCAAGTTTCTAAAGTTCCTATCTATGGAACCCCATTCTTCTTCTCTCTCTTTCTTTTTATAATTTTTTTATGTTCTCTTCTACATCATGAAATCAAGACAGAGAACGGCTACCATGTAGAGACTTAATCGTAGACAAGGCATGAGAAAGGTTCTAAGGACAAAACTCCTTTACTGATAAACTTTGACAACGAGAGGAGAATATTAGATGCGACAAGGGAAGAGAAAAACATAAACCAAACCGGATCGTGAGACATTGAGAACCAAGGGCCGGTTCAACAAAATTGGTGGCCCAAGAAAAAAAACAAATCTCTCTTAAATTTTTAGGATTCAAAAAAGTTTAAATAATTGTTGGAGCTGGAATTTACCCTTGAAATCTGGCCCATAAATCATGTTTATAATCGAACTAGATTAGATGCGTAATTGGGCATAAGACCATTAATCTTGCCAAACTCAGATAAAAGGCCAGAGTGTTCTCTGAACACGTTGGGCCTGAGTCACGGGCCCATTTACCGGCCGAACTGAAGATTCTCCAACCGCCTTAGTCAACAAAGCTGGAACGAGTCAGCGCCGATCTAGCGCCCCAACTCATGAAGTCCTGATATTTTCGGAGGATAGATCAGAACGTACTCGAGATCTCCGGAGACGAGCACTGATACGCGGAGCTGAACGGTTAGCTCACGGAGGCCGTAATATATGAAGAGATAGAGCCGAAATCACCAACTTTTCCCATAAGCTTACACTTAACACTACTTTAGCTCTTACAACTGTTCTAGCTAAAGTTCTCTTTGTGTTTTCGATCAATCATCAATATAAATCAAGTTTCGTTATTTGTGTCATAATTTGGTCAGATTTATTGACATTTCATTAGACTAAACTTTCTTTCCCGAATTCACTTATAAATTCTGAGTGAGGAGCTTCCACAATAATATTAGCTTAAAACATTATATTTCACAAAACCATATATATTTTATTCTATTAGTGGCCCAAAAGCTTTTATTTTTTATTTGTGGCCGTAAAAATCACTAACTTATTTCTATTTAAATGTTTGTAACCCTATAAATTTAATATCCTAAAATAAAAATGTGGCCTATAAACGAATAATTTTCTTGGTGGGCTAGCCCGCATAGCCTCTGGACCGGCCCTGTGAGAACTAATCAATCACCACTGAAACAGTATAAAACAAAACTAGGACTAGAGTTGAGTAAGGTAAGCAAAACCCACATGATATATCTATTTCTTGAATGGTAACATTTTTTTTTCTTATTATGTGGAAGCTTCCTAAGTCTAGTAGTTTGATAAATGATTCATTAATATTTCTACACCTACATGTATGAAGTTCGAGTCCTGGAGGATACAAATTAATGGAGGCATAATTTAGAAGAAGTTTTCAGCGTGGTGCAAAGAGAATCGTTCGGAATAGTCATGCATATTAAAGTTATAATTGTCCGTTGTATAATTGTTCGTGTAATTGTTTTCATAATTTATAATAACTTATAAATCTAGACGACTAAACAAAAGAATAGTAACATTTTTTAAATGAATTTTTTCCTATCATTTGTTCATTTTTTTCACTGTCGACATATCTAGAAACCTTTAAAAAATCTTAGAATTTAAGGGACTTTATTAGATATTAAATAAAATTCCGTATAAGTGTAAATTTACCAAACAAGGTAAGACCATTTTTCAAAAAAAAAAAAAGAAAGCTAGGAGACTGTTATAAATCATAGTGGATTGTCATAACTAGTTCTGGTCCGTTTACGGCCCATTAACACTTAGTATTTAGGCCGGTTTAATGAATCCTAGTTGAATTAGGATTTTCCTTTTATGTACTTTCCTTTTCCCATTAGGAAAAGGAATTTTCCTTTTCTCTCTTGTAATAATCCTATATAAAGGATCTTATGATTAATGAATAAACACAATCTTCCCCATTCGTTCTCTTGATTCACAACACATTATCAGCACGAGTTGCTCCCTAAACCCTAAAAACACAAAAAACGCGATTACTGTTCATCGTTACTATTCATCGTACTGTTCATCGCGTACTGTTCATCGCGCACTATTCATCGCGCACTGTTCATCGACGATTACTGTTCATCGACGATTACTGTTCATCCGGCGTTACTGTTCAAATCATAGTTCATACAGCCTTTAAGGTTACGGCGAACTAGAAGAAAGTTCATACAGCCTATCAACGGTTACGGCGAACTAGAAGACTCACGGAGGTTAAGGTAAACAATAAGAAACCCTAATCTAAAGAACCTAGATTCATGATAATCTTAGAAACCCTAATCTAAATCATGCTTGTTATTGTTATTGCTTGCTTGATTGTGTTTATTGATTCATGATTCGTAATCACTAGAAACCCTAACTTGAAACCCTAACCTAATTCAATTAAAATCCAAACCGATTGCATGATCTGTACCCGTGTCGATCGACACTAGTTTTATGTCGATCGACACGTAAACTTCTGCCTGAATTTGTTGTTTGAATTAAACTGTGTCGATCGACACAAATCACCCGTCGATCGACAGTAAACACTCTGTCCAAATTTGGTTGCATATTTATTTGAACTCGTTTGTTTGTTTGCTTGTTTGGATTGATTCGTTGATTGATAAACATGAAACTGAAACTGATTGCATCATATAGACATAACATGCTTGATTAAAATCCGGTCATATCATCATACGGTTTAGAATTTGAATACTAGGCTTGCATCATGAGCATATAAAAACATTATGTTAGGTTGTTAAACATAAAAATCTGGTTTCATAAGCATCATGCATCCATACCCGTTTATATAAGCACCCATGACCTATTTTGCATCATATGCATAAACTTTAAAATCTTATAGTTCTTAGAGAATAGGATGAATGTTTTCAGATGTCGAAAATCAACAATTTGGATTATGCTGCCCTCAATCTCTCTGGAGACAATTACTTACAGTGGGCGTTGGATACTAAGATAAATCTAAAGTCTAAAGGACTTGGCGAATGTATCATTGAGGATAATAATGAGAATGAAAGGAATCGATACAGAACGATATCGATCATTCGTCATCATCTTGTTGAGGGTCTCAAGGATCAATACCTAACCATTGAGAACCCTTTGGACCTTTGGAAAGAATTAAAGATAAGATATGACCACCATAGAACGGTGTTGTTACCAAAGGCCAATTATGATTGGAGGAATCTCAGGTTCCAGGACTTCAAGTCCGTGGAAGAATATAACTCAGCTATGTTCAGAATAGTTTCTCAATTGAGACTATGTGGTGAGAAGGTAACTGAGAAAGACATGTTGGAAAAGACCTTCTCCACCTTTCACACTAATAACGTGTTGCTTCAACAGCAATACCGTGAAAGAGGTTTTGAGACATACTCAAAGCTTATAGCATGTCTATTACTAGCCGAGGAGAATAATACACTGCTAATGAGAAACAGTGAGATGAGACCTCCTGGATCAGCCCCACTTCCTGAAGCGAATGTGGCCATAGATGAAAAGAAAGAAATTAACCACGTCCAAAGTGATTATAGACATCGTGGTCGTGGACGTGGGGGTAGATGGCAAGGACGTGGCCGTGGCCATTTTAATCCATACGGCCGAGGTCAGGGCCGAGGCCACGGATTCCATAACGATCATTCTAACCGCGGGCGAGGACGAGGACGCGGATACCGAACTGACTATGATCGTAATAACCGTGGTATTACTTCTCAACCACGAGAATCAAACCCAAAATCAGTTTGCCATCGATGTGGAATGAGTAATCATTGGGCTAAGACATGTAGGACTCCCAAGCATCTGGTTGAACTCTATCAAGAGAGCCTTAAAGGGAAGAATCCAGAAACTCATATGATCCAGCATGATAATGAAGGAGATTTCGATCATGAGCAAGATGACTTGATGAATTTTGAAACCTCAGATATACTTAAGTGATTGATTTTGATTTTCTGTTTTGGTGTTTTGTGTTTTGCTTGTTTTACGTTTTACACTTTATACTTTGGTTTTGTGTTATTGCTTTCTATTAAACTTTATGGAATGAAAGAGTGTTATTTAAAAGTATCTATTGTTATCTCTTTTGAAGTATGAACGATATGGATGTGTTCATTGTGGATAGTGGATCAAGCCACTCGATATTAAGAGATAAGAGATACTTCATTGATCTTACACTTAAAAAGGCAAATGTAACCACAATTGCGGGTATAGCAAATTTAATTGAAGGCCACGGTCAAGCCCATATTTTATTACCTAAGGGCACGCATCTAGAAATTTCTAATGCGTTATATTCACCTAGTTCAAAGAGAAGTCTATTGAGCTTTAAAGACATTCGAATGAATGGTCTTCATGTTGAAACTAAGGACGAGAATAACAAAGAATTCCTTCAAATCATTGAAACCGTCCATGGCTATAAGAAAGTCCTAGAGACTATACCTGCCATTTCTGTGGGCCTTTATTGTGCTAAGATCGGAATGATAGAAGCAAATGCTATGGTAAACAAAGAGTTTACTGAGAATTTCACTTTTTGGCATAACCGGCTTGGCCATCCCGGTGCTAACATGATGCGAAAGATATTAGCAAGTACTAATGGGCACACCTTGAAAGAAAGGAGAGTTATCCCAAAGAATCTCACGTGTGAAGCATGTTCACTAGGGAAACTCATTACTAGGCCATCACCAATCAAAGTAACTAAGGAAACGATAAATTTTCTGGAAAGAATTCAAGGAGACATATGCGGACCAATACACCCACCTTGTGGGACGTTTAGATATTTTATGGTCCTTATTGATGCATCCACGAGATGGTCACATGTCTGCCTATTATCAACTAGAAATGTGGCATTTGCAAGATTGCTTGCCCAGCTCATACGTTTAAGAGCACACTTTCCAGATTTTCCTTTAAAGACTATACGTCTTGACAATGCTGGTGAATTTACGTCCCAAGCGTTTAACGATTATTGTATGTCCATGGGGGTAAGTGTTGAATATTCTGTGGCACATGTACATACACAAAACGGTTTGGCTGAATCGTTTATTAAACGCATACAGTTGATTGCTAGACCGTTGCTAATGAGATCAAAACTCCCGGTCTCAGCTTGGGGACATGCAGTTTTACATGCAGCAGAGCTAATTCGTATCAGGCCATCTAGTGAACATAAATATTCCCCATCACAGTTAATAACGGGTCAAGAGCCAGACATATCCCATCTTAAAACATTCGGATGTTCCGTTTATGTGCCTATTGCACCACCACAGCGAACAAATATGGGACCTCAAAGGAGGATGGGGATATATGTTGGATATGATTCTCCTACTATCATTAAGTACCTTGAGCCAACCACGGGTGATTTGTTTAAGGCCAGGTACGCAGATTGTCATTTTGACGAATCTGTCTATCCAACATTAGGAGGAGATAACAGACTGGTAAAGGAAATTATATGGAATCAAACGTCCTTAAAATGGCAAGATCCTCGGACTCAAGAATGTGAATTAGAAGTCCAAAAGATTATACATTTACAAAAGCTAGCTAATCAATTGCCAGATTCCTTTGCTGACCCGAAAAGAGTAACTAAGTCTTACATACCAGCTGTTAATGCACCGATTAGAATTGATGTTCAAGAGGGACACAATCAAGTTGCTACAGAATCTAAACCACACTCAAAACGTGGCCGGCCAATAGGTTCCAAAGATAAGAATCCTCGGTAAAGAAAGAAAGGTGCTGAAATCGTGGTTGAGGAATCTGATGGAACCCCAGACATAACTGAACCGATAGTTCCAAGCAATGAGACTCGGGACGCCGAGTTTCATGGTTCTGACGTTCCTGAAAATAATGAGATCTCAATGAATTATGTTATGTCTGGAATACAATGGAATAGAAAGTGTGTGGAAATCGATGATATATTTGCTTTTAAGGTAGCACTTGAACTTATGGAGGATCTAGAACCCACGTCGATATATGAGTGCACTCAGAGTGAAAATTGGACTAAATGGAAAGAAGCTATAAACGTGGAGTTGAATTCTTTAAGGAAAAGGGATGTCTTTGGTCCAATAATTCGGACACCCTATGAGATTAAACCAGTTGGACATAAATGGGTCTTTGTGAGGAAAAGAAATGAACATGGTGAAATCGTGAGATATAAAGCACGGCTTGTTGCACAAGGATTCTCACAGAGACCAGGAATAGATTATGAGGAGACATACTCCCCTGTGGTGGATGCTACAACTTTTAGATTTTTGATAAGTCTGGCTATAAGAGAAAAGTTGGATATGCGGTTAATGGACGTTGTAACTGCATACTTATATGGTCCACTGGATAATGAGATTTATATGAGATTACCAGAGGGTATTGAGCTCAAAGATAAGAAAGGTTTCCCGAGAACAACACTGCATAAGGCTGAACAAATCCCTTTATGGACTGAAGCAAAGTGGGCGTATGTGGTACAATAGATTGAGTGAGTACTTAGTCAAAGAAGGCTATAAGAATGATCCCATCAGTCCATGTATTTTTATAAAAAAGTTTGCAAACAAAGGGTTTGTTATCATAGCAGTTTACGTGGATGATTTGAACATCCTTGGAACCCCTGGTGAAATCGTCCAAACAGTTGAATGCCTCAAGAAAGAATTTGAGATGAAAGACCTAGGCAAAACTAAGTTCTGTTTGGGATTGCAACTTGAGTACATAAATGATGGAATCCTTGTGCATCAAATGGCATATACTGAAAAGGTACTCAAGCGTTTTAATATGGATCAATGTCACCCATTGTCCAGCCCAATGGTGGTGAGATCTCTTGATCTAGAAAAGGATCCGTTTGGTCCTAAGAGAGACTCTGAAGAAGTCCTTGGTCCCGAAGTGCCATATCTCAGTGCCATAGGAGCTTTAATGTATCTGGCAAGCCACACTAGGCCAGATATATGTTTTGCCGTGAATTTATTATCAAGATTTAGCTCATGTCCGACCCAAAGGCACTGGGACGGGATAAAACATATTCTTCGTTACCTACAAGGAACGAAAGACTTGGGTCTATTTTATACTAACCAATCTAAGGACGGTTTAGTTGGTTTTGCTGATGCAGGTTATCTTTCAGATCCTCATAATGCACGGTCCCAGACAGGTTATGTGTTTACTCATGGAGGAACTGCAATATCTTGGCGGTCAATGAAGCAGGCCATTGCAGCTACATCTTCTAATCATTCAGAGATATTGGCAATTCATGAGGCTAGTCGTGAGTGTGTTTGGTTAAGGCTGATGACCCAGCACATAAGAGTGGATTGTGGAATGGCCGAAGGTAAGCAGGAATCGACGGTCTTGTTCGAGGACAATGCAGCGTGTATAGCTCAACTTAAGGATGGATACATCAAAGGTGATAGGACGAAGCACATTCTGCCAAAATTCTTCTTCACATCCGATCTACAGAAAGATGGAGAAATTCAAGTGCAGCAAGTACGATCAAGTGAGAATTCAGCAGACCTATTCACCAAGTCACTTCCAACCTCAACGTTCAAGAAACTTACTTATCAGATTGGAATGCGTCGTTTGAAAGACTTGCAGTGAGGTTCAGAACAGGGGGAGTAATACGTGTTGTACTCTTTTTCCTTCACCACGGTTTTGTCCCAAAATGGGTTTTACTTGGTAAGGTTTTAATGAGGCAACATCCAAAGCGTATTACAAGCCCATTAGAGTTATGACATCCAAGGGGGAGTGTTATAAATCATAGTGGATTGTCATAACTAGTTCTGGTCCGTTTACGGCCCATTAACACTTAGTCTTTAGGCCGGTTTAATGAATCCTAGTTGAATTAGGATTTTCCTTTTATGTACTTTCCTTTTCCCATTAGGAAAAGGAATTTTCCTTTTCTCTCTTGTAATAATCCTATATAAAGGATCTTATGATTAATGAATAAACACAATCTTCCCCATTCGTTCTCTTGATTCACAACAGAGACCACATTATGATTTGAGTTTTACAAAGACAGAAAAATAAACTATCAATGAGAAAAAAAATAAGAAAAAATATCAAAAGCTGCTCATCTTCACCGTACGCTTCTTCGATCTATGATTCTCTCTCCATCTCTCCATCTCCATCTCTAGCTTTAGCTTCATAGATTCCATTGTTAACGATTCTTCCCAAAACCTAGAATGTGGAACCAATTTTAGTTAAAGCTTTCGCAGAGATCTATCTACTTTTACTGTGCAGCCTTTCTACTTTTGTACCCCAACGAGCTAAGGCTCTGAGCTACAAGTCATGGGGAACTGTTGCAGATCTCCCGCTGCAGTAGCTCGAGAAGATGTGAAATCGAACTATTCCGGGCACGATCAAGGCCGGAAAGACGGTACCGGCGGGAAAAAATCGGCGGCGATTCGTGTCCTGAGCGATGTTCCCAAGGAGAATATCGAGGAGCGGTACTTGCTTGACCGAGAGCTGGGTCGTGGTGAGTTTGGTGTAACCTATCTCTGTATAGAGAGGTCCTCGCGTGACTTGCTGGCTTGCAAGTCGATCTCGAAGAGGAAGCTGAGGACTGCGGTGGATATCGAAGACGTGAAGAGGGAAGTGGCGATTATGAAGCATCTGCCTAAGAGCTCGAGTATTGTAACTCTGAAGGAAGCTTGTGAGGATGATAATGCTGTGCATTTGGTGATGGAGCTATGTGAAGGCGGTGAGCTTTTCGATCGGATTGTAGCTCGAGGGCATTACACGGAGCGTGCTGCTGCGGGAGTAACCAAGACAATCGTGGAGGTCGTGCAACTCTGCCACAAGCACGGTGTTATTCATAGAGATTTGAAGCCGGAGAATTTTTTGTTCGCTAATAAGAAGGAGAACTCGCCCTTGAAAGCCATTGATTTCGGATTGTCCATTTTCTTCAAGCCAGGTGCCTTGTGTTGAGTCCCCTTTTGAAAGTAGATTAATGGTCTTAGTAGAAATTCGAAGCTTTAATGTTGCCATATCTGATGTTTCTTTTTACGGATTTGGTTCCTCAATATGTCCAACAACTTGATGTTGTAAGTTTAGGCTGCTTCTACGAATTAGGGTCATGGTCTCAACATATCAGGGATTCACATTCTTCTGTCCTCTAGCTCTTGTATAAAAGCTTGAACTGATTATCATTGCTATTCAATTGGAATACTGGGTCATAGAGGGAGGGAGTATCTTGTTTTTGCAGGCTCCGTGTTTCTTTATTGATACTTAGATGCACCTTGGCCAGTTTCATTTTCGTTGATGCTATTTTCTTAATGATGCTTTACTTATTTTCAGGTGAGAAATTCTCTGAGATAGTTGGGAGTCCATATTACATGGCACCTGAGGTTTTAAAACGCAACTATGGACCCGAAATAGATATTTGGAGTGCTGGAGTGATTCTTTATATCCTGCTATGTGGAGTTCCCCCATTCTGGGCAGGTCTGTTTACTTCTTCTTCTCTTCTTTATATCCTCTGCCTCAGCATTTGCCCATTCCATATCCTGATTTACCACACATCTATCATCTATGTCATGTCTCATCTATAATACCTCTTTTAGCTAGTTTCAGCCAATTTTTTCTTTCATCTACAGAGTCAGAGCAGGGAGTTGCTCAGGCTATTCTGCGTGGGATAATTGATTTTAAGAGGGAACCGTGGCCAAACATTTCGGAGACCGCAAAAAATCTAGTCAGACAAATGTTAGAGCCTGATCCAAAGCGCCGGCTGACTGCAAAGCAAGTTCTTGGTACATAGAATTTACCTTTTCCCTCTGCATATGCTACTAACTATTTGCCCAAAAGATTATTGATGCTTATTACTAATTTTGATATCATTTTTCGTTTTCCAGAGCACCCATGGATTCAGAATGCAAAGAAAGCTCCAAATGTTCCTCTTGGAGATGTTGTCAAGTCCAGGTTAAAGCAATTTTCAGTGATGAACAGATTCAAGAGAAAAGCTTTGAGGGTTTGTTAATCAAATTAGCTTTCACTGTTGATTACTTGCATATTCACTTTTAGACCAAATTTAGCTTACTTTACCTTATTTAACCAGGTTATTGCCGAATTCTTATCTACTGAAGAAGTAGAAGACATCAAAGAGATGTTCAACAAGATGGATACTGATAATGATGGCATTGTTACCATCGAGGAGTTGAAAGGTGGACTTCGCAATTTTAATACACAGCTAGCAGAATCCGAAGTTCAGATGCTTATTGAAGCGGTGCACATATTTTTCCCTTCTATATTACCGTATTTTCTTATTAGTGATTGCTTGAATGAACAAGTAGAGTCAAACTTCTTTGCCTGATCCTGTCATTCAAATGCCACTTCATTTCTCAGTGATTTTTGTTGTTACACGTAATAGAATACTCAAGTTTACTAAAATATGGTTTTTGTATTTCAAAATTGTATAAAACAGGTGGATACTAAAGGGAAAGGAACACTAGACTACGGTGAATTTGTTGCAGTGTCTCTTCACCTGCAAAAGGTAGCAAATGACGAGCATCTCCGCAAAGCGTTCTCTTACTTTGACAAGGATGGAAACGGGTACATTTTGCCCCAAGAGCTGTGTGATGCCTTAAAGGAAGATGGAGGAGATGACTGTGTGGATGTCGCCAATGATATATTTCAAGAAGTTGACACGGACAAGGTAAGTGTCAAATCTTCTATACATCTCATCTATAAAAGATCTTTCTTTTGCAAGACTATCTGGAAACCAAAGTTTTGAAGGAAGTGTAGCTTTTAAATCTCATTTATACCCTATTTGTTTGATGTCAAACCATTTGAAATTCCAGTCTTACAAATACATGCTTTGCAAAAAGTTGTTAAAGCTTGCGAGGACAAAACATGTTAGCTTTAAAAATACCTTTTTGTTTTGTTTTTCTCGCCTTTGTCTGTTGTTGTGCAAAAGGTCCCCATAAAATAAAGCAAAATGATTAGTGTGTTTGAATGTGGTAAAAAGGCTGTGTGTAGAGTTTACATCTTGTGTTTTTATATAGAATCTTAGAGACTATAGTTAGTTTTAAAAGATGTTTCTTCTGGTTATGCCTGACATGGGTTTTTGACATTAGGATGGGCGAATAAGCTACGAAGAGTTTGCAGCAATGATGAAAACAGGAACAGATTGGAGAAAGGCGTCTCGTCATTACTCGAGAGGGAGATTCAATAGCCTAAGTATCAAGCTAATGAAGGACGGATCTTTGAACCTAGGCAATGAATAGCAAACAAAGTGAAGAAGCCTCGCATTAGGGTTTTTAGAGTTTGTCTCTCGCCCACGTCCTCGTTTCACGTCAAGTATTATTAAGTCAAGAGAAGGTAAACATCGCAGGACTCAGAATTCAATCTTTTTGTACATCTTCCGTTTTTTGGTGATTATGTTATTTGTGTTCTTTTTTCATTGGTTTGTGGGCTGAGTTGTGTTTATTTAGTTTGTTGTGGTAGAAACTCGAAAGAAGACTTATCAATGTTTGATGTGTAGAAGAGAAAAAACAAAGACCTTTCTGGTAATATGATGTTGTAATATTCTTTTGTCTATCGTAATTTCTTCAGTGATATGAATCATTCACAACCATATTTTTTTTTTCCTTATTTTATAGCTAAAACCATAACTAGAGTCGAAATTATGACTTTATTTAAACTTATTTGCTAATCTATATGACATAAACGTAAGAGTCAGATGAACAAGGTATAATCCAAAGTTATAGTACATTATCTCAAGCATTTTTTATAAAGATAATCTATATTATATATCATGATACTGATTTCAAACTAAACCCGAAAGCTACCTAGTACCTAATTTCCCAATTCTAGCTACAATCAAAAGATCAATCAACCTTTCACAAAAATGTGCAATTCAGGATCTAGAATGATCTTAACAAACTCCATTATGTCCTAAATTAGTTTTTCTTTATTGGATATAATCACCCATCTAGTAACTAACAAATGAACGGCAAAAAGGCACTTGCTTTCTTTTTCAAAAGTTGATAGTAGCATCCTTGTGCAGACCTTTTCAACAAGATTTATAGCTTTTGGATGTTAAATCTTAAAAGCATTTTGGAGTAAGTAATGTAAGCATACTTCTATTAGTGTGGCCGGAGTATTAACGGTCCAACTATTATAGTTTAAGTTTAATGTAAGGTTTAAGGTTTCCGGTATGTAACGGGATACGGTGATGGACCGAATCAAATAAAAGATACCGGAATGGGTTTGATGTCAACCCTCTTACTCCACCCAATAAAGAATCTAATCTAAGGTTCATATGCATTTATATATATAATGGTTTAACTTATATAAATGTATATGTATTAAAGTATAGTTTATGTGTTATATTTAAATGAAGGGTTGTCTCATTAAAAGGCACAACTCCTCCTCCTTTGATGAGAATCACGTGGGCCTCATATAAAAGGGAAGGGGAAGATGTTGTTGCAGAGACAAGGACACAATTTCTCATTTTCAGAATTGAGAAGAAAAGAGAGAACACATAAACCGTAAAGAGAGATTAGAGATTGTGATCGGAATCGGAACACCCCGGCTCCGTCGAAGGGGAGATCGCAGTAAGGAAGGAAAGGAGAAGATCAAACAATCATCAAGGAATCATCATTATGCCTAACAATGCAATGGATCAAGGTTAGGCATTCTTCCTTCCCATAACCGAAAACTCCATCAATATGAAATTGTTGATTCATTTGTTCTAGTGGCGATAATGGGATGGATTACAAGTATGTAATCATGAGGTTAAACTTACATGTGGTATCAGAGCCACCCTAGAATCATTTGTTTCACTATAAAGCATATTGATGGATAAAACCGAAAAACTGGTTTTTCTCAATAAGAATTTCATCAATGCATTGAATCTGGAAATGATCTAAAAGTTATATCATTGTGTAGAGGATGAAATTATCTATCCATCGGTATAAAATTCATTAAAATCCATCAAGTAAATCAAAAGTTATGGGATTTTAAAGTTTGAAATTTTTTTTAAATCGCGACTGTTCATCGTTGAAGATGAAGATAACCGTTTGGGACCGGACCGGTCGGTCCATAAGGTGCGTAAAGGTCCATGTGTTGGACCGGTCGGTCCATTAAGGGCATAAAGATCTCGGGAAAGTGGACCGGTCGGTCCATGAGATGCATTCGAGTCTCTGGAAACCAGACCGGTCGGTCCATGAGGTGCATAATGGTCTCGGGAAACCGGACCGGTCGGTCCATACCCTAAAAAAAAAAAAAAAAAAAATTTTTTTTAAAACCGTAAAACCGTTTCCGCTGCTTTCTGAAATGTGAAAGGCTAATCTATTATAAAATGTTAATACATATAAAATTTATTTATAAAGATTATAAGAAAAGAGTTCATGTTACGTATAACTTGTTAATCACCAAAGTGGTCTGGTTATATTTAATGTGACGGTAAAGTGAAGATTCATAATTGATCATGATTAAAGGATGCTATATGACATGAAAGTTACTTGATTGATCAATTGCTTACTTAGTATATCCTAGGAGATCACCCAAAGGTGGATCATTGGGTGTATTGAGTAACAACTAAAGTATTAATCACCCATGTTACGGTTGATGGTGTGTATACCCAAAGGTAGCATTGCTATCCGCTGTAACTATGGATTGACTAATTATTAAAGAAAATCTAAACAAGCATCAATTTAAGTGTATGTGTTTAAAGTATTGCCCAAAGGTTGCTTGAATACATACAAATGAAAGTGTTTAGATTATTTGTTGTCGATGAATCTATTAAAGTATCATAGAATTAATGGTAAGCATATATAAAATATTTTGCAGCTCCGTTTGCTTCAGCAAACTCTGTCGTGAAGTTCAATGGGCTCAACTATGAGGAATGGTCTGAACAGATAAGGTTCTCTTTGGGTGTAATGTCCCTTGACCAAGCTATACTCACAGATGAGGAGCCAGCAGCCATTACGGATCAGAGCACCGAAGTGGAAAAGACTCGTTATGAGACTTGGGAGCGCTCTAACCGGCTGTGCCTGAATTTTCTTAGGATGTCGATGGCGGACAGTGTTAAGCCATCCATGCTTAAGACACAGAAAGCAAGGGAATTCATCTTGAAAATTAAAGAACAATCCCAATCGGATGTCGCTGACAAATCGATTGTAGGTAGTCTCATGAGTGAGCTAACTACGAAAAGGTTCGATTGGTCTCAGACAATCCATGATCATGTTACTCACATGTCAAACTTGGCATCAAGGTTATTGTCCATGGGGATGGAAGTGCATGAGTCCTTCTTAGTTCAGTTTATAATGAACTCTCTTCCTATGGAGTATGGTCAGTTCCAGGTGAATTACAACACCATTAAGGATAAGTGGAACCTTCAGGAATTAAAGGTCATGCTCGTTCAGGAGGAAGCGAGATTAAAGAAACAGAAGGGTGACATTGCACTGTTTGCTGGACATGAAAGTGCCATGGGAAACTCCAAGAAATCAAGCAAGGGCAAAAGGAAGGATAAGGTTGTCTTTAAGACTCCGTAAAGCAAAATCCGTAAAGCTGTCAAGTGTTTCTTCTGCAAGAAGGAGGGACACATCAAGAAAGACTGTCCTAAAAGGAAGGCATGGTTCGACAAGAAAGGTAAACATTTATATGTTTGTTCTGAAATGAATCTTGTAGAAGTGCCTAGAAATACTTGGTGGCTTGATTCTGGAGCTTCTACTCATGTATCTCATATTGAACAGGGATTCAGTTCGATCCAACCTTTAAAAGGAACTGAAAGGTACTTGTTCATGGGAAACAGGATGAAGGCACAAATAGAAGGCATTGGGACGTATAGATTGATCTTCAACACTGGATGTTTTGTAGATCTTGAAAATTGTCTCTTTGTACCTGAGTGTGCTAGAAACCTTGTTTCAGTAAGTAGGTTGGATGATGTAGGTTTTAACTTTGAGATTGGAAATGGTGTGTTTTCGTTGTACCGTAACAGATACTTTTATGGTAATGGTACATTGTGTGATTCACTTTATAAGTTCAATCTTGATAAAGCCTTTTCTGAATCTTTGTTTAATGTTGAGTATCAAGGAATTAAACGCAGTGCAACTAGTGAAAACTCAGCATTTTTGTGGCATAAAAGATTGGGTCACATATCCAAAGAACGGATGATGAGGTTAATAAAGAAAGAATTATTACCTCCATTGGATTTTAGTGACTTAGATGTGTGTATAGAATGCATTAAGGGAAAGCAAACCAAACACATCACAAAGAAACAAGCCACAAGAAGTAATGAACTCTTAGAGTTAATTCACACAGATATTTGTGGCCCTATAGATGCTCCGTCTTGGAGTGGTGAGAGGTATTTCATCACTTTTATTGATGATTACTCACGATATGGATATACTTATTTGTTGCATGAAAAGGCTCAATCGGTGGACGTACTGAAAGTGTTCATTGATGAAGTAGAAAGGCAACTTGAAAAGAAAGTAAAAGTTGTGAGATCTGATAGAGGTGGTGAATATTATGGTCGATTCACCGAAAAGGGACAATGTCCAGGGCCATTTGCTAAATTTCTGGAAAGTAAGGGTATTTGTGCTCAATACACAATGCCCAGAACACCTCAGCAGAATGGTGTAGCTGAAAGGCGTAACCGTACTTTAATGGAAATGGTTAGGAGCATGTTAAGTAATTGCAAACTACCAATGTCAATTTGGACATACGCATTAAGGACTGCGACATATATATTGAACCGAGTTCCTAGCAAAGCGGTTCAAATGACTCCATTTGAACTATTTACGGGAAAGAAACCCAGTTTAAGACACTTACGTGTCTGGGGATGTCCAGCTGAAGTAAAGCCGTATAATCTACATGAAAAGAAATTGGACTCTAGGACGGTCAGTGGATTTTTCATTGGCTATCCAGCAAAGTCAAAGGGGTTTGTGTTCTACTGTCCTAACCATAGTACGAGAATTGTCGAGACTGGAAATGCTAGGTTCATTGAAAATGGTGAATCTAGTGGGAGTTCAGAATCTAGGGGAGTGAACATTACATAAATTCGGGTTGAAGATTCATCACCCATTGTTCTAACCCAAGTTGTTTTTCCTATTATCGGTGTACAACCCACTATCGAAATAGAACAACAGAATGAAGAACATACGGACCCACTAGTTCAGGAGGAAACCGAAAATGAACAAGTCGTCATTCAAGAACAGAACGTTATACCACAAGAACAATTAAGGCGATCTGGAAGGCAAAGAAGATCCGCCATTACAGATGATTATGTGGTTTATGATGTTGAGAATGAATGTGACCTTAGTCTTGATGAGGAACCGAAAACATTCAGGAAAGCCATGGAAAGTGAAAATTCTGAAAAGTGGTCAAATGCTTCAGATGAAGAAATGTCATCTATGGATGTGAACCGAGTGTGGGACCTGGTAGAGTTGCCTGATGGTTTCAAAACCGTTGGGTGTAAATGGGTCTTTACGACCAAATGGAACTCTATTGGTAGCATAGAAAGGTACAAGGCTCGCCTTGTTGCTAAAGGGTTTACTCAAAAGGAAGGCATTGACTATACGGATACCTTCTCTCCAGTTTCAAAGAAGATTCCTTAAGAATTGTCATGGGATTGGTAGCTCATTATGATTTGGAGATTCACCAAATGGATGTTAAAACCGCCTTTCTCAATGGAGAGCTTGAGGAAGAAGTTTACATGGACCAACCAGAAGGTTATGTGGTTGCAGGAAAAGAAAATCTTGTGTGTAAGCTGATGAAGTCAATATACGGATTGAAACAAGCCTCCCGACAATGGTACTTGAAGTTCAATGATACCATTTTGTCATACGGTTTCATAGAGGTCATCGTTGATCGATGTATTTATATGAAAGTCAGTGGGAGCAAGTTTATCATTCTAGTATTGTATGTTGATGATATATTGTTGGCTACGAATGATATGAGTATGTTGAGTGATGTAAAGAAATATCTCTCCAAGAACTTCGAAATGAAGGATATGGGTGAGGCAAACTATGTGATAGGGATTGAAATAATCCGGGATAGATCACAAGGATTGTTAAGTTTGTCTCAGAAAGGATACATAGATAAAGTCTTGAAGAGATATGGGATGGAAAAGTGCAAGTTAAGCAAAGCTCCAGTTCAGAAAGGGGACAAATTTAATAAAGGTCAATGTCCAAAGAATGAACTAGAGAGAAAAGAAATGGAGATGATACCTTACTTATCAGTGGTTGGGAGTTTGAATTACATTCAAACATGTACTCGACCAGACATCAGTTTCGCAGTTGGTGTCTTGGGTCGGTATCAAAGTAATCCTGGAATGGACCACTAGAAGGCTGCAAAGAAAGTTCTCAGGTACTTGCAAGACACCAAAGAGTTTATGCTTACGTACAGGATATCCGATAATCTTGAAGTAATCGGATACTCAGATTCAGACTATGCCGGGTGCGTCGATACTCAAAAATTGACGTTTGGCTATCTGTTCCTATTAGCTGGGGGAGCAGTATCATGGAAGAGTAGAAAGAAGTCCGTCATTGCTACTTCCACCATGGAGGCAGAATTTGTGGCTTGCTATGAGGCTACAATTCAAGCATTATGGCTGCAGAACTTTGTCTCAGGACTTGGACTTATTGACAGCATTTCCAAGCCGCTGAGAATGTATTGTGATAATTTCACAGCAGTCTTCTTCTCAAAGAATGACAAGTATTCGAAAGGTGCTAAGAACATGGAGATAAAATACTTGACTGTAAAGGAAGAAGTGCAGAAACGCAGAGTAGCAATTGAGCATATAAGAACGGATATGATGGTTGCGGATCCGTTAACGAAAGGACTCCCTCCTGGTATATTCGCTAGCCATGTAGAGAGGATGGGAATAATTGATAAGACCTTGCTGTATTAATATTATGCTAATGTAAAGATGCTAACTTAAGTAATTTGAATTCAATAAAGTTTATGTGTTTTCTGCAAATTAATATGTTATCATTAGGATATGTACATGTAAGGTTTGGATAACATATGAGTTGAGAATAAAGTTGAGAATTAAGTAACCTCTCAACATAATGGATTCTGAGAATTAAGTAACCTCTCAAATATTAAAGAAGTAGTAAAATTGGAATTTGTTTGTGGTGATGGAAGGGAACTTATCGCTGTAAAAGATAGGGGACCGCCTCATTCGATGAGTTCTTATTTTATGATACTTAAAGAATAATTAAACTTAATGAAAGGATGCGCATTAAAGGAAGTTGAACCATTAAGTTAATACACGGCCAAGTGGGAGAATGTAAGAATACTTCTATTAGTGTGGCCGGAGTATTAACGGTCCAACTATTATAGTTTAAGTTTAATGTAAGGTTTAAGGTTTCCGGTATGTAACGGGATACGGTGATGGACCGAATCAAATAAAAGATACCGGAATGGGTTTGATGTCAACCCTCTTACTCCACCCAATAAAGAATCTAATCTAAGGTTCATATGCATTTATATATATAATGGTTTAACTTATATAAATGTATATGTATTAAAGTATAGTTTATGTGTTATATTTAAATGAAGGGGTGTCTCATTAAAAGGCACAACTCCTCCTCCTTTGATGAGAATCACGTGGGCCTCATATAAAAGGGAAGGGGAGGAAGTTGTTGCAGAGACAAGGACACAATTTCTCATTTTCAGAATTGAGAAGAAAAGAGAGAACACATAAACCGTAAAGAGAGATTAGAGATTATGATCGGAATCGGAACACCCCGGCTCCATCGAAGGGGAGATCGCAGTAAGGAAGGGAAGGAGAAGATCAAACAATCATCAAGGAATCATCATTATGCCTAACAATGCAATGGATCAAGGTTAGGCATTCTTCCTTCTCCTAACCGAAAACTCCATCAATATGAAATTGTTGATTCATTTGTTCTAGTGGCGATAATGGGATGGATTACAAGTATGTAATCATGAGGTTAAACTTACAAGTAAACAGTACAAGAGTATCAAGATATCGATGTTTCCAAATTGGGTTTTCATAAACTTGTAGAGAGCTTTGGTACTAGCAAAATCAGGCGCATCCGGCTAGTGAAAGTCAAGGTTTTGATCAAAAACCGCTTGTCTACAACTTCAAGTGCAATGCCTATATATTGTCTCTGGACCTCTGGTAACTACACCATAACCAAAAAATAAGATACAAATGAGAACCCAAATCACTAGTTTATTGGATTGGATGTTTGCCTTGATTTTGATAACCACTTATAACCTTGTGTTGCATGTGTCTAGCGGTGTGTAACATTGTCGTCGATCACCCAAATTTGAATCCGATATAATGGTTGTTTTTGAAACAAAAGCATATTGACCTTAGTACCATCAATATGTGCTATGGTAAATAAAAAAATGGCCAAAATAAATAAAGGTTGGATTTCGGATCGAGACACGGATCAGAAGGATACTCGAAACGCGGATCGGGACATTCTCGACCCGCAATACGAGAGGCATCAAGACACAGACGAGTATCGGATCAATACGCGGCATCGAGTCTCTATCGATCCGTAGTACGTAGTGTCTCGATGCCAAGATGATCCGCAATACGTATCGGGTCTCGGGCATTGGGACGAAACGCGGGTTAGTGGAGCCTCGAGTATCAAGATGAGTGAAGTCCACCCGCAGGACAAACAACCACAAGGCGCAAGACGTGGGAGTCCGCGTGTTAACTCTGGGTCGCGTATCGGGTTAACGGATAAACACGCGGACCCTATCCATGTAAACGGGTCACATACTGATCCGCACCTTCAATGTTCGGATAAGGACACGCAGGACGTACGACACTGGGTCAGTCCACGTCCCGCGGATCAGGCAAGTGACCGAGACACCTTTTCTTCTTTTTCAACTTTTAGCAACGTTCATGTTGACCTACCTCGTTTTTGCTATTTATGTGTTGTTCCCAATCATTGTAAAATTTATCTTGAATGGAATATTTAAAGTTCATACTCTTAATTAATCTCTTAATCTCTCTTTAATCTTCTTAATCTTCACTAATCTCTCACTCTCTTCTTCTGGAAATTATTTTTACATGGTATCAGAGCCAAGTTGCTCTTGTGACCGACTCTAATCCGTTCCATAATCTTTCCCTAATCTCCAATCTTAATCCGTGTAATCGGATTCTTCAAAATTTTGGTCTAAAGCTTCAAACTTTCATTCAGATCTTTTTCCTCTTGAAAGTCCTTCTTAAAGTTTCAAATTTTCACCGAAATCTCTAAAGCTTCAAGGTTTCTCAAATCAACAACAAGAAGGATGAGTTCTATGGATAACTCAAAGCCCCTTGTTGTTCCAGTGATTCTCAAAGGTGGGTATTACCTCCTATGGTCGAGAACGACCAAAACAGACTTGTGTGGCCGTGGCTTATGGAGCCACATTGATCTTGCTCTCCATCCAAGCGAGACCGTCTATGATGAGTCATCCGATGAAGAAGAAGAAGAGACCGCAATAGTCAAGGCAGAAAAATGGTTTCAAGAAGACCAAACTGTTGTAGCCATCCTCCAAAACGGTTTGGAACTGTCGATTCTCGAGGCTTATTCCTATTGTGAGACGGCGAGTGAGTTATGGGAAACACTCAACAATGTTTATGGGAACATCTCAAATCTCCGTGTGTTTGAAGTAAAGAAGGCTCTGAATGAGCTTAGCCAAGAAGAAATGGAGTTCTCTAAGCATTTTGGGAAGTATCGTTCATTGTGGGCCGAGTTGGAGATGATTAGTCCAAGCACCATGGATCCGATAATTCTCAATGAGAGAAGGGAGCAAGACAAGGTATTTAGCCTTCTCCTCACTCTCAATCCGGTTTACAACGATCTCATCAAGCATCTCCTTCAATCCGACAAGCTACCAAGTCTTCAGGAGGTGTGCTCTCAAGTCCAAAGAGAACAAGGGTCTCAAGGATTGTTTGGTAGTAAGGGGGAAGCTCGCAATGGCAAATAAGGGAGTTTACAATAGGTATGACAACCGGAGGAACAATGGTCCGACCAAATACCTCAATCCGAACTTGCAAGAAGGATGGTCACACTAAAGAGAAATGTTGGCTGCTCCATCCTCATCTCAAGCCCCCTCCGAGAAACTCCTACGATTCAATAAATGCAAGGGCGAACTACTCCACAACCGGTTCCGAATCATCGAAGCAAGGAGAAGAGAACAACCGAGGCGATTACGTGAGGAAGTCGGACTTGGACGCTCTTATCAAATCCTTTGCATCACTCAAGGAATCCGGTAAGACCTTCTTTACTCATAAATCAAATGGAGCATTGGTAGTTGATTCGGGTGCTTCCCATCATATGATTAGTAACTCTAAGTTGCTAAAGAACATTGAACCAACTTATGGTAATGTGATGATAGCAAATGGTGATAATATACCAATTAAAGGAATTGGTGACTTGAATCTATTTAACAAGGATTCTAAAGCTTTTTATATGCCGAATTTCACTTGTTATTTACTTTCGGTCAAGAGAGCTACCAAAGATTTGAATTGTTATGTAATCTTTGGTCCTAGTAAAGTTTATTTTCAGGATATTGAGTCCGGAAAGATTATTGGGGAAGGTGGTACCAAGGATGAACTCTATGTTCTAGAAGATATATCACCAAGCTCATCTAGTTTTGTTTCATTCATATCTTGTTTAGCAGTTACTAATACTGCTACTTGGCATGCTAGATTAGGACATCCTCATTCTCGTGCTCTTAAAATAATGCTTCCCAACGTTGTTTTTGATCATTTGAATTGTGAAATCTGTATTTTGGGAAAACATTGCAAATCCATTTTTATAAAGTCTTCTACTATTTATGAGAATTGCTTTGATTTAGTTCACTCGGATGTGTGGACCTCACCTTGTGCATCTAGAGATAACAACAAATACTTTGTCACATTCATTGATGAAAAATCTAAATACACATGGATCACACTCTTACCATATAAAGATCGAGTATTTGATGCATTCATAAATTTTCAAACCTATATTGCTATCCAATATAATGCCAAGATTAAGATCTTTAGGTCGGATAATGGAGGGGAGTATATGAGCAATCGATTCAAAGACCACTTGTCTAAGCTTGGCATCTTACATCAAACAAGTTTTCCCTATACTCCTCAACAAAATGGCGTGGCCGAGAGGAAGAATAGACACTTGATGGAGGTCTCAAGGTGCATGATGTTTCACATGAATGTACCGCGTTTTCAGATGCGTTTTCCTCTAACGCACTGCTCCTATAATGAACATGTTATCGCGTTACGACCAATGATTTAGTGAGTTAGGTTTAGAGTGAATATTTGGGTTTACAGACATGTTCCTGAGAACACGTCCGCTTCTGTAATGATCACTTTTAGCGATGCAACCAACGTTTTGTCTGTTGGGTTTCGAAATGAACATTTGGGTTTACGCATACGTTTTCCTCTAATGCACACCCTAACATTATACATTTGTATAGCGCGCTGTTTAATCCTGCTAAGGATGTAATAGTCAGATCTGAAGCTTGTGAAGTAGACCGTCACTGTGGCCAGCAGCGAGGTGTTATATCTGTTTTTGGTAAGACTTTTGTTATCCATGGGGGATGTAAATGCAAATTGTTTTGAATGAAGTTTTGCTTTTGTTAAGACTTAGATTTTATAATCGAAACTGTTTCAGAGAAGTTTGCTTTGTTTTATTTTCGCGAGAAAGTCAAGTAAGATAGGTGGGAGTATACGAGTATACGCGTCCCCACCCCCCCCCCCCCCCCTTTTAAGGAGGGGGACAGCTGAACCCATCCAAAGATGAGCTGCCAATGTACCCTTTGCAGGCATCAAGCCGCCTCGTAGTTGAAGTGACACTACCTTAGTGATTGTTTGATAGCTCGTCCTAATGTTGCTAGTTCAGGTTGGATTTCTTTTTCTTCTTTTCGTTAATTTCTGGAAAGGGAATTCCTAAGCTTGTGTGCAGCCAAGGAGCAAGTGCAGGATTCCTTCTGGTCTCCACAAATTATCTTTACACCACTTGGGGTGGGGAATTTGAGGCAGAGGTGGTAGGTGGACGGCACAGCGCGCATCAAATTTATCTATAGAGTCCCTAAGATGATGTTGTAGATAACTGGATGATTTGCGACAGCAAATTTGACGATTTTTGTCACCCGGCCAGCGTGGACAAGAAGTTGGATAGTTCCCATTGTGGCAGTCGTTTCGAAGAAACCCGTCATTGGTGTCGGTTTTCCTTCGAGTTTGCTAAGATCGATGTTCATTTTATTGAGTGTTTCACAGAAGACGACGTCTACAGAGCTCCCTGTATCAATGAGGATCCGAGATATGTTGAAGTCGGTGACAACGAGCCTGACCACTAGAGGGTCATTGTGAGGTCGATCAATGCCAGCTGTCTATGTTTCTTCGAAGGAAATTACGTTGTTCGGCATCTTGGATGACTTAGCAAGATTTTTGCTAACTTCGGCTCTCCGCTGGTACGCTTTGATGGAAGCCACTATATTTGAACAATAAGGAGACCCTCCCATTATCATGAGTATGTCAGAACGAGTTCCTTTTGCGGCTGGCTCGTCGTTTTGCCTTCTAGGTGCAGGGTGTTTGTCTTGTGCATGTTTTTGCTCATTGGCGTCCATTTCAAAATCCTTTATGTCTATGTTTCCCTTAAGCTTTCTAGCAGTTAGTGCAATAGCAAGTTTCAAGCAAAGGGTACGACACTTCGCTGTAGAGTGCCCAATGTATTTATGGTACTCGCAGTATGCTTCTTCGTCGTAGCTGTTCTCATTTCTTGTCCATGTGTTTGACCAGCCACCGCGACCTCGACCGCGGTCGTGACCTCTACCCAATCCTTTGTTGTAACCTTGGGATTCAATTTGGAAGTGTGAGCGCCTTCGGATTCGTGGTGAACGAATCCCTTATTACTCTTCTTAGCATTTGGCTAATTCTGAGCAGGAAGAGGATGAGGTGTGGACTTTGTCTTTCCTTGAGCTAGGGCAAAAACGTTTTTCTCGTCCTCGATTATTGCGAAGTAAGTAGCTCGGTGGATAGCGCCTTGGATTATTGCAGGCTTATTCAGGATCATTTTCCTGCGAAATTCAGAGTTACACCACAACGACTTCTTGAGTGCCTCAAGCGATTTTATTGCTAATGCCCTTGACTTTGGATAGCACTGTTTTGAAACGCTCAATAAAGCTTCTTAGCGTCTCGTCCTGACTTTGCTGTAGAGTCCAGAGATTCGCGTCAGATGTCTCAGGCTCGATGAAGATGGCGTAGTGCTTCAGGAATGCTGCGGACAACAGCTTGAAGTTGTCGATGGAATTCCTTTCCAGCTTGGAAAACCATTCAAGAGGTGCTCCCTTAAGATGTTCCAAAAAAAGGAGACAGCGTCCATCATCTTCTTCGCCTTCCTTGAAGTTAGCTCGTCCCAGCGTTATGGTAAATGTAGTCAAGTATTCCGAGGGATTGGTTTTTCCTTCGTAAACTGGTACTTTGATTCTTCGTGGATCAAAGACTCTAACTTGTCGGTAAAAATTAATACATGAGTTGACTTATTATAAAAGTCAACATGTACCTATGTATCATAAAAGTAAATAGGTACCTATGTATCATAAAAATCAACATGTACCTAAGCCCAAGTGGTATAGATCCAAATGTTACATGCTTATTGGCGTATGTTCAAATGTCCAACCTCCGAATCTTCTAGAATATACGATCTCTGAATCCTACGAGATAAAAGACCTCAAAATCTTACGAGATAAATACGAACTTCCAATTAAAGATAAGTCCAAATCTTATAAGGTAAGTTTGGAACCGACCTACGAACCGACCTATGAACCGACTTTAGGTTTAAGGGACATCTATAAAAGGAGAGCTCCCAAGAGAGCAGAGGGGGATCCAAAGATCAGCTAAAAAACCGTAAGCAATAAACTCTCGCCTCTTTCAATCACAAGCTACGAGAGACTTACGAAGCTCTGAAACCTTTTAATTAGACATTTGAAGATACCTACGATATACTTACGAAGCTCTAATTCATGCAAATCAGAACCTTCGAGAATACCTCTACAAAGCTCTGATAACTGCTAATCAGACCTTTGGAGATACCTGCAAATCGCAATACCTCTGAGGATCTTCTCAAAGCAATCCCTTTACGCTTTCAACTTATTATAGCTACGAGTTGTATTGTTTTAAGATCAATCATCAATAAAGATACCTTTCTTTCGTCATTCCATAGAACTATTTGAACGTGTTAAATTTATCTAAAACAGTTTGGCGCTAGAAGGAGGGTATAGTTCAATTACGTGAGATATGACGACCGATGGGGAACGTGATACCTACAGAAAGGATGAAACATAAGATCCCCTTGCTCAACTTGAGATCCTCACCACTCAGATGAAACATAGTGAAGAGCGACTTAAGCTACTTGAGGCGGAAAACGCTACCTTAAGATCTGAAAATGCTGCTTTGGTCGCCTCAGAAAGAGACACCAAAGGTGCAGCTCGAGAACAATACCGAAGACGTGTCAATTCGATGTGACTTCTCGATGGTGATACACCTACCACATATACTGGGAGGACACACGTTTTTCAACATGGACCTCGTTCTAACGATGCAACAACAGTCGTGGTACCTTACACTATGGACCTCATCTTTAAACGTATCGCAGAGATGGAAGAAATGCTCAAGCGGCTACTAGGCATAGCACCTCCGATAATAAAAAGCGCTCCCAACTGCTACGCAGATACTCCGTTCACGGACGAGTTCGCACTTGTGGAGATGCCTAAGAGGTTCACAATCCCTTCAATGATGATGTATGACAGAACAACAAATCCTGACAACCACATTGCTCAGTACAAACAGCGGATGTTCATTATCGCTATCGAGAGAGAATACCGTGAAGCTAGCATGTGCAAGAGATTCAGTTCGAATCTAACGGGACCAGCCCTCCAATGGTTTACGAACCTACCAAACGCTTCTATCGACTCGTTTGCTTTGCTAACCGATCGCTTTGTCAAACAATTCGCAAGCAGCAGAAATCTTGAGAGGACATCTGACGATCTTTATAAAGTGATACAAAAGAGAGGAGAGACGTTTCGAAGCTATGTAAGACGCTTCAACAAAGAGAAGGTGTAGATCCCAAGTTGTGTTACGCCTACACCTATCTCGGCCTTCAAGAGAGGTATGCTCTTAGATGGTGATTTATACAAAGAGCTGACAAAATATCAATGCAAGACAATGGAAGATGTGCTTTCAAGAGCATATGCATAAATAAAATAGAAAGAAGACCCTGGCTATCATCATCGACGCTCTTTGCTGTCTGAATTACATGTGGAGCAGACCAAAAAACCTACAAGAGATGATAGACCTTATCGTAGACCTCGCAGCGAAAACACCAGCGGCAAAAACGATAATCAGAATGACAACGGAAGCTCCCATCGACCATTCAGCCTAGTAGATGTGGACAACCGTCCAACGTCTACTTGGCCTGATATTAGCAACCTTTAAATATCAGATGCAGAATTGATCGTGGCACTAAAGTAACTAGGAACAGTAAGATGACCTCAAAAGATGAAAACCCCAGATGACGAGCGTGACACTTCAAAGTGGTGCGAATTCCACAACGATCACAGTCATCGAACTGAAGATTGTATTTCACTCAGAATGGAGGTGACTGAGCTGTTAAGAAATGACGCCTTAGAGAATTTCTCTCTGACAATGCTAGGAATCGCATCGATGACAATGCTAGGAATTGCCTCACCTCCGAAGGTCGACCACGTAATCGATGTCATATTTGGAGGTTCAGAGATAAGTGGGATAACTCATTCGGCTACTAAGAAAAGCACAAGAAGTGCAAGAAATCGGCAAAGCAATAACAATGGGAGACGCAAAGCAATATCGACGTGTCCAATAAGCTTTACATATGATTAAAGTGATGGAGTGTTAGGTCCCCACGACGACGCACTTGTCATATCTCTGACAATCGCTTACTGCCTGATTAAAAGAGTACTTATCGATAACGGAAGCTCTACAAATATTCTCTACTTGGGAGCTTACAAAGAGTTGGGATTGGACGAAGCTGCGGTTACAAGAAAATCAACACCACTGGTAGGATTCAGTGGAGAGGTGAAACAAAGTGTGGGAAAAGTGATGGTACATGTGTACACAGAGGGAATGAACAAACAAACAAGGTTCTTGATAGTTGATTACACTTCAGCTTATAATGCAATCATGGGACGCCCATGGATTCACAATATGGGTGCGGTACCTTCCACGCTTCACAAATGTATCAAATTTCCAACCCCATGGGGAATTAAGGAAATAAGAGGAAAGCAAGTAAACTCGCGTTCATGTTATCAAACTGCGCTAAAATGCAAAGGTAGACAGCCTTTTCAACTCCATTGTCCATCATCACTTCTCCTTGTTGAGAAACCAAAAGTCGGAAAACTCGACAAGATTCCGCTATCGAAAAACAACCCTGATAGGAAAGTAAGAGTCGGCTCGAAGTTGCCAACCAATATACGAAGGAGGCTTATCCACTTTCTCAGGTCTAACTCCAATTTCTTTGCATGGTCACATGCTGACATGCTAAGGATCAACCTCGAGGTTATCATGGCCTTCAAATTGATCCAGAGCACCAGCTTAGGTTCGCTTGGGAAGGTCCTCACAAGATAACAGAAGTGCGTAGATTGGGGCATACAAGCTACAAGGTAAGAAAGAAAAGAGCACACCTAACAATTGGAACGCTCTGCACTTGAAGGCCAATCATTTCTAGGAGTTAACAGCGCAAAAAAAAAAAAAAACAACAAAAAAGCAACAACAAAAAAAAAATTAAAAAAACACGGAACTACGTATCCCATCTCGGGTACGTAGGCAACCTTTTTCTTTAAGGTAGCATTTTTCTTTAAGGCACAGATGCGAATCAAAAAAAAAAAGACAATAGTCCTATTCACGTTTACAGACGTTTACTCTGACCAAAGAGTTTTATGAACTCAAAAAAATTCTACACGACTAAGGTCATCATCATGAAGGCATGTGAAGGTATGACCATCTACCAGATGAGAGCTACACCGTCACAAATAAAATTATAAGCTTCGAGCCGCAACGTTCAAAACATACTAGCGAGCTCCAGAAAGTATTAAATTCACAGTTGCAACGTCAAATACGATATTGCAAACTCCGAGTCTCAACGTATTTAAGACCTCCAACAATTACTTAAAAGCGAGTTGCAACGTGAAATTGGAGGCTCTAATTATTAAAAGAAAGCATCGCAACGTTCGAAACATAATTGCGACCTCCAAAAATGTTTTATTAAAAGGTTATGACCTTCGAAACGTCGTTGCAAACTTCAAAGCGCAATGCACAAGCTTCGAAATACCTATGAAACGTTGGAAAGAACTACGACGGTACCTATCACAAGAATTTTTGGTAGGTACCCAAGAAAAAGCGAGTGCTTTAAAAAGCAAGTGCTACCAAGTGTACGATAATAACTATCACAAGAATTTTTGGTAGGTACAAAAAAATAAGAAAAATAATAATAATAAAAACGAGAGCTGCAACGTCACAGACGAAATTGCAAGCTCCGTGCCCCAACGTTTGAAACAAAATTGGCAGCTCCAAAACTTATTATATTAAGAGCTGCAACGTCACAGACGAAATTGTAAGCTCCGAGCCCCAACGTTCAAAACGAAATTGGGAGCTCCAAAATTTATTTAATTTAGAGCAGCAACGTCACATGCGAAATTGCAAGCTCCGAGTCCCAATGTTCAAAACGAATTTGGGAGCTCCAAAATTTACTTAAAAGTGAGTTGTAAATTTACAAACGAAATTATAAGCTCTGAGCCCCAATGTTTGAAACGAAATTGGGAGCTCCGAAGTTTATTAGATTAAGAGCTGCAATGTCACAGACGAAATTGCAAGCTCTGAGCCCCAACGTTCAGAACGAAATTAGGAGCACCAAAAATAATAATATGAAGAGCTGCAACGTCACATAAGAAATTGTAAGCTCTGAGCCCCAACGTTCAAAACAAAATTAGGAGCTGCAACGTCACAGAAAAAATTGCAAGCTCCAAGCCCCAATGTTCAAAACGAAGTTGGGAGCTCCAAATATAATAATATGAAGAGCTGCAACATCAGAGACGAAATTGCATGCTCTGAGCCCCAATGTTTGAAACGAAATTGGGATCTCCAAAATAATTTGAAGAGCTGCAACGTTACATGCAAAATTGCAAGTTTTGAGCCCCAACACTCAAAACGAAGTTGGGAGCTCCAAAAATAATAATATGAAGAGCTGCAACATCACATACGAAATTGCAAGTTCCGAGCCCCAATTTTCGAAACGAAATTGGGAGCTCCAAAATTTATTAGATTAAAAGCTGCAACGTCACAAACGACTTGTAAGCTTCGAGTCGCAACGTTTAAAACGAAATTGCGAGCTCTACTAACCTCTTATTGAAAGGTCATGACCTTCAAAACGCTGTTGCAAACCTCAAAGCGCAAATTACAAGCTTGGAAATAGCTGTGAAACGTTGTAAAAAGCTCGCAACGTTTAAAAAGCGAGTATTGAAATGTCGTTAGAGCTATGACGAGTCCTATGACAAGTATTTTTCGTAGGTACCTACGCAATACCTATTACAACAACTAAGTTACAATACCTATGGTAATTCTTATTTCAACAATTGAGTTAAAGCTCTGAAACACTACAATGACCATAGTCATTGCTGAAAGATCAGATGTATCAAAGAGTTTAGTAACTAAGAGAATGTTTCTGAGCTCCGACATGAATCAATAAATAAACAGCACGCTCGAATCATGGATTAAAAGTCTTTACAAACAGTTAGACTGAGAGATGCCATGTCACTAACGAAATTGAAAACTCCAAGCCTCAATGTTCAAAACGTAATTGGGTGCTCTAAAATAGCAAGGATAGAGCCCCAATGTTACGAGCGAATAAGCTCTAACTATCAAAAGAAAGCATCACAATGTTCACAATATAATTGCGACCCTCGAAAATCTTTTCTGAAAGAGTTGTAACATTCGAAACATCTTTGCGACCTTTGAAGCGCGGGTGTAAACTTCTATAGGTGTGAGCTTTGAACTAGCTTATAAGAGAGCTTTCACGTTCGAAAAATGTTAGTGTAAGATTTCACAAAGTGTAAGCTTACATAATTATGAGCTCCAAAATAGCTTATGAGAGAGCTCCCATGTTCGGAAAGCGTTAATGCAAGCTTCCAAAAAATGCAAGCTTCCACAAAGTGCAAGGTTCCATCAGTGTGAGCTTCGAAAAAGATTATGGGAGAGCTGCGACATTCGAGTAACATTAATGTAAGCTTTAACAAAGTGCAAGCTTTCATAATCGTAAGCTCCAAAATAGCTAGTGTGAGAGCTCCGACATTCGAATAATATTAATATAAGCTTCAAAAAGGGCGAGCTTAAAAATGCAAGCTCCAAAAAGTTAGAGCTTTAACATAGATGCAATATCCAAAAAGCTAATGAAAACTCCAAAATAGCTATGAAACGTTAGAAGGAACTCGCAATAGGTCTACAAAGGCTTTAAAACAAGTGCTATTACGTTAGAGAAAGGACGTGAGAGCTACGAACCTCATATCCAAACGCAAGGTCTACTATAATGAATGATTTTTCCACGACATATTACTCCCTAAATTCTAAAT